>NW_004624854.1:2767557-2812320 GCF_000247695.1 Heterocephalus glaber | reverse complement strand
TAGGTGATCTGGAAGTCTGGTTTTGATACTTATTTACATGTTTTCTCCTTTCGACTGGGGCAGGGGTCTATTAGCACCTGCACTGATTACCTCCTCTGATCTGGGTGAGGTGGGACAAGGGTCGGGAGCAGCGGTAGGGATGGTGACCCCAAAGCCCTTTCCTGTGGGCTGGGAGCAGCGGGAGGGATGGTGGCTGGGAAGCCCCTTCCTCTGTACCAGGAGCAGTGGGATGGCAGCTCAGAAGCCCCTCCCTCTGGGCTGGGAGTGGTAGGAGGGATGGTGGCCTGGAAGCCCCTTCTTCTGGGCCAGGAGCAGCGGGACAGAAGGTGGCCCAAAAGCCCTTTCTTCTGGGCTGTGGGCAGTGGGAGTGATGGTGACTGGGAAGCCCCTTGCTCTGGACCAGGAGCACTGGGATGATGGCTCAGAAGCCCCTACCTCTGGGCCGGAAACAGCGGGACTCAGTACCTTGGTCTGGTGGTCTGGTTTCCTCTGTGTCTTTGTAGTGTGGAACCCGGTGACTGCCTGTCTGCAGGGGGGTGATTCGGTGTCTTCTGCAGGATTCAGGACCTCGGTAGGGCATACACAGACCTTCCTGTGTGCAGCGGGCTGATTTGGCATATTCCGCATGACTGGGGACCTTGGTAGGACGTGGGCAAACCTGCCTGTCTGCAGCGGGGTGATTCGGCATCTGATAAGTTTATTTTCTAAAGGATTAAATGTATGTTCCCTTTTATATAAGTATATATGTTTTTATATTTGAGGAAATTTTTATTTAAATGAGGTCTCACATTTTGAGTCTCTGTTGTTTGCAGATTTCAAATACAAAATACAGAGCACATAGCACAGCTGCCCAGAATGTAGTCCTTTGGGTTCTAAACCCAACCACTGAAGTGTGAGGTCCTCATTGCATTATTTTCACAGCTCATCTCTGGTGTGGATGCTACTCAATGGCTGCAAGTTCAACACGTGGGAAAGGGAGAAGTCACAATGAAGAAGACATTTATGTTAAGAAGACTCAGAGTTGTCACGATTCAAACTTGTCCACCCATTATGTGAATCCTATCGATCACCGCAGAAAGCTGAAAACTGTGTTGATCATTGATTTTCCGTGGCAACTGAATGCATTAGGTCCTGACACTTTTGATAGGTAGGCAGGTTTTCAAAGGAAACTCAGCTCAGCAAACCTTCCTTCAGAGGAATAGTCACAAGGGAATAAGAAACCCTGTAATGGCAAGAAAAAAATAGAAGAGTCAGAGGACTATATTATGACCCACATCAGCCTCAAAATTAGACTTGAGCCTTCCTCAGAGACTACAGTACAACACAGCCTGGCTTTGATGCTGTTTTTCATAAATGTAGCAATTACTGGATAAATTGCATTTTAGCTTTTCACCCTACAGCCAAAATAGTGAATGCAAAATAATTAGATTTTCTGTTTTCTTTCCTATGGGGAGTTATCAGAATTCCATCAAGTTCATAAAATATAAGTGAAGAAATTATATAATTGTGCAACATAAATGAAATTGATAGCACGCTCTTACCTGTAAATTCAATATTATATTTCTAATGATCTTTTTTTCTGATTCTCTTCCCTGGTTTATTGATTCCTTAAATACAAATTTTCATCTATAGGTTGTATCATAAACTACCAAAGTGGGAAATGTGATAGGGAATTCAAATCATACTTATTCCTTCTTGAGAATTAATTCACATTTTAAAATGAAAGCAAGAAGCTATAGTCTTGTATTCCTATGGGAAGCTGTCTTAGTGACTTATTCACACAATGTCAGAGTACAATGTCACATCTCAGTAGCATAGAGTAGTGTCAATATTCTATATCAATTTTTCCAGTACATTAAGTACCAGGGAACTGTGTACACTTTAGGTGGGGATTAATTAAATTAGCATCAACCAAGTGGTCTTTTATGCTCACAAACAGACATTGTATATTTGGCAATCAACCTTCTCATCTTTTTTCCAGACCATTTAGCAAGTATACAAGTAAATTTGCAAGAATAAATGAAGACATGCAGAATTTTAATATCATATTTCAATCTAATGGTATCTAAGAAGGAATTTCCCCCCATCCCCTGGAGACAGTAACATCTCTCTTCAATGCCTCTGGAAATGCGTCCTTCAATAGCAAAGTCTATTGTAAGTTATCAATCATGTGTGCTACATTTGAATTTTAACCATTATGTTTTATGATTATCAAAATGCTGTAACAATTAAGTACTTTAGAAAATGGAAACAACCAGTTTATTTCATTATTAATACTTACTGCTTGGCTTTCGGAGCACACCATCTATACAGATCAATCCAATTTCAAAGAACAGATCAAAAAGAGGCTCACACAGGCTTAAGGCTTTGCATGTCACCAAAGTGAGGCCATTGAAATTTATTTATTCACTGCTATTCTCTGAGCAAACAAATTATGATACTAGGATTTAAATCTAGAACTTCACAGAAGGTCTAGTGGTTTTTTTATTGCTACATGCTTGTGATACATAATCATCACATTCATTATAGGGAGTTGGTATTGAACATTTTAATTCTTTTTCTGACCTTTCAACCTCCCAGTTCCCCTCTCCATCCACCTCTTGGTCCCTTTCCCACTTGCAAAAGATCTATCTCTCGCTTTCCTTTTATCTACCTTTTATTTTGCTCTTTAATTTTTTTCTTTGTGTTTTTCATATAAGTAAAACCATGCAAGGATCAGGGATTTAGCTCAGTGGTTCTGGCGCCTGCCTCGAAAGGTTCCAAACCCTGGTACCAAAAAGAAAAAGAAAAAAAGAAAAACAGTGTGATATTTAAGCTCATGAGTCTGATTTATTTCTCTTAACATTATGGTCTCAAGGTGCAACTATTTTCCTACAAATGACTCAACCTTGTCCTTTCCTATACCAAAATATTACTCCGTTGTGTTTAAATAACACAGTTTCTTTATCCATTCCTCTGTTGATGGACATATATTCAATTAAGTTGGTCTTGATTGTGAAGCCATAAAGACATTTAATTACTACTCTTTGGAATAATTTTTCTCCTACATTTGCCCTCAGAACAAAATAATTATTTCTATGATCCTTACATCTTCTGTTTCAAAAGAACAGGTTTAATTTCCTTCTGGTTGATGTCAATATGCATTTTTAAAAATTTTGGAAGACAGGATAATATCATATACATTAAATTGCTATAAGGCAAAATACAAATTTTAAGTAATGAGATTTAATTTGGGATTATTATTTGGTATTATATAATACTGTACTAAATATGACCAAAACTTCCTGAAGAGTATGCTACAGTAGGTCACAGCATTTTAAGTAAAGAGGGCTGTAGTCAAAGTTCATATTTTATTTCAATCTGGAAACAGGACAGAGGGATAGTATGGGGTTTTTTTGAGATGATAAAGACAAACGTGGTGAGACAATTTGAGGTTATCTTAAATTAGTAGTAACTGAGGATAAAAGGGATGTTTAGCGATTAATCCACAGATTTAGGTAATTTTCTCCAAATGTTTGAGAGGCTGTCTCATGAAATTAATTACACTCTTGTTTTGTTTATTTGAACAAAAATTGGAAGGATGGTAAAACTTACAAATACAGATTTTTGGTTCAACAAAATGATAAACTTGTTATTTCAAGAGTTGGACAGTCATGAACAGGGTATGGGCTGGTAAACTGAGGTAAGAATTTGCAAGCGCTGAAGACACAATCCCTCCTCTCTTCTCCATGGTATGGATTCTTTGAGTTTATTATCCACAGGAAACAGTAACTTGGGAGAAAATTTAAGTTTTCTTAATATATATTCAATTTAATAGAAAAATACCTGAGCTCCAAAAGGTGAGGTTTTTGTTTGCTATTTTAACAGGTTCCCTGTATTTTATCAGATTCCTCCATATATTTCATAATGATTCAGACAAAAAAAGTTTTTAAAAATCTCAGATTGCCTATGAGTTGCACAATTAAAACGGCACTGTTAGTAGAACTTCTGTCTCTGTTAACACTTGGTACATTCTCTCTTCTTTCTTTAGGTGTCAGAAGCCATTAGGGACTGATTATGGTGATGACTACACATGGCAGATGTGAAATAAAATGTAGATGAAGAAAGGAAATTCTTAAACACTGTAGCAGACTGTAATCCACATGACCTCCTGGTGGGTGTTAAATGATTCATGGAAAGAATCACAGAACCACCTCGTTCTGAAAGTTTTTATAAGATGCATTTGTTTATTGATTTATTTTATTTTTACTGGTACTCCAAAGGCAAATACTTGGAAACAGTGTTCTATGGCTGTAGATATCCACCTAGGTTGAATATGAACAAATTCAGAGCATGGTCTCTGAAAATGCAAAGTGTGGCTTTTCTTTTCAGCTATGCATTAAAAAAAAAAATTTGAACTGTTTCGTATTTCCTCCCTTGAGCTATCTCCTCTTCCAGTAAACCAAATATTTTTCTCATAAGGCTTCGCATCGAAATTCTCAGAAGGAAGATGTGACTGAAGCTCACTGAGTCACCCGTCTCAGTAGATCACTGCTCATTGTTGACCTACTCTGGACCGGAAGTCCGCGTGTCTGAGATGCTCCGCCCTCACAGCGGGAAAGGCTAAAGTTGTAGAAATGAATTAAAGCCATAGAATTTTCAGGTTAAAATACATGTTGGAAGTCGTAGCTGTGTTGCTCAATCCTGAGCATTATTATTTATTGTAACTTTATTTAATATTCAAAATTAAATAGTATGCATTTTAATATGAAATTCAGTGAAAGCTGTAGGAATGCATTCTTCTCTTGAATAGGTTGATGTATTAACATTAAGTACCAGTGTTTCTTTTCCAGTTGGATAACATTTATCCCCAAGAGGTGGAAAATGTTACTGCATAACAAATCAATAGACATGAATCATAAAATTCCTCTTACAGAAATGTGAAGAATGGGATCATTTTTGAAAGATAAAATTCTAACATTCATATAGGTCATACATCATTGATATGCTGAAATCTGGATTCTAAATAGAAGATTTAAATCCAAATATTTTAATCCAAAATATTTTTAATATTTTTAATCCAAATATTTCTTTAGTGGGTAAATATATGAAAAAAAATACAGTTTAATTTACTTAAAATCAAAAAAAGATACTGTCAATTGGAATATCATCTTTGTAGAACAAAGTGATTCTCTGAAACTAGTCTTTGAATACCTTACATAGGTTCTCTAAAATAGAAGGAGCTTCTACACAATATGTGAAATAAGTTTTCATGAAATGGGCTTAAAATTAATTCAAATTAACAAGTGCATAAATATATATGATGTACAACAATTGGTCTCAATTTTATTGCTTGACAAACTATTTTTCTCAAATTTCAATATGAGAAATTTTCTTCAAAAAAAATTTATGTAATTGTACAAATTATTGAAAAATAAAATAAATTTCAGAAATGGAATGAATTAAAAAAATGGGCTAAATTAGGAGGAGATTTTGCCTTGTATATAGTATTTAAATTTTTGTATATCAATATTTAAATCATAAATTAGATATTTAGTTGTTCAAATGAAATGAATTTGCCATATTAAAGAGTATAAGGAAAACTCATTAAATCCCTTATCATTTATAATATTATATATGTAAGACTTTATAATCACATAACAATTGTGCATTAATAGAGACTGTTATCATATGTTACAGTAAAGATTTGGAAAATAAGGTTAGGAAAGAGGATATTTATTTTAATTTTATTTCTTTCAATGTTTGAATTATTTCTTTTCTATATATTCCTATTATTATGACAAACAAGAATTCTAATAGCTACTCTTAGATTCTGTAAGATATTTCTTCAGGGGTATAATAAAATGCAATCTGTCATAAATGTGAATAATTGTTTTGTTATATTTTCAGTGATATTAAAATGAAAAAAGAAAAGGAAGTTATTCTTACTCCTTTTTTTAATTTTCATCACTCTGCATCATAACAAGAGATCATAATTACAAAGTATCATATTCAATAAAATTTCTTATTAATTTATATTCAAAGAGAACAGAGCTGGCAATTAATTACAACACCATGTAGATTTGGTTTTGACTTAACACAAAAAGCCATGCATGTCTTCAGCTATCCTAGAATGGTTGTTATTGTTGGTATTTTTTATTTTCCGTGCAAAGGAATTACTTATAGTTAAACATAAACAAAAGCATGTGATATATAGTTTAATTGGCTATTAACATGGAAGGAAAGATACCATTTGAGGTTAGAGCTTGGCTAAAGAGAAATGAAAAATGTTGACGGACGTTGTAGGATACAGTTATCTAAGGTCTAGAAGCTCTGGGGTCTTACTGTACAGGGGGTGACCATAGATAACAATGATGCACCGTGCATTTGAAAAAAATTGAAGAAAATATATTGAAAGTTTTCATTTCAAAGAAGTGAATATGCTTGAGGAGACAGATCTATTTAACTGGATTTAAATATTTAGACATTTTTGAAAACATCACATGATATGTCATAATTATGTAAATTTTGTTGTATATATAAGTTAAAATAAAAATTTAACTGAAATACTAAAAAAAAAATCAAAATCCCAATAAAAGTAAATCACTATGATGCAGAATTAGCAAATACAACAAAGCCTTACTAGTTTCCCAATTACTAAAAATAGAATAACATGAAGGATAGCAGAGAACAAAAGTAAATTTTATTCTAGAAGTAAAAATAATTAATTATATCCAACATAAATTTACATACAATTACCTAAATGATCCTCAAAACTCATTAATCCAAATTCATCCTACTTCTTAGAAAAATTATATATGAATATTTACTAGCCACAAAATGAATAATTAGGAAAGATATCTTACTATATGAATATAAGCATGCTATTCATTTAAAAACATATCCCAACTGTATGATTTGCCAGGTATTTTAGCAGAGTAAATAAATGATGTCACTATAATAAAAAATTATTTAATTTCTAATATATGAAAGAGTGGTGGATTTTGAAAAATATTGAGTTTGTCAAGATACATGTCTAAACTAAAGTTAGAAAGGCTATCAATCAGAAAGAGAAAAGTTCTCATTTTTACTTTTTTATTTCAACTTGCTTATGCTTATTTTTATTGCTGCATATATATAATACATGACAGTTTCATGCATATAGGGAATTGATGCATTTATGTAACTTACCTGGATAATTTCCAATCTATCTCTAAAATGTCTGCCTTTCTGTTTCTATTTTTCCTTTATTTTATTTTTATTTATTTATATTTTATGTGGATTCTGCCTCAGAGGTGTCTTCCAAGAAACACGAACCTTCCTTCATTTTTGACTCAGTGTTGTTACAGGGTTGGCGAATCTCACGATTTATAACCATCCATATATAAAGACAGAGCAGCCCCAAATCAAAGAGTTTTAGGTGGTCACAAGACCAAGCCATGGCATATAAAACTCTGAAATCACTGAGGTATTAAATCAGGGCACTGACAGACTCTTCCGCAGTTATATATTTTCTAAAATTATTTATGTTTAGGTCAATAATATTCTATAACTTAAAACATCCCTAACTTCTTCAAGTGTCAATACATTGACTTAAAAATAGAGTTAACAGAGTTAGAGTAGCCCAACCCACTGGGAATTAGGAAGTAAGGCACACTGTCATGCATGTATGTGATCATTAAAGGAGACTAGGAACTAAAAGATATGAAACAGAATGTCAACAGTACTTCATTCTAAGCATAATTTTCTATATGAATGCATAAATTATTTAATCCAAAGAGCTTTTGCATTTCTTGCTTTCTGCTTGCTATCCAGCCTGGACTTCAATTTCTATACACTCCCCAGCTTTGCACCTCTCCTCTCTCCTCCACCTCTGCCACTTTCCTTGTAATTTAATTTTGAAGAGGAGATAGGTTGGATTTCTTTTCACTAGAGTAAGGATTTAAACACCAAAAAAGGAAAATAAAAGACAAATAACCATTTTCGATGTTATACGCCATGTACTTTATCTTCTAACAGATATTGGGAATTCATGAATGTTTCCTTGAACTACATAAACCAATTTCAGCTGGAACTATTTCAGTTTAATTTTAAGTTTTCAAAAGCACTTACATTTGTTCAAAAAACTATAATTCAATCTAATTAAAGTTAATGGAGCTACTCATTAGGTATAGATATTTATTGATTTCAAATATATGATTATAAAATATTATTGGATAAACATAAGTATTTATTCCAATTAATTCCAATGCATTTCTCTTATATAATAATTTTAAACTGATGCACTGTCTTAAAACTTGCTACAACTACACATTTTTTAATTGCTTCCTAAATTTCATGAAATAGCTCTGAGAGAGACACATAACTGTCTTTTTGTCATTTTCTAGACCAATGTTTCTACATTGACAGGGAAAAACAAAACAAAACAATACCAAATCTTCTTGTTTAGGTTAGCCTTCTGACTACAATACTTTTGTCAAATGTATGCGAGAGATATAATTTACATTTTAAATTTATTTTAATTTCATTATTAATTCCCTTTAGGGACAATATTTTTCTGTTAAGATAATAATTTCAAACTGTGTTTTCAGTATGTATTTGCCTGCCAGAAAATATAAAATCCAAAGGCTTAGAAAAAATACATTATATATTTCTAAATATGATATATCCTATGTCTCTACTGGAAATGTGTCTGTTTTAATATTCCCTGTTAAATATAAATATATATATTATTTTATGCAAAATTATCCTTTGAGATAAAATTTATTAATATAAAATAAATAAGATATTTTGCTTCCATTTGCTTAACCAATTTCTAATTTAGTTCTCAGAATTATGCTCTATAATATTGTGTACTTGGAGATTTTTCTCTCACATTAACATTTAGAAGATTATATATTGTGTGAACATCATCTGGGGAGAATTTCTTTTCAAAGATCTTGTCCGTGGAAGGAGAAGAGAATGATGCTACCATAACCTGCATACGGAGTCCACTCACGTGCTGAGCATGTGTTGTTTTTCTTACATCCAACAGAGTGGGGTGGGTGGAATTTATTTTTCATTTTTCTTTTACTGTTTTTATTATTTTGTTGTATTCCCCCACTCGAGTGTTAAGTGTTTCCTAACTGGTAAGCATTCATTAGTTGTGAATGTCGTATTTTCAGATGACTGAAATGTTTATAGACCTATAACGTGATGCATGGGTAGAGGGCAGTGCCACAGAGGGGACAGGAAACCTTCCAGAGTGACATTAAGGCCAGTATGCAGTGGCGGCTCATCTGACTTCATCATGAATGTGATTTGGTAGAAAGGAGAAATCCACCTTTTAAAGAAGTATGAGGCTAATATTAGAATGAAACTGGATTATTATGTAAAATATTGTTTTCAACAAATATTGTATTAAAGAAATATAGAGAGAATCAGTATGCTATGGTGAGGGGAAAAACGTTTATCATGTTACACCAAACTGGATTTGAATTCTGATTTTGCCAGCAAAGAGTGGATTGAATTTATCTCAAGTATGTAAAGAATTTGCTCTCTGTCTTCACATATAAAGTGTGCCCTAAAATTTCTTCTGGGATACTTTAAAACTAAATGAGATTTTAAAAATTAAAGGTTCAAATAAGTAACTTGGACCACAGAAAGTACTCCTTGTCAGTATTCTTTTAACAATTTATATTTCAATAATAGAATAATTGCTCTGTTTTAGTAGGGAACCCTTCTTTAATATGTAGCACTATGTCCACTCATGGGTGACTGTTAAGTGTCAGCCATGCAGTTATGACTTAAAGGTGGATGTAGCAAAAATAATAACATGACCTTTATTGCTGTACTTGTAAAAATTAAAGTTCTCTGAAGATAAACTTCATAGTCCATTAATTTTATGCCCTTCTAAAGCCAATTATAAAATGCTGCAAGTTGAATGGTCAGCTACATACTTAAGTGCAGTGTCCTTTGTACTTAAATGTGATGTTGTGATAAGAATCGAGCGATATTGTAACCAGCAGAAAGAGACACTGGGCACTGTTATACTGGTTGGGTTAGAGCGGATCAGATATTACCTATTGCCATCAAATATAACTATTTTATTTGTTTCACATTAGCATCCGGGAAGGTAGACTGCTATCATGCCATAGAGAAGCAATAAAAATAGTTTTATTCTTCATTTCACTCCCTGCTTCATTAAATTTCATAACCTGTACAAGAATAGCTTGGATTCCACAGCAGTGCAGCAGCCGATCCTGAGGCTGTAGTAGCTTAGCGCTCTCAGCCAAAACCACATTCACAAGATGCCAGTCAAGCTTTTTCTGGAGATCTGAGCAGTTACTACTGTAGAACTACATCAAGCCGTGAATGGTAACAGAGTGGTGATACCTGCTGGATAACTAGTAATCTTTATGCCTTGAAGGAATGGTACACAATACCACATCTTTGGGCACCATATCTTGCATCACCATACATATTTAAATGGTGTAATAATATTTGAAAAACAAGAAATTACTATTTTATACATCCATATTCCATAAATGAATATGGACTTTCTTTTTAATGAAAAAGATTTTATCATGAATGTCAAAACTTACCAGCAACTTGATAAAGATTTGTAAATTTAAGTTGGCAACAAAATATAATGCTCTGAATGTTGAAATGATGTGCAAAATAGATAATTCAATGTAAAAGTTGCATAATGTTTATAAAGTATTTTCTCAATAATATTTAATTTCTAATTTCAAGGTTATCCAATATTTAGCAGGAAATTAAAGATGTTTATAAAATAACTGATTTATTAAATAAATTCATATCTGTAACCAGTAGACTATTCCAGAAGTAAAGGGTATATTAATTGTAAACTAATTTTCATCTCAAACACTACTTCACTGGTGTAAAGTGCACGTGACTTCAATCCGATAGTTATTTTCATTCCAAATACCTCTGATTGTCTTATATGAAGCAGTTAATGCTTGCCAAATAAATACACATAGAATCACTACTACAAATTAAAATTGATTCCATAAGAATTCGAAATCAAATAGCAAACACAAATGTCTACTTAAGTGAAATCTTTAAGCTCATACATTAAAATGGAGTTTAAATTCTGTATTAGATTTCTTTATTGATGTAAGGATTATGTCAAACTCATCTTTCAGAATACAACTCTGTTCTCTATAGTTCCTGGGGCAGAAGTCCTGTATCATTATCACTGGGCTAATGACAGAACTGTTTCCCTTTGGATAATATTTTCCCTGATAATATTTTTATTGGCCATTTCTGTCTACTAGAGCTTGCCATTTTCCTCCTTGTCTTGCCATTTCCTCCGTCTCTAAAGCTAGAAATGTGGCTTCTTTACAAGTCTCTGTTTTTCTATGCATATCCCCAATATCTCTATCTACTTTCTTCTTATGAAGACCAAATTCAGGATGATCTTCCAATCTTAAAATGTTAACTTTAATCACATCTGCAAAACCTGTTTTACCATATAAGGAAAACTTGACAGGCTATGGGTATAAGTGCCTCATCAGTCAGTGCTCACTAAAGAAGCAGGTTTAATGCAAGATATACAAATATATAATGATTTACAAGTTTGGCCTAAAATGGCCACATACAGAGTCAGGTATGGAAAAGTGCAACAGGTCTGTCTGTGCATGGGAGACCGGCCGGATCCAATCTAAGCCTGGAGTTCACTGTAATATCCCCAGCCTCCATATCAGGTGGCTGGAGGCTCTGAGATGCAAGGCTGAAAGTCTGAGCCAAAAGCTGAAAGGTTTTTTTGGAACCCATGAAATGATGTCCAAGGTGAAGGTGAAGGCTAGAGCTCCTCCAGAGAAACAGAAGCAGCCTTCCCTATTATTCCATCCAGGTGACAAGCCTACCTTGGTGGGTCTTCTGTCTTCAGTAAATCCCTTCAGCCTCCCCCAGAATGATGCTGATCCCATTCAGTTGGGTGTTTCTTACTCGAGTTGACACGATCAGTTAACTACCACAGGTGTGAATGGGGAATATTATTTAGTACGTAGTACGTTCTCAGTGTTAGACATAAGGTATTATTATTTACAGGAAAATTACACATATTTTAGATTGTTTATGAAAATATGATCAAAACTTTTTCTACTTAGTAATATTTGTCTTTTACCTAGATCTTGATTTGTATGTTGTGTTTATTTAGTGAGATTTATTATGAACACTATTGTCTGGCATTTAGTTATTTTCCATACATTCAGCCTTTGGGCAAATGTTTATGACATTAAATACTCACAGAGAAAAATTTTATCTCTCAGACTGAAATCATCATATTGAAGTACATAAACAGTAAATATATTTCCTGTCTATACACTATATAAGTCAAAGTGTTTAAATTTGTAGGTTATAAAATTTGTATCAAAATTTAAATTAATATATTCCCAGAATTAGCAGGCTCTGACATGTTGATTTACCAATTTCTTCAAATGAAATCAATAAAACTCTGGTTATCAGCAACATTAATATTTCAAAAAATCTGAGAAAATATTATGTATTTCAGTAAACTTTTAAAAAACAAAATCAAATGATAGAAAATAGTGTCTATCTCTGGATCAGAACTGAAAGTGATTTTTTTTTTTTGCTTATCAAAGATATAACCTTGGGTAATATATTTATTTTGATTTGCAGCTTCTCTATTTTTGGTAAAGTTTTACCTATAAAGATATATGAAAAAGAAATGTAAGAAAAAGAATAAAGTGATAGAAGATAGTAATAAAGGCTTTACCAAAGTAACAGAGAGACTTTCCATTAGTTTCTCTACAGGACTAGTAAGCTCAGGTTTGAAGATTTGTGTCCTTTTGGAAATTTAGAATACCATAAGTCCTGTTTTTTTAATCATATATGCAAAGTTTTGTACCAGGATTATGAAGAATAGTATTTCTACATTTATTTTAAACTATAGAAAATACTATTATTTATTTGAAATGCATTTATACACGTTTACATTTACTTTTTTCCAGTGCTCGCTATTTCTTCTTTCCTTCCTTCCTTCCTTCCTTCCTTCCTTCCTTTTTTAATTCTTTCTGTCTTGGATTACTCTCTTCTGTCTAAAAAACTTTTAATGTGATTTTTAAAACAATTTTATTTTAAATTTATTTTTATTCCATTTTTCTGTTAAAGAACTTTTAGCTTTGTAGGGAATTCCAGTTTGGCATTGCCCATTTGTTCTCATGTCCATCATTTCTGTTCAGAAGTCAGCTGAGTGTCTAACTTGTCTTTTCATGTTAATGTGTCTTTTTCTCTCAATGCACTAAAATCTTTTTTTAAATGTGAAACTGATTCATTATTCGGAAACCTTTCTTCATTGAAGATAACTTATTTTCTTTGCTTGAGCCATTAACTTTAACTAAAATATTACCGCTACATGATTACAACACATGTAAATGCCTACCATTTTAAAATTTTAATGACACAATTGTTGAGCACCATTCACATTTGATAATATGGTTCTAGCAACAATAATGCAATCATACTTTTGCTTTTGAATTTTTTATATTTTACTTGTTTGGCCAGATGCTTACATTTCTTCTTTCTTCTTGGACACTAATAATGACAGAAACAATGTTCTTGGAATTTGATCTCATTTACCTTAAAGCAGACAGTGAGAATTACTATTAAAACTCTTCTAATAATAGCATCTTATGGCAGCATTTTTGTCACATACAGGGCAAATCCAGGAGGATTTCTCGTCCTGTCCTTCGTTTGTAGAGAAAAGGCAACATTGAGACACTTCCGATGTGTGGACATCAGTGCACAGCATGGGATTGCCAGACACATTTCTCCTCAAGGGCCAGATGTAGGAATTTCACAATCAGAACCTGTAGCGTGGTTTTCTTTTAGTGTTTTGGAGTGATTAGAGTTTGTAATACCTTTATTTTTACTATCTATAAAATCATGGCTGGTGTGAGCTCTTGTATAAAAATTATAGACAAGATTAATTTTATACAATTTGCAATACCCCAGTATGAAAATCTGATTTGGTACAGCAAACGGTAACTACAGATGTAACATTCAAAGGATATCTAGAGTATGTTTATTCAATCCTAGTTCTTAGGTGATGGTGTATGGACAAACAAAGGAAACGGCTTCTCATTTTTTTTTTATTTTTTTAGACTCTCAGGTTACCTCCTGCAGGCAATTTGTCTATGCTGAGAAGAATCTCAGCTAAACTCAAATTGTACAATCTCTGCTACAGCCTGTCAAAACTATATCTCCTCTGTGCAACTGATGTCATTTCACTTATTCAAATGAAGAAACATTTCATTCAGTCTGAGGACTAGAGATGGGCATTCATCTCTCTCGAGCTGTTGAGGAGCCAAAATAAATTACCAAATAATTCTCTTAAAGTAGTAAAACACTGGTTTGAATTAAATTCGTGGGCTTAATGACAACATCAAAGACAGCATGGAAAAGTAGTTTATTTTTTTCTTCAATCAATGGTGAACAGGAAGACCTGGGAGAGGTAGTTGTGTATGTCAAATACAGGCTTAACATCACAGAGCAGAGAAAGGCAAAACAGAAAAGGACTGTGAGACAGGTGTAAATGAAGTGCAGGTGACAAGCAGATTTCAGGTCTAGTAAAGACAGACCCTGGTGGTCAGCTAGTGTTCAAGCTGGAAACATCATTGTCATATTCAGGACGAATGAAATCAAATTTATGATTTGATTATGATACAGATCTCTATCTGGGGAGTAGCTGGATCCCAATCAGTTTATTGGATACAAATAGGCCCACTCATCTCCACCCATCTGGAGTTGGTCACAGCCTTTTGAAGGGTAGAAGACAGCAGTGCCTGCAGCACAGGTATGTTTTGTATCTCTATTTGCATCCTGAATATGATTGTGCCACTTGCCAATGTGAATTTTGTGGCCAAATCCATATTCAAGGAACTCAGTGGCAGTTAGCTCTTGATGGAAGATGTTTCAAAGTGAGATTACAGGTTTGTATACTGAGATTGTAGTCATTTTGTTTGTATTCAACCACACATCCATACCTGTGCCTAAAACAATTTTGCCAAAAGTAATTAAAGTGTCATTAGTACCTCAGGAAAGTACAAGGATCTTTCTAATACTTGAAAAGACGTGGCAACATTATGTCAAGAAAAATGGGCTAGAAGCTGGAAAAAGTTAGATTGGCAAAGTGCCTACTTTATTTAATCTTTCCTAATCATTCAGGGGCATATAAATCAGCAAATCTCTCAGAAGTTTCCTCCCAGAGATTTGAACCTGAAAAATAGGAAATAAGCACAAGATTTGCAATAGAAATTTCTATGGCATAGTTGTAAAATATTAATTGTTTCCTGCTAATTTGATTATGTTTCTTTTCATTGCACTTTAAACTATGCTATAACTTACCTATACAGTGGATGTTTGAGTTACAACCAGCCTGACACAGCAACATCTTAGATTACAACCAGAATTTTAGTTTTAATTTCTGACCAAAGTCTTGAGTTACAACATGAATGCTGGCCATTTGTACTTCCAGATGGTCTCAGATACAGATTTAATCCTTAAAGAGTTCTGGAAGGAACATTACAACATGCTTTCCTGTATGGGGTTAACTGAGAAATCCTGGGCCAATGTCTCTCCAGGGAGGCTAAGATCTGCCTGGAAGAAAGTGTGGCCTAAAATTATACAGGAGAGAGACTCTGAAAGCAATTGATCAACTTGAGTTACAACCAGCCCTCTGGAATGAATTGAATTAGTAAGTCAAGGGTCCACTGTATATATAAATAACCCCATATATGCTGCCATCTCTAAATATTCTGGGACAATATTTAACTGAAATATTTGCTCTGTGATTTTTCTCATTAGGTGATTTAATCTTAGACCTCACCTTTTTGTAATTCAACATTGAAATCTAAATTGATAAATTCTGCAGCCAAAATTATAAGCATTGGATGTTTATAGGAATTCCTTCAGTGTTATAATACATAAATATGAATGATGTGTATGGACCATAGATGTTTGTTAGGAAACAAGAATTAAATTCAATGTTGTCCACCAACAACCATAGACAAAACTAAGGAAAATAGACTCTTTTATTTTTTTTCTAATGTTAGATGACATTTAATAGCTTGGGTATCAGCTACAATCATAAACATTGACGCTGTATGATTTTTAGGTGAGCTGAACTTTATTGGTTTAGGAGCTAGATCACTATTCAACAGTCATATTTTAGAAGAAGACTACTAATCTGAATAGATAATTATTAACTTACACAATAACAAAAAGGTTCGAATTGGTTTTATTCTCTGCTAAACTTTAATGAAGCTGAATTGGTAGTAATAATTAGTCTCTGCTGATGTTAATTGTGCACATTCAAGAATCTTGCTATTGCTGACCATGCAGTTCTCTTAAAGATGCGTGAGAGGCCAAGCATTCAAAAGCACAGGAGCAAGACTTGCGACCACAGTATCTATGTTTGGGAAAACAAATAGTTGGGAAAGTGGTTCATAGTGGTCATTCATTTCTTTTTCACTGTAAATTATTTTTCATTTGCCCTAATTATTTATATATATAAATATATGACATATACATACATGTATATAATATATAGTGTCATGCAATTTTCACTAAGGTACCTCAGCTTCTGTGTTTCAAGCTACTCAGCTAACCTAGAAAATGGAGGAGGACATTATCAATTTTCTCTCTCCTAGCCATTCTTTTGTTATTTCCAAGGTTAGCCAAAGAGATCCAGGAAAATTGTCTCCTGGGTCCTGAGAATAAGACTCTCTTCAGTGTCGTCATGTTTAAAAAGTCAGGACAGTGCACATCTGCCTCTCATTTCTCCTCTGCTGGAACCTGGTGAGATCTATTCTGAGAGGGCGCTCTGTTTGTGATTCCAGTAAAATCTTTTGGTTCCCTTGGGTAACTTCAGAGTTGGAAGCATGATAGGAATCACACATGTACAATTCACATTTGAAACAAGATGCTTAAAAGATGATAGAATTAGCCGGGTGTGGTGGCACATGCCTGTAATCCCACCACTCCTGAGGCTGAGGTAGAAGGATTGCTGTGAGTCTGAGGGCATCCTGAGCTACATGTGAGTTCAAAGCCAGCTTGAATTAATAGGAGATTCTATCTCAAAAACAAAATGATAGAACTATTACTTTACAATGACATAAGAACGAATGGCTCACTTTATTTTGGACAGAAAAGCACTGGAGTCTATTGCTTGTATTCCTTCCCTGTCCTCCTTCCTCACTAGGTGCTGCTTTGATTCAGCTCATTCAGTCACCGAAAGCTGACTACAGCCCCTACAAGGGACCAGACACAGAAAACATTTCTGGAACACGGGTGTTTACAAATATCACTGTTAGAAAATCTATCATAATGTAATTTTTCAATCCAAAATACATCTAACTTTAACTCTAGTGATCTTAAGGAAATTTTACAAATCAATCTCTTCTAAAACTTAAAAAAAATTGAATTTCCAATTCCTTTGGTTCAAAAATGCACATTTATTTTCTCATTTATTTTTTCTAGTAGGCGCCATTGCCTATATTTTCTGTGTGTAAGGGCCTGGAAGCTTTTCTTCCTTCAGGCGTGTCTTGTTGTTACCAGCGAGCCGGAGTCTCTGCATCTGAAACAGTTAGTATGACAACCTGACACAGTTTTATATGTGTGTATGCACATATATGTGTAGCTTTGTACATAGAATATATGTATCTGTAATTGTACATACCCAACTCTACCCATCTGTATTTATCAACAGCGACATCAAGATTCCAGATAGCGAGCAAACAGACCTGGTATTTCCTCACAGGGAAACTTAAATACCCCAGTGCTCCACAGGGTGGCACAATTAAAGTGTCACTTGCTCAAGCAGGAGTTACACAGGAATAAATTTTGAAATCCAGAGCATAAAACCTTTATCCTTCCGAGACAAAGTGAAGAAAATCACCTTTGTTCTGGAACGGAAACAAGTCTTCTCTGGATGAAAGTTGCTATTTTTACCCTAAATGTAAACAAACAATGGGAATCATCAGTTTACCCCTTAAGCCAAGGCCCCCGGGACAGCACACTTTACATTTTCTTGGAACAAACACATCCTCTAACCACCAAGGCTTGGTGCCCTGCAGATATCCTTCAACTCAGACCAGTGACAGAACTGACCGTGGGAAATATGAAAATGTCCCTAAAGCAGGGTTTGCCAACACCAATGTCTTGTGCGTCAGTTTCAAATCACAGGAAGCCATTCTCATTTGAATATTGCTCTTACATCACTAGCATTCAACTTTCCTATCAGCTTGGGCAACTAGCATATTTTCTTCAATAATGTTAATTGATTCCTAAATAACAAGAGCCCCTATCCCCAAAGAAAACCCGTGCTTCCTTTCTCATTAAAAAATGCCCAATTTGAGGAAAGAAAGCTTCTGGCAATAAAATGATATGAATGAAAATAGCTATGGGTGACATAACACAAGCAGCTGCTGAATAATTCCTGCTGCCATAGCTCCTTGCATTTCACCCATGCCTGATCCCAGGTCCTCCTGTTACCAAACGTCTTTGTTACCAAGAACATGATTTTTGCATTACACAGCCCCCACAAGTTCTGATAGAGAGACCCTTAAACACTGGACACACTGAACCATATTCTCTCCTTAAGGGAAAGCATTGCATTTTTGGAGCAGAGGTTTGTGGCCAGAGTATTAATTTATGAAAATGATTTCAATAGTAAAGGAATCCACATATTAATGTGGGTAGGTAGGAGACAGGAAAAATACAGCAAAACAGACATTGCGTTATCTTAGCGATAATGGCATACATTCTTGAACCACTGTAGTAATGAAAGGGAGAAACAGACATCTGTGGAAGTGGAAGGTGTCAGATGAAATGACTGCTGACTTTAGAGGTGTGGGAATAATAAAATTCAAAATCACCAACTGAGGGGTCATGAGGATAATGAACATATGTTTAATTATAATTTAAAAAACAAAAGAATTTGAGAGCAGGTGAGAATAGAGAATCAATATAGAAAATGTTATGTTTTCAATACTTGATAGAATAGCAAGAAGAACAGTATAATAACCTTGAATATCACTATTATAACACTTGGTGGAATTGATTTGGGGCATGATATGTACATATATTGGTATTTATACATATTAACTTTCATGTTACAACAGCTATTTTATCTCTAGTCATACTTGCATAATGAAGCTACTTTTCCGGTGTAAATCTGATAGATATATTTGACCTGCTTTTTATGAATTTCTCACATTCCTGTGACATTATTTTTAGAAACTTTAACAAACAAGGGTGGCATCAAAATTTCACAGCCATTTGGCTTTTAAAATCTTAATATATTTTGTGTATGTGTCCTTGAATATATAACTTTTGTCTTAAAAACAAATTCCACATACTGCAACATTTTTCCATCGAGATATTATACTATAGGCTTTTGCCAACATAGTGAATTAGTTGTATATTCTTGATAAGTATGTCAACGTAATTGTGCTTCTAAACATGGCATTTTTTCTGTGCAATTTTAAGACATTTAACAGATTAATAGAAAATATGATTCTAATATTAATTAATTTTTATCATTCCTTTTAAATTTCATTCTGAAATTCAGTAATCATTTATTATTATTTTTGGTTCAGAAAATCTGTTAGGATCTGAAATCAACAGAGTTTTATAGTATTTTATCTTCCTTTTCACATAAGTTTCTGTAAATTATAGGCATTAAAACTCAAAATGTTCATAATGCTTAAAATGGTACAACTAATATACTGTACCTAAAAAAAAATATGTACAACACTTTAAGTGAGTCTAGTTTTCAAATTTATTTTATAAGTATTAAAGTAATTTTACTCATGTTAACAAGTACAGTTATCGTTAACCCCCCCTAGTGATATAGACTGGTACAAATCTGCATGCTGTTATCAGAAGCTCCTAAGAGTTCCAGGTACATAGGTCCTTAGTTTTCCTTCTAATGGTTATGCTTATTAAATAAAGAAACATAACACAGATGTACACATAAAGAATATGTGACTCATTTTACTTGGGAGAAACTACAGTGGTTAATCTGGTGAAATAATAGGCCTTCATTTTATTTTCTAAAACAATAGAAAGCTTAAGCTAAAACACAAAAGAGAAAAAAATGATTTTACTTCAGCATACATATATTCTCCATGAAAGTAAGAGGGTGAGTAGAAGAACTCCATGTATCCAACGAACATTACTTTAACCCTCTCTTTTAATTTCACATTTTTGTGACTTTTATTAAACATGTGATTGAGAGAAATAAAAGTCTCTACAATAGCATCATTATATTATCACTTCCATTGAGGTGAGGCTATACAATAGTCTTTTCTTGTACAGATTTGGATAGAACCTGGCTTAAAAGAAAAAAAAAATCTGAGTGGAAAATAGTTTTGATGTTCAAGATTTGCAATCTAAGAGAAGTGGGTCATAATGATGAAGAAACTCATTGTAAAGTTGGCAAAAAATCAAGTCCCATCCCATATATACTATTTTAGTGTCTTCAAGGTGGTAAAAGTTTGTTTACAATAAAATGTATTTTAGGAATATTTTATCATCCATTTCAATTCTGTTTGTGATTTTTAAAAAAATATTAAAATACATGGGCTGAAGGAGAATTAAATCTATTCTTAGGAATGCATTCTACTCTTGAAACACGTTGTTTGTGGGAGTGAATTTAGGGGACAAACATGAAGAGTGCTGGGGAGCAGCCTTGTGATGAGTCATTGGTTTTCCTGCAAGGTGACTTATTGCTCATCTTGTTGAGAAACTTGTTGAGCAATTCCGCTGCATCTACTGGCAGCTGACAGGAGGCTCATCTGTCACTGCCTAGGCTGTGGCCTACAAACTCTTTTACAGGATTCAGGAGGGACATGGATTTACATGTTAAACTGGCTTCTGTCAGTGTGACAAATGAACACCAGCAATCTTGGGATGATGGCAGAATGTTGAAATGCTTGCCGGAAGGAAGGGCCGGTCCTCGAGTGCAATCCATGTGCCTAACCAGAACGACTTGGGGCTGCACCACGACTGCCTTTACCTCTGAAGTGTAAGTTGCTGATGACAGAAATTTTTAACCCTACTATGTTAAGAGACAACACAGTCCAGCAAAGAGTAGTTACGTTTAGATAACAATAACTTTTGGACACTGTTAAGAAAGAATAGTTAGTATGCTTTTTTGAGGGGTCAGGGTAAGACATCTGAAACATTTTTCCCCCAGTTGATTTTGGCTGAATTCAATTGATCATTTTGTTATGCATTTATTAGTTTTATATGACCATGATCTTCCAAGTGGTTACCCATGTTCTGGTGTTTGGACACATTTCAGCTAAAAAGAATTAGAACAAGTGACTGCTTTGGAGGAAGTGCATTGAAAGGGGGCTGAGGACTCCAGCCAAATCACCGGTGCAGTGGCTCCATGCACTGCCAGGCACTGCGGCCGCACTCAAGTCAGCAGAAAAGCGCTGACCCCAAAGGCTTCCCTTCTCTCCCGTTTTCCTTCATATCTTTGAAGCAAGTTTCCCTGCATAATTGCTCTTAGTAACAAAACCAGCTTAAACGTGATTCGATGTTGATATTATAAGACAGGTTGCTTGAAGATACTGCTGAAAGTATTTCTCACAGATGTTTAATAAAATAATCGTGCTGTAAAAATTCTAAATTAAATCCTTGCCAGTTGCTATTACACAAGTAGAAAGGGGGAAGAAAAAGCAAATGCCTTTCATTAACATGGTACCTAGAACTCAGTGAGGAATCATCAAATATTCAAGAATTATTTAATATTTACCTTCACTTCAACCTTAAGAGTTTTGAAAAAAGAGATTGCAATTATTTTAATGAAAAATTGGCATCGGGCTCTGAAAACACTGTAGTTATTCATTTTTGGAAATTAACTAATTTTATATCTAATTTATATCTAATTTTTAATTTTCATTTATATATTTATATTTACATTTATATATTTATATTCATATTTTATATCATAAATATAGTATTTTATAATAATAAGGGAAGAGGTATCTGATTGAGGAGAAATATTTATTTACTTTTACTAACTCCTTTTAACCATTAAGTTAATAAATACAGCAAAGAAGAGTGAATGCTAAAATTGTGGTGGCAAAATTTAATCCTTTTGTAAAGAGGTATGGATGTTTATTTTCTTATCTATTATGCAAAAATATTTCTTACCTGAATTCTTTCTCAAATAGAAAATGTACTTAATAGGAAAATGTCCCCAGTGATTTACGCTATTGATCTATTAAATATTTCAGTGCTATTAAATCTTGTCTTTGTTAATATACCGTTCAGTATAACGAGCTGCCATCCACAAAAAGATTTATTATGATTAATTTAATGTCATTAATATTCTTAAATGGGCCAAAATAGAAACTATTTCATCCAACAATGGGATGGGTGGTTTGAACTAAATTTTAGCCACCTAATATATTTCTAACCAGATCAAATCTGGATGATCCATAGTTAACTCTTTGCAAGCCTGAGGTAGTCTCTCTGCTTCAAGTCATCCTGATAACTATGAAATAAATTAACATTAACAAAATGCCATCAGGCAAATGCCTGATCAAAGACAAAGAGAAATATTGAAAATATTGAAAAGCCAGAGTAAACTCTAGCTGAAGAAATACACAAACTATTGAAATCTGGGTTGGCAGAGCTAAGCATTGATACTTGGAACTAAAGACATTTGAAAAAATGGTATTTATTTTCTTTTCTTTAGTGCATGCAAACAAGTGTAAATGTTAAAAATGTACAAATAAAACAATGGATGGAAAATTTGAGCAGTGCTCAAAGTGAAATATTAAAGAAACTGTAATTCAAAGCAAAGAAAAATCAGTACAACACAACATTGAAAACAATTCACTAGTAATACGCAAAGAGAAAAAAGAAAACAATGGATGTAACTAGAGTAAGCACACTACTGGGACTTGTTTTTTTCCTGAAGATCTGAATTGTGAGGGGAATTACAGCACCTGCTCCATGAAATTGTTTAGCAAACATTGATCTAACTGGAGTTCCTCTTCTTCGTAAATATTGTAACTTTGGCTATTTTGGAATCATCCATTTCTAAAGTAAAATTTACTCTAGAAAATAAAATAGCTAAGGTCAATTTATCATTGGAAATTTTTAGTCTTAAAAATCAATGTAGAAATCATCTGAAGTTCAGTTATTCTTCTGATAAAGTTGCCAAATCGAAGACATGCATATTTGTATCTCACTTATTTCCACTCACTCAACCTTTCCTTAGCTTTGAAGGAGATAGCTCTTTTGTTCTATTGGCTGCTGTTGAAGTAGTTGTCCGCACTGAGTATTCTGTGTTACAATAGAGTAAAATTTTTTTAAAGAGTTTTTGGCAGTCTACACAGTTTTGGACCCTGGAGTTCTGAGCTTACGGGAACAACAACACAAAATCCATCTGATTCTTTTTTTTTTTAGTACCAGGGATTGAACGCAGGACCTTCCACTTGCAAGGCAGGCTTCAAAACCACTGAGCTAAAACCCTGGCCCTGTCTGATTTCTTTTTATCTGTTTAGGTTTTTGTATTTAAGATACAAAAAGTTATTCCAATACACTTTCTTCTCCTCTCTTTCATCTAAAATTAGTGTTTATCAGCAGTTTTATATCTTTTGAAAAAGAAGAGGAAAAATACATTGTTTTTTTTCTTTTTGTCTTATTTTCTCTGTCTCCAAGCCTGTTTTTAATAAGTGATTCCGATCAGTTTGTGATGTGCTTGGGTATTCACTGTCTTTTCTGTTATTTTATCTGAGGATCTCTGAATTCTTGAATCTCTTGTTTGTTGCATTTCATTGATTTTTGAAACTCCATTGTTTCCTCTTCCGAGGCCACTTCTGTCCAGTCTCTTCTTCCCTTTCAGAGATTTCACTGCATGTACATTGTGCAATTTGGTATTGTACCACATCTCAATACATAATTGTATTAAACCTTTTCCTCTGTTTAAATTTCATTTTGGATGATTCCTGTTGACCTATTGTTAAGTTTCTGACTCTTTGTTCTGCTATTTTTAGTATTTTTGATAATCACATCAAACACCGAATATCCTCTACTCTCAAAATGTGCCTGTTTACACTCATTTCTATGATTTCTAACCTACACATTTGTGTAATTTCCATCTCTTTACTTATGAATTCTGTCCACCTCTTTCACTAGATGATTAAACATAGTCACTATAGTTGCTTTACAGTCTCTGTTTTGTAGTTCCTCAACTTGGTTCATATCCAAATATAAGTACATTGATCATTCATTTACAATGAGGTTATTATTTTTCTTTTCCTCTGTGCATACTAATCCCTGGTAGAATGACACGTGTGTGGAGGGTAAGTGAGCCTGCTTTCACTTATTTTCAGATCACTAGTGTCAGTTATTATGTCAGTCTGCTCAGTGGGTAAGCCTGGGATCTTCAGTACGATCGAGTTTCCAGCTCCACTGCCAGTCCAGACAGTCCTTCCTTCCTTCCTTCCTTCCTTCCTTCCTTCCTTCCTTCCTTCCTTTCTTTCTTTCTTTCATTCTTTCTTTGTTTCTTCCTTTCTTTCTTTCTTTCTCTCTCTCTTTCCAGGCAGGGAAAGAGCTTTAAATAGCTAGCTACTTGGAATTCTTGAAGAAGGAGTTTTCTCACCTCCCTGTAGCATTAGATATCTTCAGTCTGTGGCAAAGTAGGACAAGATATTGCCTTGCCTTTATACCAAAGCTTTGGCATTGTGTTGAGTAAACGTTATGGCATGTCTGACTTCCAGAGTGGAAAAACTCCTTGGATTCATGCTTGGCCTGGATATGGAAGAGCTTTACCAGGGATCCTCAATCCATTCCCAGATTCTGGTAGGTAGGCTCTGTCTCATTGTGCCACTAAGGGAGACCGTTTCCTGTCCTGCTTCCAAATATTTTCTGAAAAATCTGTGGAAACTGGTGATTCCATGAAGACTCCATTTGTGTCTGGGCCTTCCACTGCTTTAAGAGTTTGTTGAAGTTCAGTTGTTTTTTTCTTAACCACTGTTAGAAACTTCTCCTCCATCCCATATATTTTTGCCTGAGGTGAAACAGTGTGTACTATCTGTCCTTTAAAGGAATTTTGAACCTTTTTGATCCTATTATTTTACTGCTTTTCATGCTCAGCAATGTCATTGACTGAAAGTAATGATTGATGGATTGTGTTACCAAATGTCAAAACATACTACAAAGAAGCAGCAATCAAAGCAGCATAGCAACAGTCACAGAGATGGATGGAACCATCTAGAAAGCCTAGAGTTATCTGCACATATAGAGGCTCCTGAGTTTCAGTGAAAGTGCTAAGGACATCCACTGGAGAAAGGGCTCTCTTCACACTAAGTGGGGTCTGGAAAGTCTGACATCGACATGCAGAGCAACATAGAAAGACCCCGTCTATTCCCACTTGAAAATATCAACTCAAAAGGCTTAAAAGTCAAGACTGAAACTATGAAACTTCTAGAAGAAAACATAGAGGAAGTGTTTCAAGATATTGAGATGGATAAGGATTTTTGGAGAAAACCCCAAAACACAGGAAATGAAAGCAAAAAGAGACAAACACAATTACATTGAACTAGAAGATTCTGGACAACAAAGGAAACAGAAAACAGAATTCAGAATGGGAGAAAATACTTATAATGTACACATCCGATGAAAGGTTGATATGAAAAATATATAAGACATACCAAACTTTCAATTGCAAAAAACCCACCCTGATTTAAAAATGGGCAATAGATCTATCTAGACTCAAAGTAGATATGCAAATGGCCAACAGGTACATGAAAAGCAAAAAAGGCTCAACATTACTAAAGTTTGAGGAAATAAAATTAAAACCACAATGAGATACATTTGACCCCAGTAGGAATGATTGCTATGGAAATGATAAAAAAAACCTTGCACACTGTGGAAGGAAATGTAAATTAATACAACCTTTATAAAACATGTATGGAGGTTTCTCAAAACATAAAAAATAGAACTAGTACATAATCAAGAGATGACCCTAATGGGATATATATATTTATATATATATATATAAATATAAATATATATATGATTATGGGATATATATGGAATAATGGGATATATATATATATATTCAAACTTTCATTGCAGCCCTATGCACAATGGAGAAAAATGGAAACCATTTATGTGCCCATTAACAGCTGAGTGGATAAAGACAATGTCATACATCTACACAATGGTTGGTATGGACTCATAAAAAAGAATGAAATACTGTATTATGCAACAACATGGATGGAAGTGAAGATCATTATGTTAAGTGAAATTAATCAGGCACACAAAGAAAGGCACTGTGTGTTCTCATGATTCATACATGGAAGCTAAAGTTCCTCTCATATACTTATGATAAAGTGGTAGTTACCTGAGGCCAGAGCTAGTAGGGATAGAGGAAGGAGAGGAAAGTCTGAGAAATGGCTCCTGAGGTGCAATAAGGTAGAAGTAGGACTGGGGCTCTGTTGTACAGTATCATGACTGCAGATGAGAAGTTATGTTCTCTCCATTTCCAAAAGCTTGCAGAAAGGATTTTGAAAAATTTTACTACACAGAAGTGGTAAATACTTTAGGAGGTAAATACATTTAACCTGATTTAATCATTATTTACTATATACATGATTTAAACATTACAAGGTACCTGATTAATATATAGAACTTTTATGGATTTGTGTATCAGTTAAAAATATGTAAGATATTAAAAAAACGTGATGATGCTATTGACCATACAATTTTATTTGTTATTTGGATAGAAATAACATTGCTCCATGTTATTTCTCTTATTTTTTTATTAAATGCCCAAAGAAAAAATTTTTTTTCACTGAGATATATAGAGCTGATATTCCGTTGAAGTAGTAAGAACTTTTGTTCTTTACATTAGCCAGATTAATGTATTTTTATTTGAAATATTTTAAATAGCTTTTTTTACTTGACTCATAAATTATTTGAATTTCTCCTGTAAATATATATAAAAGCATTTTCCAAAGTTAAAATATCTTACACATCACAGGTAGTGGTTCTTTTTCTTACATATTTATACAGTTTTGGTTTTAATACTTTGCCACTCTTGTTACAAAAATAATTACATAACTTTTTATGTACATATATTATTAGTGGAATACCTGTTTCTGATCATGTGAGTAAGAATGTCTATTCAAAATTGATATCCCTTTTTGTCTTGTCTAATATTGCAAATATTGTATTATTTTTCAAATAATTAACTTTGTTTTAATATTTTATATTTATAAATATAATTGAAAACACTACTAGCATTTAGAATTTATTATTTTAGAAGTATATATTTAAAAACTCATTCTTTTATTAAAAAAAAACCCTTTAGTCTTAGAACTAAACAGTATTGTGTTTGGAGAAGTTTTTATTTTTTTTGGATGTCCCAGGCAACTGTCTCTAGAATGGAATTTATCATCAGAAAAGTTAGTGGTGAATATTCCTAGTGTGACATGAACTGCTGGAGAATCATGAATCAGTTTGTAAGGAGGACTGGAAGTTTGGCTGGAAATATCAAGGAGACCTATGCTTACCTGACTCATAGGTGGAATTATGGATGTGGTTCCATTAATGGTAACAGTCCTAAGAAATGGCACAAAAACTGTTCCAATTTGAGTGTGGTGGAGAAAAACTTTACTAAAGGAGAACTGACAGTCAATAAAATAATGGTCAGGTCAGCTATTTATTCAAGTCATATTATCTATGCAATAATTGCAAATCAATATGTTACATTCTGGGAGATAAAAATAAAATAATCAGAGTTCATGCTTTGGAAACCTGAGAGTCAGATATGCTATGGTGATATTTACATCCTTTTCTCTTGAGTATATGTGCTCTGCTTCCTCTCTAACCCATTCTCAAATTCACAGCCAAAGGGGTAAAAGTTCAGTTAGATTAACTGGGATAAAGGAAAATTTTAATTAAATACTGCAGTCAGAGTTAACCAATCAAAAAATTAAGATATGGGGTATTGAATAACTTGGGTTACATGCATTACCAACATTAATTATTCTAATTAAAAAGATTATAACTAGGTTTTGAAAAAATACCCTTTATAATACAAATATAAAAATAAATACATGGTCATTTCTCATCCTATCTAGCAGTAATTGCTCTATTGCATTTTTATGTTTAGCTATTCAGTCTTCTATTCATATATTCAGTTAGATATGTTGCTTGCTTATACTATTGAGTTCTTTTCTTTAAATCTCTTTCACTCTCCAATCCAGCCAACCACTGTGCCTTAGAGTATGTATCTACAAAGTGTCTTGTTCATTTCTGCTGCCTTGTCACTAAGGACACTTTTACTTACAGACTTTCTTGAGGACCCTTACAACACAAGCAGGTTCCCTGAATTTCCATTTATCTTACTATAACTGAATTATCTCTTTTCTATCTAATACATATTAAAAGAAAAATGAAGTCATGTCTCTCTTCAGGTTAAAACTTTTGATTTCTGTGACCTGTTTTTTATCATCATGGCTATCCTCTCATAATTCAATATGGGACCCACACTATACTTCCCCATTTGGCCTCCCTCTTCCAGGGCCTTCCATGATTGAATTGGACAGTCTTGGAAAACTTCTTACAACATCTTAAGCATTGAGACAGGTAGTAGGTTGAAATGAAATGCAAAAGTCCAGCTTTTACTGAATTGGCTAATCCCTTCTTTGGTATGTTTCATCTTAACTATTCATGACTGCCTTAGTCTTTCATATGAAGCACAAAATACACTTCTGTCATAATTAACACACATTATATAGGTTGCTTTAAGCTTTCACTATTGTTGACTTCTAAATTATTTTACATATGAAATCTACATTGCTTGCTGATGTATTTTATTCAGTAAATGTGAAATAAACTCATGAATATCAAAACTATTTCCATGTTATCAAATACACGTCTGTCATTTTAATAAGTCTGGCATATTTACTTGAATTGATCTAGTATAAATAATTAGCATTTTTTTTTAGACAAAAATCTCACTGTGTAGTCCAGCCTGGCCTTGAACTCATTATGTGGTCCAAGCTGGCCTCCAATTCCTGGTGATACTCCTGCCTCAGCCTCCAGAGTGCTGGGATGACAGTCAAGTGCCACCACTCCTGGCCTGTAATTAGCTTTATTTGTGAACACAGGCAATTATTATCTTGACATAATTTTAACAATCCACCAATGAAAAACTATATGCTTGTAACTTCATATATTAATTTATTTATGCATATTTACTAGAGGAAGAAATTTGGGTAAAACGTATGTGCATTTTCAACTCTGATTCACACAGGAATATGGAAAATACATTGCCAAAATGACCAAAAATGTTGCAGTTATTAGATCAACTTACTTTCATGTAGTAGTATTTTAAAGGTATTGACAAGAGCAAACAGCATTTGAAGGCTATTAAAATCATACATTATGCCGTTTTTTACTGTATTTTAAAATCATATTTTAATATATGTTTAGTTCCATACTGCATTTGAAATTTAATCTTTGGTCAATATACATTCAAGGATACATGCTTATAATGAGAAAAGTAAAATAAGTGTAGCAATAATATCAGTAATCTACATTACTAACAGAGCAGTAGAAATAGTTCTAGTACAATACTAAATTTTTTTAAAAATGTAAGCAACACATTAACTATTATAAGATTAAGAAAATCAGTGCTGTCCTGTTGCAGTAGGAACATTCATAATCATGTATAAATTTCTGTCCTAACATTAAGAATTATGGGACACAAACATGGGTTTCTAAGCATCACTTTAAGGACAAATAAAGAATAAGCATTTTTCCTCTAAACAAAAGTAAGTCCATCAGTATGCTGATTAGTGCCCCAATGTGTACAGCATGGAAACAGTAGCAGTGTGGGTCCATAACTTTAAGTAAGATAGACAGAGAAGGCTATATGTCACATAGTTTCTCACTTGTGAGAAACCCAAAATACAAATAGTTTAAAGAAAAAAATTAAAAGTGAGATGGTGGGAAGCAGGGAAGTAGTTTTGTGGAGATTTGAAGAAGCTCTAGGACAGGAGTGAAGGGAAGATGGCTCTGCAAGAGGATGGGTGTGACCAAGTGGGGAAAAGTGAATGTCCTTTCTAATTCACAAGATGACTGGAGTTATTATCACAAGAATAGATTTTGACAACAAAACAAAGAAGAAGAGCATATCCAAAAGAAAAATTGGACAAGAACATCTTTTTGTGTCTATACGTAAATTTTGGTTTACATATTTCACTATATGATTATACAGTCAAAATATACATTAATCATTACAGAAAAGACCAGACTTTTACTTTTTAAGATTTTGATCTTTATTTTCTCCTCTTCAATATACTTTAAAAAGGTAATCATTGAAAAAATAATAGTAATAATGCTTTACAAGTGGGAATTTCCATTCCAGCTAAGGATGAATCATTGTATCATTAAAACTTTATTTCTTGTGTAAGGCCTACATGTATCAGTTCAATATTTGTATGGCACTTACTTTTAAAGCATAAATAAGTATAACACACTGGAATAGCAAGGTTTTCATTTCCAGGTTTTTTCAAAAGCCTAAATTCAATGATATGCAAATAAAATGAGGAGCATAGGTAGGAAAGTAATATACTGTATATGTACAATGTACAAATAGGTTTAATATTCATTAAAAATAATTCAACATGATTAATAGAATTTTTAGAAAATTAGCAGAAAGTATTATTTGGATACTAAATAATTTGTGTTTGATTTAGGAAAATTTCTATCCAGGCATGATATACATCTTTATCTGAAACTAAAATATTAAGACTGTGGTCAGTTATCTATTTCACTTTCAAAAATATGTTCACATTTATGTACCCTATTTAATATAGATGAAAAATAATGAACCACTAGTCTTATCATAAGGTAACACAAATTTTAAAGACCTTGAAGTTTCTGATGGAGCAAGCGCTGATGTTTATTGCATTTGGTTTCTATTATGGGAACTTTATACCATGATATTGACTTTGGTTGTGTGCATCTCTCCAGGTAGAATTGATTTACGATGCACTCCGTTGCTATCCAGACAGTTTCCAGTGAAGTGACAAGGAAGTTCTGCTTCCGTACCCATCAAGTCAATGGAAAGCAAAGCCAGGCCGGCCAAAACAAAACCTTTTCTGAAAGATGACTGGATGCTAAATGTCATACTGTGAACAATGCTTGTGAAAATAAACAGTGGACATGTATATCTTGTTAATTTGCTTTTACATAGATTCATGTATATCTGATACTGAGACCATAAAGACTATAGCTGCTTTGAACATCATATTTGAAAATAAATGTCTACACACTTTATGTGAATGTTACTGTTTCTGCTTACAGTACTTCTCTTGTATTTGTGAGGGTCTAGAAATTTGAATATTTAAAAATAAATATGCACTGGCAAAATAAGAGGAAATAAATATTTATCCAGGAAAATTACTAACAAAATTTATCATTTTGCCAAATTGAGGAACATCATGAAATGTTCTGGAGGCTTCTTATTTGGAGGGACAATTAACTGTTCTTATTATACACTATAGATTAAACAAGTATTTTACTTTTTAACCTGATTTTCATTCTAACCTAAAATCACACTTATATACACCTAATTGTGTCTGTTCCAAATTATAATTGAAAAGGCACAGTGAATGGAATATAATCCCAGAAACATATTATATATTATCTATATATTCTCAAACACTCATTTGTGTGGGGCCTTGTGGTTACACCATTAAACTTACGAAAGGAGACTTACCTGCATGACATAGAGTGAGGGAAAGATAGGATTGGGACAGATTTTAGTGTCATATGCCTTAATGAAAACTAATAAATTTAACAATAAAATAAATGACCTATCTTTTCTTCATTTGAGACAGATTCCTGGGTGCAGTGGAGAAGTAAGCATCTAGAAATACTGCACAGGAAAAAAACCATCCCTGTGGTGAAAGGGGTACAGTGTTAGAACAATCTCTGGAGTGGGTACTGATTTAAAATAGTAGGGAAAAGGTAACTAATTTGTGAAATTATTTTAAGGGTTTTTTATTCAAATTTTATTTTCATTAGTACATATTTGCAGTACATAATGATTGACTTCTTCATGAGCAGTTGGTACATGTACACAATACATTATAATCTTGTTTAAATCCTGCTCCCTTCTCAATTCATCATTTGGGCCCCTTCTTATTTGTAAAAAAACTATCACTATATTTCTTGTTATCTGTCATTTATTTTACTCTTTGTTTATATTGTGGGTAACTTCTATGAGAGAAGCCATGTGATAGCTAACCTTATGTACTGGATTTATTTTACTAATGTTATGGTCTCAGCATGTGTTCATTTTCCTAAAATTGGATCAATTTTATTCTTCTGTGTAGAAGAATAGTACTCCATTGTGCGTAAATACCACAGTTTCTTTATCCATCCATCTGTCGATGGTCTTACAAGCTTAAGACTTAGCAAGTATGAGCTGTGCTGCTATAAACATGGGTATGCATGTGTCACTGTAACACGATGTCCTTAACTCATTCCTGAATATACCTAGAAGGGGAAAGGCAGAGTCAAATTTCCTGTTTCAGTTTTTTTCACGAATCGCCATACTGGTTTCCACAGTGGTTGTAGTAGTTTAAATTCTCACTAACATTGTAGCAGGGCTCCTTTTACCCCTCAGCCTATGCAGCATTTGTTATTGGGTTTCATGATAATAGCCAATTTTTGTGAGTAAGATGAAATCTCAGTGTTGTTTTAGTTTTCATTTCTCTAATGGGCAGAGATGGTGAACATTTTTTCATGTATTTATTAAGTTAAGTACAAATTGTTATTTGTACTACTTCTGAGTAGTGTCTGTTCATTTCAGGTGTCCATTTATTATTGGACCTTTTATTTGAGGGGTCTAATTTTTGAGTTTTTTATAGGTACTAGATAAAAATTGATTACTTATAGTACCAAGAACATATCTAGTATCCTTGTTTACATAGACAGTAAAATAATGGAATAAAATAGAGGAATAATCCAAATGTATTTCTCAGAATTCCAGCTCCAGTACACTAGGAGATTGATATGTCAATTATAAAGCTATGGAATAATAATAAACAAGAATACCTGACAAAGGGGAGAAAGACAGATAATAATGTATTGAATCATATATTTATTAATTTTTGAATGATTTCAGAACATCTTTGTAAAAACATCAAGTAAAGATTCATCATGGCACCATTCTGCACAGAGTATGAATATTAGATTACTCACCACACAATGTTAGCAGTTTTTCTCTCAAGAACAGAATTACAGCTGAGCCTGGTAGCTCAAACTTGTGATCCCAGTACTGAGGAAGCTGAGACAGGAGGATCACTATGAATTCAGAGCCAGGGTGTGCTACATAATGTGTTCAAGGCCAGGCTGACTACAAAGGAGGCCCATCTCAGAAAAACATGTTACAATGTGGATATAGGTTTATTTTCTTTACGTTATTGGATGAAGCATTGCCCAGATTAGTAGAGCACCCTCTGAGGGCTCTTGGAGGTGTGGCCTTGGGTGCTACTTATGGTCCTTCTCCTGCTCCTCTCTGATGTTGCTTTCCTTTGCTGCTTATGGTTGCAAAGAACTAAGAAGCCTCACTCAGCTACACCCTTCCACCATGATTTTCTTCCATGGAAGCAGCAGACCACTCACAGAATTCCATGAAGCCTTCTGATAAATTAAACTTATCCTCCTTTATGCTACAAATGTCAGTTATTGTGTCCAGCAATGGGAAAGCTGATTAATACAGAAAACTGGTATTAATGAAGAGGGATCATTACTGCTCAGAAATCTTTGAAACTGATTTGTGAGAGGAGTTTCGAAAGGTTTGGAGATGTGCACTTGAGAAGCTGTAGGATGCTGTAAGCTGAGCTTAAGAGGTACCTCTGCTTGGAGTTCAGAAAAACAGAATGCTAATAGAAATGCAGACAGTAAAGGCCAGGGTCAAGAAGTTTCAGTTGGAAAAAAAGGAGTGTCTATTGACAGATGGACAAGAGACCATGTGTATTACACACTGGCATAAAATCTGTCTTCATTGTCCACATGTCCTGAGAATTTGCAGGAGACTGAGATTGAGAATAGTTGCACTAATTAATCTGGTGGAAGAAGATTCAAGGTAGCCCAACATTGAGGCTTTGGCATGGGTACTGTGGTCTGCTTTGAGCCAGATCTACTGAGGAGCAAAAGGCATAGCCTAAGAAAATTAAAACATTTCCAGTTTTGCCAGAAAGGAAGAAGTTGTAAAGTTGAGACCTATAAGAGTTGTGAAAAATTTAGCATTAAAAGAAATCCAAGTACTTTGCATAAGGATACTAGAAAAGATGGCTTGAAGGCATCTCAGGAATTGGCCATCACAAGCTGAAAGTCTTAAAGTGTAAAAGCATCTTCTCAGAAGAGAGCACCTTGACTTTCTGCTGTAGACCAGAAGCCTAGGGAAATGGTTCCCTGGGATTATTTCCATAGGGTTCATACTCAAGGTACATAGAGGGCTGTACAGCCGTGGTCCCTACCCATGTTTCAAAGGAAGGGCTCAGAAAACATGAAATTTTCCCCTGAGAAGGCAGTGTATGAAGGTGTGAAAGTTAAGGCAAAATGCAGTAGAAATCACAGGAAATTAGAGATACAAGAAATATGGAATGTCTAGCCTTGCTGAGTTTCAGCCTTGCAATGGTCCCATTCCTTTCTATCCCCCTATTTTTCATTTTTGGGATGAGAATGTTTACCCTTGGCTATTGTATGTTGATAATATTTAACTTTCTTTTTAATTATTGCCGTGGTTCACAGCAACGATTTTTCCTTGGGTCTCAGATGAATCTGGACTTTTAGCAATACCAGAACTCTTAAGAATTTGTTGACTATGAGATGGAGTAAAAGCATCTTATGGAATGAGATGGACATGAGTCTTTTGGTGGGCAGAGGCAGAATGTGATGCTTCTGATTTAATATGTCTCTGAAAAGCCTCCGGTTTGAAGGTGAGGCCTTGTCTTAAGAAGCAGATTGCAAGGTCATTATTTAGAAGAGTGTGCTGTTCTTGTCCCTTAATTCTTCTTTCATTCTCTGCTTCTTGGACACAATGAAGTAAACCAAATTCTTCCACCATGCCCTTTACCATGGCATTTCTGCCTTGGAGTCTACTTATCATGGATGGAACCTACTGAAACCCTGAGCAATAATTAATCTGTCTTCCTTTAATTTGCAGAATTGGATATTATTTTTCAGCAACAGACATGTACCTAATACAGAAAGAAAATGAAAAGTCTCTATCATGACAACATATCAAATAGATTTAACTCTGTAATATAAAAAAGGTTTTATATAAGAGGCACACTAGAAAATAGTGATTCTGAAGGATTAAGAATAAATATAAGAGCAAAGATGTGGTAATCAATTTTAAGTAAATAGATTCCAAAGCACACAATTTTCACTGAGGTTGTTTAGTAATAACAAAAGATGAGAAAAACAACACTTTTACTATAGGAAATGAGTTGAATAAGCCATACTGAGTGTCCACAGGTTAAAATTCTACAAAGAAGATGAATGAATCAAATTTATTTAATGATACACACAGAAAAGTAGGTGCAAAATAAATTCTATGCTTAGCTTAAGGTATGAAGTAGAAGTAGCATTAAATAAAATGTCTACTTGTAATTTGTTTTTATTCCCATGAAGTATGGGAAGATATAAAGACAAAGTTACTAAAACAGTCATACTTTGGTCATAGGATGGCATTGTTGATGGACAGATTCATAAGGAATAGTATTTTCTGATAGACTTTTATTTTAATTTGTATATAAATTTTGAATGATGTAAAAGTGTTTTATTAAAATTAAATTACAGAAAATCCCATTTCCTAGATCCTTTACAAGCACCTGATAGTAATTCACTTCTGTGAGGACACAGGGCAATGCTGTGAAACAGCCCAGCCATGAGGAGCACAGTAAGGCATGAGGACTGAAGCCATGTGGAGTGCTGGATCAGAACATGGCCAGAAGCTAAACTTTAAACAAGTTTGAGTGAAGTGTATATCTTTGTTTGATTATGGCGTATAAAAATCAGTTGTTTATTTTCACTAATCTACCATAGTTATGTAAGATGTCAATATAAGTGAAGCTGCATGTAAGTTACAATGAAATTCGTACCATCTTAACAATTTTTGCAAGTATAAAAACTTTACTTCCTATTTCACATTATCTATTATATCTTTTAGTCCTTGTTTACACTTTCAGTTTCTCACACTAGAGAAACTATTCACTATTCGGTATTTACACATGTGTGTCCTGTTTATTTCACTTAAGAATATTGCCTCAATTGAAGGGACAAAGGGGAGGGGGAAATGGGAGGGTTAAGGGAAAGGAAAGAGGGGAATGGAATTAATATGAGAAAATGAAAAAATGGAAACAAAGTCTTTGTAAATAGGGAGGCATGGAGGGGTTGAAGGGAAGGCAGGGGAAGGGGGAAAGATAAGAACCAAAAGAGATTATGTAAAGGTGCAAATTTCCAATGATGAATGTCATTATGTTGTACACCTAAAATGTACCAATAAAAGGATATACAAAAAAAAAAACTTTAAAAATGAAGTACAGTGAAGTCTAAGGTATCTTTCAGAGCATGTCTATTAAATCATTCTACAAAATAGTGTGTTATAAACTGCATTGTGTCCCACACCCCAAATTTGTATGTTGAAGCCCTAACTCTAAATTTGATCCTCTACAGACAGGATCCACCTCAGTGGGGCTATCACCACAGAGCCCTGGAGGAGGAGATCTCGGGAGGAGGCGACCTCGGGAGGAGGCATACAAAGAAAGAAATAGTTGAGAAACCAGAAAAAGACCATGTGCAAGCCCAGGAGTGTGGCTCGAGGAGAATCAAACCGGTCTGCAGAGCAGCCTTGGAATTCCAGGCTCAATTCCGTGAGAAAATGAATTTTTGTCTTTTAAGCCACCCAATCTGTGCTGATTGTTACTGCACCCAAGCACCCTGATACAAATTGTATTTGGATAAACACATCCATTACATTTCCACGGTAGTTTACTTGATTCTCAAAGGCCATTAGGATTTTGGAAAATATGCTATTTGAACTACATGTTTCAAAATAAAACACACACACACACACATTGCAGAAAAAAATCGCGATCATAACATATTTTTATATCACCAGTTAAGCCACCTAAAACAAATAACTATGGTAGTCCCTCTAGTTCTAGTTTTTTCAAATTTACAAGCATTTTCTAAATGGTATTCCAGGCTCTGGTCATATAATTTCCCCACTGAATTCATATTATTCTGCAAAACCCTATTTATCTGTCAATAATAGACCTGTTTTACTTAATTACCTCCAAGTGTTTAAAACTCATACTGCTTCCAACTTAGTATCAGATGCTAAGCTTAAACAACATTTTTGCAAACATCAAACCTTAGTATATATTTGTGATAACTAAAAATAAATTGAGTGACCATAAAGTATAGGATACAAATATTATATCCACCTAAGGAATTTCATATATTTAATTAAAATTTTAAAAATATACATACCAAAAATTTAAAATCCAAGAGACAGTGTCTAAGAATTCTTCAGTTTTGTTAATATTTCATTGACTATTAATATCCGTAAGTGTACCTTATTTATGTATTTTTTAATTCATGTAGGAGCAATGGGGAATATGTTTATATACTTCTATGCATTTGTCAAAACAAGTAATTTACAGCATATTTCTTTTTGAATTTTTAAAGCCAAGAAATTAACAATTCATAAAAGATTTGATCAAAATATTTATATTTGTTTTTCTTCACACAAGTGGGAAATTAAAAGATAAACTGATCATATTAATTTCTTGAAAATTCTATGCAGAGCACATTTGTTAAAAATGCATTTGTTCCTTTTCCAATAGATGGTTTATATGATCAAAAATTCTCAGTCTAACAGAAATTAAATTCTGGATTTTGTAAACTTTCCCATTTTCTCTCTTTAGTTAAGAGATAAACATATATCATAATAGAAAGAAAGCATTCAGAATAATCATGTGGTCAGATTCCTCTTTGTTTTCTATCAAAATTAAGGGGGTACATTTCCTTAACATTACTTCATCCTCTGATGCATGTTCCACCTATGTTTTCTCCCAGATAGCAAAGGCAGTATAGCACATATATGAGCTCATAGGAACAGATCTGCATAGGAACAAAGAAGCTGGATGTAAAATATCTACCAAAACTTAATCCTTAAAGTACAAGCTTTTATATTAAGACAAACATTGTTAGAATAAAATGTACAAGTTGAACTACCATCTTCCAAAAATATGTTAAAGCACACCAAATATTAGCTCAGTGAAAATATCAATAGGAATTTCAACTAGCTCACAGTTTTTCTCTATATTTGGTTATAGTGATATTTTTATTGATATCATGATTTTTTTTCAATTTTTTCATCTTTTAAAAATCTAATTCAACCATTGCTTTATTCAGGTGACTATTTTTCACAATTCTGTTTTGCCTCGCTTTATTGCCTCATTCGTTGTCCATATATCTATTTTCTGTCATCTGTCTACCCATCTATTTGTGTGTATTGATTGATCATCTACTAGTGGGTTTTCTAGGATTCAGAGATTTACATTCTTACATTACATGCAGTCACACAAGAATGTCAATTTGCTAGGAAGCCCACCGACATGTATTGTAAGAAGTTTTCATCAAGATCTTTCAACTTCCCATCTTTCAGCCTTTGTTCCATTGTCGCTATAAATTTTTCTCTACATAAGTCATAAGCCCCCAAATGCATTGTGTTTTTGTTTAGCTGCCTCAAATCAGCTTGAAGTGTTAAAAGTAAGAAATTATACTTTACATTTAACCTCTAATCTACTGCATTTCTCTCTCCTTTTTCAATTCTTTAGACCAAATATTATTATTATTTAGTAAAATACTTCTTTTAACAGTTTTGTATGTCTAGTCGGCTGATAATGCATTGAACTACTTGGCTTTTTATATATAAAAGCATTTTGCATTTGTAAAACACATGCATTTTCTCTTGCTATAAAATCCAGATTTACTATCAGCTCTTTTTTGCAAGTGAATACATCTTCTTTCAATACATTTAATAAAGAAATATGCTTATAAGCTATTGAATATATTAAAACTGTGTAAAAATCTCAGTGTTGTATATTTTGTCGAAGGTACTTTGTAAGAGGATGGGAGAGGTAGACAAAAAATTAAAAAGAAAACAAATAGGTACAGCAATGACAAGTAGTAATTTGTGTTTTTAAAAAGTAAATGAAAGATGAATAATGAAAAATGGTGCCATTTTGAGTGGAATGACAGAAAATGTTTCTCTAAGTACCTCACAGGAATAAAGGAACAAGCCAGAAGAATACCAGATGACCCAAGTTATAAACATGAGCCCAGAGTAGGACAGAGCTGGTGTTACTGGGCCAGCATTTCAAAAGTCAGCTATACCTACACCTAAATATTGTAAATTAACATAAAAATATGGATTTATGTCCTGGAACACATGCTGAAGGGAGCGTGTCAACCATGTAAGAGTTCATTTTTTAATGCTAAGTTCAGCCTTAAAGGATGAAATATTGTATTTTTTTTCCTAATTATGTTTTAATTATACATCCTGTACATACTGTGCAAAGGCATGAAATCAGCAGTCACTGACTGTAAAGGGCTGATTAATTATGATTGTCTTCTTTATAAAATTAAGGTTCTTAAATTTTAAAATAAGATGTCTCATTAAACTTTTAAAAAATCACCAAATAAAAATAAGTAATTCTCTTTATTTTGACAAAGTATGATTAATTGGCAGCCTGTGTACTTTCCAGAGTTTTGGCCTGCTAGCTGGATTAGTCCCCACATGTGCCTGGATGTCACTCGGGAAGCTAGAAAGAGTCTCTCTGACACAGAATCCAAGTCTTAACTGTGCCAGAACCTCGTTCATTTCACATTTACAAAGCAAAAAGAATATTTTCTCTTTAGGGGTACACTGTGCACACTATGTATCCTATAGATTTTGCTTTTTGACACCGGCACAATAACAAATTGGTTTAGACTATGCACAAACATTTCTGACCATGAAAATTTTTTAGAGTTTCAGACTTTTTATTGAGATAAGAGCCTGTAAGCGAAGATCCAAATGGCTTCTTTACAGAGACTCAGAGCTCTTAGCTACCTAGAATCTAAAAATAAATTCCAGTCAGACAATGAGGGGTGTATGTGCACTGTATGTATGTACATGTATTTATATATTGTACAGTGTGTATATATATATGCCTATTCATATGCAAGTGTTCATTTTTGTCAGTGACAGCCTGTGACTTCCTTTTCACCTCTTGTATGCGTTAGCTGCACAATGATAACAATAGAAAATTATTCAATTAAAATGAAGCCAAGGTCATCCACACAAAATCTGTAGACTTGTAGGGCTGCAATTTAAAATATGTATCTAAAAGTGCATCTTGACTGACAGGACAGTAGAATTATATGGTCTCTTTCTCTGGTTTTTAATCTGTATATATGGTAATTAACTTTATAAATTCTTATAAGATAAATGTATGAACCTGATGCTGGAAAATTAAAAGGGAGGCGGGGAAAAAGAAGGGGATTGAAATGTGTCATGTACGAGTACCAATTGCCTACAGTGAATATAGTCACCATGGACTGCAAACATACACTAATAAAATTGAAAAGAACAATAAAATACATCCTCGGGAAAAATGAATATTTACAATTCTCACAATCAGAGTACGCTATGCTTGTTAATGCCAGACTCTCCAGAATACCTCCGGAAATAAAAAACGTGACTGAAATCAGACATCATGTCTTCCGTCACCAGCTGTATTGGTTTTCCGGTGCACTGCGACAGATTTGTCCTCCCTTAGTTTCAGTGGAATAGTAGTAGAAACATGACCAAACCCAGTCTTCTGCTCATCCTTCTCATCAAGCTAAATCTAGGAGTTTTGTGGACCTGCAATCTCATCTGACAAAAGCTAGCATGTTGAGATGTGATGACGTATCTGCCTTCAATTCATAGGACTTGATACATAGAGATAAGGCAAACACATTTATAAGTTAAGTCCAGATAAATTCCAGGTAGATGATTCTCATCACGAAAGACAGTTAGTTTTTAACTTCAGGACCAAGCCAAAAATCAGAACTTTTGCGGGTGGGAAAGGGATCCAGGGATGGAGGGGAGGCAAAGCAGGACAAGGGGAAGTAATGGCCTAAGATGCTGTTCGTGTATGTGCCAACTCCCGTAAGAACGCAATCTTACTATCACAAACGTTTACTGATGAGACTATTAAATGGTGATGGTTACCTAGAATACTATTTGTAGAGTCTATACCTGTGCTCTAAATGGTAAATGCATGGGTTTTGTTTCAGGAGTTGGTTTAAGAGTATTTAATTTTGATGGTTATATAAAAATTATGAAAGAGAATTAGCTTTCTTACTAGATACCATTTTCTGTAGATATTTTGATGTCTGCCCTCCCACACTTGACCAAGTACAGGCAATTCCAACATTTGACATTGGAAGATGAAGTTTAAATTACAAAAGAGGTGAGATGTATTTTGTTCTGTGTGTAGGATACAAAGAGAAATACTATGATATGTCATATTGCAAAATACTGTCTAAGAAGATAGATACTGAGCCATCATAAAAGAGAAAAATAAGTGCGTAAATCCCATATAATAATAATTATTTCCAAATAAAGGAATAAGGCCAAATAGGAAAATATACCTTTATATTAAAAAACATAAAATATTAGAAACAAAAGCAAAAGCAACCTTGAAAATGAAAAGCAGAATGAACAAAACTAGCCAATAATATTAAAATATAAATATAGAGCTTTACTAAGTTTCTGCATCATGATAATTTTGTGTCATTTAATAAGTTTATAATAAAGCATACTTCAAGGAGTTATGTAAATGATATGTGTATGTTTATTCAATTGACAGAGAAATTTTAGTACCAGAAGGAGCATTTATTCTTGAAATTTTTGAGTTTCCTAGAGTCATAGCAAATACACAAAACTTAAACCATGTTTAAATTTGCTATATTTAAATTTGTCATTGTCAATTGCCTAGAAATTTTTATGTTCATGTTGTTATTCTTTGAAGACTTGTTTACATTTGTGTGTTAGTGTGTGTGTATCTTTTATACTACTAAATTTCATTTAGAAAAAAATAACCCCATTTCTTATGTGAAACTTAAAATTTAACATTTTAATCAGTATTTAAATGATATATTATTGTTATTTTCTATCTTTTCTTTATATTCCCTATATTTTTACAGCCACTTGATAAATCACTGACACTTTATATTTTACAGCCAGCTCCATTAGTTCCATAGTGAACTAATACTGACTTTTTTCATACACAGGATTTTGCTTTCATTGTTCCAATGTGTTTTGTTTTTTTCTGTTATCTTCCTTCAGGGAACAAGAAGAGCTGTCTATTGAATGCTCTAGTTTTCAATAAAATGCCTGCTCTGAAAAATAACTTATTTAAGCCTGCTTAAGCTTTAAGAGCAGTACTTTTTTGACAGTTCTAGGTTAATATAACCTTGGAGAGTTTGCACAGAACAATAGCTCAACTAGAGAGAAAGTGTTTCTTTCCTCTAATATTTGTTCCAGCTACAAGACCTGTATAATTAAATTTCTTTCTTTCTAATGAGACCATGGTGCTAGCTCTTTTTTCTCAGCCTGCAGGTTTTTATTTTTAGTATTAATCTGAAAACTGCATTTTTTTTCTGCTAAAGCAATCAGAGACAGTACTGCATGCAAAAACAATAGTCTATAATTGTAAGTATTTCCTCTTTTTAACTAAGAACAAACCATTCTAATGAAGTTGGATAATTACACAAAAAATATTTTTCTAGATTGATCTCACCAAACCGTTAGGAAAATGATAACCAACTGATATGCTTCATTTGTCGAGTAAATATAAGTACAACAGGTGGAAATAGACTCACATACCTATGTGATTTTTAAATCTTTGCTTTGGAATTTTGATTACTTTCTGCAAAAATTATTTTCTAAGAGTAAATGACGCACACAATATTGAAGAGAAATAAACTTATACCTCAACTCCACTAATTCTAGTCCCCGGAAAAGTACTGCAAAGTGGTAAGCAACCAAGACAATGACTGTTCTGAAGAAAGAAAATTGGGTGAAGACACATTGCATTTGGATGCTGAATAGAAACTCCAGTAGTCCCTTTTTTACTTGCAGGAATTCAAACTGAAATTGAAGACAGCCTGGAGGAACTGGGAGAGTCACGGGCCAAGCCAGTTTCTCTTGGTAAGGAAACATTTATTCTTTAAAGATAAATCAACAGGAAGTAAAATGTAGTTTTTCTCTTTTTCAGTTGAATGATGAATCTACTACATATTCTCTTCTATTTGTCTGTGATGCTGTAAGCACATGAAAATTCAGGGTCAGAATGGGACTTGACACTGTAGATGTTACAATAGGAGCACAGGAAGAGTTTGGCTGAGTCCTCAGAGAAGTCATGACCTTTTGTTATTTGAAAAAATAACAATGAAGTTCACCACAGAGCTCCTGGACCAAAACAGATTTCTATTATTTGCACACAAAATTGGCATGTGTAGAAAAAGGTAACTAGAATAAAAATGAAAAGTAGAAAAAATTATGATAGAATGTACTGTTCAATACCGTATTTAAGCATAAAATTCAAGTGTATAATAGAAAGCATAAAAATTAAAGATCTTTAAAATGAATAAAGTGGTTTTGAAGAATGGGGAAGATCTTCGAGAGTAAATAATACTTTGTTTTGAATACTAGCTTAAACAATCGCTTAGATTTTTAAAACAATATTCCTGGAGGGCACAGCTGAGTGTTAGGGCATATGTCCTGCATGTGCAAGGGCCTAGTTCCATGCTCAAAACTGAGAAAAAAAGAACAGTGATACCAACAATGACAATGAAACGTTCATTACATAAAATGTAGATTTTCATAATTATACTGAGGCCATTTTAAAGGTTTATTTTGCTGTATCTCTTAAACATATTCTTTATCACTGTTAGGGAGATCTTCCATCCTAATGATGATGAAGAACAAAAAGATGATAATAGTAGAATATCATTTTTTTTAGTTCTTTTATTGGTACATTTTAGGTATACAATTCATTTACATTTATCATTGGGTGCTCGTACCTGTACATGATGTATCTTGGTTCTTATTTTTTTCCCCATTACCTGTGTGCCTTTCATTCCCTCCACCCTTCCCTATTTACATAGATTTCATTTCCAGTTTTTTTTTCTTTTCTCATAGTTTTTCCTTTCCCTCTTTTCCTTTCCCTTTCCCCTCCCTTCACTCCTTCATCTTTGGACCATTTTTCCTATTTCAAATTATCAATTATTCATTTTAATCACTTTAACCCTTGTTTATACTATAAGTTTCTCACACTAGAGAAACTATTAGGTATTTACACATGTGTGTCCTATTTATTTCACTTAAGAGTACGGCCTCGATATGCATCCATTTAGCTATAAATAACCCTAGCTTTTCTTTCTTTATGGTTGAGTAGTATTCCATTTTATTAAAAAAAAAACACATTTTCTTTATTCAGTTTCCAGTTGATGGGCACTTGGGCTGTTTCCAAACTTTAGCTATTACAAACTGTGCCGCTATGAACATGGGTACACATATATCACTGTGGTATGATTCTTTTAATTCTTTTGGGAAGATACCCAGCAGGGGAATAGCTGGGTCAAATGGGA
>NW_004624854.1:2736731-2763082 GCF_000247695.1 Heterocephalus glaber | reverse complement strand
CTTTGTAGGTGATTTGTTTCTTTTCTCTAACTGCTTGTAGGATTTTGTTTTTCTGTTGGGTTTCTGGGATCTTGACTATTATATGTCTAGATGTAGTTTTTTTTGATCATGGCTCATTGGAGTTCTATATGCCTCACTTATCTGTATGTCCAATTCTCTACCTCTGGGAAGTTTTCCACTATTACTTCTGTGAACAGTTTTTTTTATGTCAATTGTGCTTTCTCTTGCTTTTTCATGGACTCCTATCAGTCTTATGATATCCTTCTTTGCATTGTCTAGCAGTTATTGGATTGATTTGTCATGGTCCCTTACTATTTTAAGAAATCTCTATTTTCATGGTCTCTAACCATGATCCTATCTTCTATATGTGATATTCTATCTTCAGATTCCCTTAATCTGCTGTGGATACTTTCAGTGGGGTTTTTGATCTCCTGAATATCTATTTGAATCTGTTTCATGGATTCCATTTCTTTCTTATGTTGGGCCATCATGGTTTCCATTTGTTTCTTATGCTGGGTATTCATGGCTTCCAGCATGTTTCTGAGCTCATCTATTTTTTTTTATCTGTTTCTGTTCTAGATCCACTAATCATGTCTATCACTCTGCTCACCATCTCTGTAGTTATCTGGGAGATTATTTCTGCTTTGAATTTTTCTAGAGTCTCATTCATCTCTTTTGTTACTTCCTGTGCTATCAGTTCAGGGTATCCTGGTGGTTGGTTATGAGACTTTTCCATCTCATTTACCCCAGGATATACCCTTGGTGGAGTGGAAGTCTGAGTTTGTGCCTTGCTTAAATGTCTTCTCATTTTTGTTTTTTGTACTGTCCTTGGTTTAACTCCTGGGTTGATAGTTTGAAATTGCTTATTGTAGGTATCTCTGGTGCTTGTAATTAGAACCCTTATGGAATGATTGCTTCTCAGAGGTGTCTTCCAGTTAAAGCTGGTCTTTAAGTTTTGAGTCTCTAAGCACTTTAAGGCCATCTCATTTTTCTTATACTAGGAAGGTTCATTGACTAGATCAATAACAACACCTTAGCCCAAGTGATACAATCAGCAACACCACTGCATAAAGTACATCTTTGAAAATGACATTTTGTGGTAGTTATTAATCTATCACCTTTAGCTGTGTGAATTAAATCAAGATCGAGGACCAACCCAACATATAGTGAATAAACTCTTCAAAATAACAACTTTACCCTTTGGGATGGGGAGTTAGAGGGGGTTAGGGAGGGAAGGACAGTTGGGAAGAAAGGTAGAGGAAGGTTAGCAGTGTTGCCAGAGGACACAGGTGAGAAGGAAAAAGAGAATAATAGGAAAATAAAGAAGAACTCTGACTGAGGACCAAAACAGGGACAAAAAAGGAAGATGAACAATGTGGGAGAGCAAGAGAGTGAGTGTAAGAGAGAGAGAGAAAGGAAAGAGAAAAGAAAGAAGAAAAGAAAAGAAAAAAAGGAAAGAAAAACAAATATTTGCAAAGAATAGGGAAAAAAATTAAAGATAAGAGGAGCAAAACAAAAGAAAAGAGAAAAAAAACTAATAATACTAATTTTGGGAATAAAAAATAACAATGAAGATGAAGGGCCTCTTTCAGGGTATGTCTCTGCTGTCACAACAGACAATGTGGGTAACAGTGTGCAGATATAAGTCAATGAGTCTCAGCAAACCAGTCATAGACCCATGAGATTCAGGCAGATTTCTGGCTGCAAGTCCCAGGTAGAGCTCCCTGTCCTCCTGTAGGGTTGAACTCTGCAGAGTTGTATTGCAGGTTCCAGCTGCCCTTCCCCTGAAGATAGTCCCAGTCCTCATGGGAGGTGAAGATGACTCCAACTTATCCAGTACAGTGGTCTAGTGGTCTAGTGTCCTCTGTGGCTTTGTAGTGTGGAACCAGGTGGCTGTATGGAGAAGAGGCCAGAGGAGGGGGTGTTGTCCAGTGGATTGCTGCCGGGACGCTGGCTGATTCAGTGTGTTCCTGGTGACTCACAACCTTGGTACGGCATCCACAGACCTGCCTGTCTGCAGCGGGCTGATTCAGCATGTTCTGTGTAACTAGTAAAATATTATTAATAAAAATTAGTAAATATTTAATTCATATTTAATATTGATTGACTCCAAAGGACTTCAAGAAGCTGTCCATGCCCATAATTGTGTGAAAAAAGTAGGTGCATTGATTGTTGAGGGAGCAAAATTAAATGCAAAGATGTTATATATTGATATTGCTAAACTGGCAAATTCATGTAAGTTGCAAAGAGTTGGAAGATAATGACACATTAATTACCCTGAATGAGCAGTGCACTGAAATATTTTGAATGCTGTATAATTTACCATAGCAAAAATGAAAATCAAAATAATAGATATTTTGGAAAAAAATATTAAATTTTGAATAAACAATTTAAAGTAACAAGATGATATGAACAAGATAATTACTGTTTGAGAATATGCACATATCCAGAACCAACTGCAATATAGAGAAAATATTTGTTACCATAATATCATAAAATAATGGAAGAAATCTAAATGTTGGTAATGTTTTTAGATTATATTTGAGGTAGTAGAATATCAATATTTGTAACCCATATAGTTACATAAATGGGTCATAATCCCAAGAGCATCCATTAAATTAACTAAAATAAAATTACCAAACAATGCACAATCCTCTATGGATAAATGGAAATAATATTCTAAAAATGATCACATAACACGGATGAAGACAGAACATGGAAAAGAGGTGTACAAATAGAAGAACCAAATAAAAATAAAGGAAATAGAATACTTAAATCCTAATATGTCAATAATTAAAATCATTTGCACACCAAATAAAAAACTGAGGTTGTCAGAACAGATTCAATACATTCAACTGTATGCTGCCTGGAAGAATTTCACCTCGAATATAATTATACAGTTAGGTAAAAAGTAAAATGATGATAAAAAATGCACTAGGTGAACAGTGGATAAATGAAAATTGCAGAGGCTACATTCAGAAAAACAAGATTTCAGAAGAAGAAGTTCAACATGGACAAGAAGATACATAAATAATACTAAAATGGTAAATTCATCATAAAAATATAACAATCTTCAACTTGTATAATATCAAACAATAGAGATTCAAAAGAAATAAAATACAAATGGAAAGAACTATAAAAATTAGGCAAATCCATTACTGCATTTGCATGCTTACCAAGTGTTATTATGGAACAGTAACAGGAAGTAGCAGGAAGTAGTAGGAAGTAGCAGGAACTAGCCTGATGGAGAGGGAGCTCCTGTGGCAGAGGTTATAAGGATGGCAGAGGACAATCCTGTGATGGAGAGCTCCTCATCTCTGTTTTGGAGAGAGTAGTGTGCAGTTGTGTGTGTGCACAAATGTACCAAAGTACATGATTTAAAGTGTACAATGCATAATCTGTCTGTAACTTAATAAGAGTTCATTAAAAGGAAAGTTTTTAAAGGGACAAAACCAAACACAGCCTCTTAGATACAGTATAAAAGTCTAAATTGAATATGGTATGATCATAAATGGTTACTAATTTTTAATCAAAAATGTTTTTAACTCAGCAATAAACATTTGAAATACTTGAAATTTCTAGTGCTTATGTTTAGTTTTAATTAAAATATAATTATGACTATAATATTTAACAATATTAAAAATAATACTTCACATGAATTAAAGTAATATTTGTACAGAAAAATTGAAAGTAATAAATATGGAGATGAGGTCTTCTATCTCAAAGAGGCTTTGAAAACTTGCTGTCTGATTGTAGGTGAATGGTGGAAAAGTGAGTTTTTTCAACAAGATTTCTACATTAAGTCTCAATATTCAGTCCATGTTCATATCACATGGGTATACGTGTGTATGTACACTTTCTCCTTTATACATAATACAACTGTGCTATAGTGTGTCAGAATTCTGGATTCTCTTTTAAGGATGAGGGTTAAGGAGGTGGAGTTTACATAGCATTAAACAATTTCAGTAGAGGAGAGCAATTAATAAACTAAATTTTCTCTGAGTAAATCTATAGAACAATCTGACAAACAAAATTCTTCAACAAGTATATTGTTGCCTATTAACTTTAACACAATCAACTGAGATTCTTTCCTACTTGGTTGAACTTCATTTTTATATGTTTGCTCTCATTGCTAAATTGGGATCTGAGTTTCAAAGAAATGCTTGTCTTCTGTATGTGCTTAAATATTTTCTTTCCCTTTCCCTATCCTTTGTTCTTCTTCTTCAACCCCTATTTTTTCCTGTTTTATTTATTCATATAACCACTTTATATTCTAAACCATGTAGCTCTTCTCAACATGATCTCTGTGATCTCACTCATTATATTTTTAAAAATGCTCTTGGTAAAATCTATCAGAGTACATTACTATCCTATGTTGAGTTAAAATCTAAATTAGTAATTTTTGATCTTTCTTGACTATTCAGCCATGAATTTGTCATTTTTACTTCCTTTGAGTTCCATTTCAACGTTCCTTCTCAAAGAACCTTCAGATTTACTTATGGAATGAAAAGTAGCACCAGGCAATAGTCTAAAATGATGAAAAATACAATTTTATATAGTGTTAATTGAAAATTCTGATCCCAGAGGATCTCAGTGCAAATTCATCATAACAGTATCTGATATATTCAATGACATGAAAACAGTCTGAGAGAACTCTTAAAATGGGCCATAAAATTTCTCACATAGCGAGACCATAATCGTAGTTTAACATCCACAAAGTCTAGATTTTTTCCAGAAAGAATAGATTCATAATTACTCCTATTTTTAACAGATAAAATTGACTGTTTCTAAATTCCATAGGATTTTATATAATTTTCATTTGCTTCTCTCAAGAAATCTTATTTATTACATTCAAATATAGCTTTATTACTTTTCTTTTCTTTGTCTTTTGAGTTTCAGGCTACTCATTTTAGCATTCATCAGTGCGTGTGTGATGTATACACCAATTTCTCCTAGAGTAAAACTAAAAAAAAAATAAAATAAAATAAAAATAAAATAAAAATTCCTGAAAGTGACTTCCTATTCCCATATGCCTTTGGGCATATCACAATCTCGACTTTATTGTCTGTCTTTGAAACTACTCAACAATATCCTTTATTGTCTTGAATACTTATCTTTTTTAGTGAATCCAGGTTTTCTTTTCTTTACTTTTCTTTCTTTCCTTCTTTTTATGATTAGCCCATAAATTGTATACAGCTTGGAGATTTTTTAAATATATAATACTTAAATCACAGCAATGCAAGTGAATATAATCCATTAACAGAAAGGAAAAATGAAATCTAAAATTAATTACTCATTATTAGTTATCAAAGCCTAATTATCAAAAATGGCAACTCTAGTTATAATCAATAATCACTTCCAACATATGTGTGCATGATATTTTGCTGTTACTCTAGGAAATTTCCATTTCTACTGTCCATTGTGATGGCACTAAGCTGAAATAGAATTGGAGAATGTGAGGATGTCAGAAAAATGTAATAGAAAATTATTTTTAAGGTAGGGCTCCCAACATCATCTGAATGATCAAGAAATCAGAACCAAATAGAAAATCAAGTGGAAAAACAAGTTTCAGGGGCCAGGGATTTAGCTCAGTGGTTTCACTGCCTGCTGAGCAAGTGCAAGGACCCGAGTTCGATCCTCAGTACCAAAAAAAAAAAGTTTCAAAATCCAGAGGGAAATAAAAATTTATTTTACAGTATCATCAAAGCTACACTTGAGAAAAGGATAAATGGAGAATTAAAGAACATGGCAGCTGATGTGATATGAACTCCCAGTTGTTCTGTCCAGAGTTTTGTTGATTCCTCTTTCCATTAGTGTCTACCTTCTTCTTCTGGGACTCTAGCATTCTGGATGTATCTGAAAAAAATTTAAAATATTCCAAAAGAAATTCCCCTCATATTCTTCTTATAGAAACTCAATGAATTCAGTTCCTTTGCTTTGTAGCAGTAGCCTTTATTATAGAATTACCTCAGGATGAACTTTCAGAATTACTTTTGAGAATTTGAAATTCTTTACATTTGTAAGCACATAAAAAGGGAGAAAAATACATCACAATTCCCCATGCCACATTTTAAAGCAATGGACCTATTTCACTGATTCTCACTCAAATAAAATACATCTGCTCAAAATCAACCTATGCAGGATGTTTCAATTTGTGTAACTTATGTTTTATGAAATGAGCAAACAACAATAAAATACAGTAAAAATAAAGCCTGTCATTCAAAATTGTACTCAAAGTGAGTAATTTGCAGCTCTGTACTAACAATCACTATTGAGGACTAAAGCTAAGCTGGCCCCATTGACTTACACTCTCCTTACTGGTCAGCACTTTGAAGATGATCCCTTTATGCATTACTTGCTATTAGCATTTTAATTCTGCTCACAGCAAACTTACTTTGTGCTGACTTCCAATTAATAGAGAGTGAATAAATTGTAGTCACTTTACTGGTACAGCATAACTTAATTATTAATTTAGATTAGACTAGAGGTAACATAATGAATTTTACTTTTTAAAAATAGATATGACTAAAACAACATAACACTGGAAAACATAGCTGAGATAGATTTTAAGCATTCATAAGCATGATCCACATGTAAGACATTTGGAAGTAGCCCAGCGGATGTATCAGTAAGTAAAAATCTGGGCAAACAGAAAATCAATAACTTTTCTTAGCTCTCTCACAAAATGAAGTTGCAGGACAAATGGCTGCCCCAGAAGGAGAAAAAAACAAACAAACAGATAAGTACAGAGAATAATGTCTACAAGAGAGAACCGGTGTCAATGTAGGAGATTTGAACGGTAATGGAGCTGACACTTCCTAGTCATTGACATGATTTGAAATTAAATATCCAAACAGCCCCAGTCACAAGGTATCTCAGAAAACATCCTGAGCTTTAGTTCCAGAAACTCCTCAGGTTCTCATAGTGAAAAAACAGGTACCTAGATAACCTGAAACAAAACAAAACAGTCCCAAAGGGTCTAAAATAGAAGTATAAACTCTCAGGACATGAAAGAAGGAAAGACCTAGGTCATTTTGAGCATGACACTATTGTGTACAATGTAACACCACAGGTATCATACATGATAAAAATAATTTGATAAGACTATATTAAAATAAAACAATAATCAGCAAAAAATTGAAATAAAAGAACTGAAATTACATTTGATGAAAGACTATTATCTAAAATAAACAAAGTACTTTAAAAACCCAACAGTAACAAACTCAATGAAAAATGGCCCAAAGACCTTGACATTTCTGCATTAAAAATACATGAATGACAACTAAATACATAAAAAGGTTCCACATCATATACATGTATTATAAGGGAAATGAAAATTAAAATAAACAGATACTACAACACACCTATGAGATTGGCCAACCATTACAAGACTAATAACACCAAGTTCTGGAGAAGATACGGAGCAAGAGAAAATTTCCTTCACTCATGACACAAATACAAAATGGTACAGCCACTGTGGAAAACAGTTCAGCAGTTTCTTACAAAATAAGCATATAGTGAGAGTGAAACAATTACACTCATTGTATTTGTTCCTCTGAGGTGAAACTCCACACAGGATGTCTAAACAGGATCCTGCACACAGATATTTATACCGTTGTTCATGGCAGCTGAACCTGGGAAACAACCGAGGGGCCCTGAACTGATGACAATCAGAGCTACATACAGCCAATGGAATAAGAGTCAGTGTTAAAACATTATGACATGTAAGAAGTTTAATTCATATTGATAAAGGAGAGAAGTCTATCTGAAAACCCTATGGATTGTATGATTACAACAATATGATTTACTGAAAGGATAAAACCAAGCAGAAAATAAAAAGTAGTGATTTTCAAGGATTTTAAACATGAATATGTGAATAACTCCACCACAGAGGGTTCTTATGGCTATAAAATACCCTGTGTGATACAAATATTCTAAAAATAGTAAAATTCATAAATTCCCCTCTATGATGACACAGGCTAATATTTAAATGGTTCAACAAGGGACTATTATTCTCTTAAAGTAATAATGAAAGTGTAACTTGATTTGGGGAATATAGACTATTGTTCAATTTAAAGTTAAATATCATCCTTCAATAGATGTAGATGATATGGTTAAATTATTAAATTAGTAAGAATTATTCACTCAGTAGAGGATATGTATCAGAGCCCTTTGTACATGTTACTTTATAATTCCATGAAAATGTGAAATTAAAAAGATGTTCATTTTCAAATAATTTGTTCAAGGGGTTATCATTTTGAAATGTGTGATGCTACATTTTTCTTTACATTGGCCAAAGTAGATGACAGGCAAGAAAGAACATAGTAAAACATAACTATGTAGAATCAGAAATACTTCTATGAAAGATAATTGCCATCCGAAGAGACAGACCTCAAAATTAAAGTTCTGCATCAGTATTGAGAGCAAGGTTTATATTCTTTCCTTGACATATCTTTCTAACCTTACACAATAAAATTACACTTACAAAATCATAGCTCTCAGTTTCCCCCATTTTCATTGTTCTTTTTAAAAAAATTTTTGGTCTTTGTTTCTAAATTACCTGTAAAGGAATGAAGTCCTGCTCCAGTTGCATTGTGTTTCATTTATCAGCACTCAGTCATTTCTCCCATGATATTATTCAGAGGCAAGAAAAACATGCAACCTTGAAGCACGAAATCTCATCTTGCTCCTTAAAATGATCACATTTTCAAAGGTGAAAGAAGTCTTCCCTGAATCTAGTAACTGACTTTAGGCTGTAAGTTCCTTATTTTATTTGAATTTGATATTAAATTGAAGAGGATACAACCATACCAAATATAACTACTGCATTTTGTGAAAGTCAGATATTTAGGACATAGGAGACCTATGAAATCATTAGTCATCAAAAGATAATAATACCTCATAACACTGACTAAATGTCCATTTTTATTGAACATTATCAACCAATACTATTAATAATTTCTCAATGTGGATAAAAAAGTACATAAAAAGAATGTTACATGCATATATGAAAAAGTCACAGCGAAGCTCAATATTCTGTATAATTCATAAGCACCAATAAAAATAGCAAAAAATAATAAGACTTGGATATCAAAAATGCATTTTTTAAATTATAGTGGTTTTAAATGAAATAATTTTAAGCAAATTAATTCACATATGTCTCATTTTTCTGATTGAAAAATAAGCATACTTATCCAATCTCTGCCATGCTGTGGCTTTTATTGAGATGCTCATTTATATTTTTATCCTTCATGAGATATTAAAAATTTAAATAAATTATAAGGATTTAAAAACAAAATGGAATTTCTGAAATCATTTTTTTCAAATAAAGCCCTTTTTGAAAGCCCAGAGTAATTACTTTTTAAAAGTGGATAGACGTATGTTGGATAGTCTATTTTAGAATAAATATTAAACTAAGTTGAACAATTAATAGTACAATCATAAATGTGGGTAATCACCAGATATCTTTTTAACTGAAATAAATATTTCTTATAGAATCATTTAAAAAGCACATAATATAAATACTGTTAAGATATCTTAGAAATTAGAGACAGATTTAAAATATAGCCTCTTAAATTAATTTATACTTTAATTCAATATAAAAACAAAAACATAACCATAAATATTTTTGATATTTTAAAAATATATTTTATTTTTTCAGTATTTAGAGATGTGAAAAAGGGTTATTGTGTATAATTGCAGGTGCCCATTGAATTGCAGTTATTGTATAAATAACAACAATAATCCTAGAAAAATATTTTGTGTTAACATATTCAAATATCTAATTTTTATCCCAAATACTAACAAAAATAAAACAATACTAAAGCATAGCTCCACCCTCCATACACACCCGTGCATACTTTTTAATGCTCAGGAAAATGGTAAAAGACCAAATGCCTTTCCAGATTTGAAGAAAGCAGGAGGATTTCACCAAAGACACTCTAAGAAGTTTGAGGAACTTCTTTTCAGAAAAACAATTATTTAATTGAAACTATAAAAATAGTAATTTAAAGTTTCTGGAAATTACCCTGAGGACATACAGAAAAGGTAGAAACAATTATTTGAGAATAACTGCAGCATCTTGGTATGAACAGGTGATTTCTGTGGCATTTGAAACACAATTTACCCCATTATCAAACTCCTGCAGTCCAGATTGTGGAAGATCTACCCTAGCTGAAGACAGTTTCTCCACCCCAGATCCCAGACTGAAGCTATGATTTTATCACAGGAGCAGATAACTGTTGGTGTTTCTCTTTTCCATCAAGCTTTCCATGTTGCAGTGTTTTATATATATTCTAGCTAGGCATAGCTGACAGAACTATTATTTCTCTCAGGCCCATTATTTGGACAACAGGTCAACCCCAAAGATGGCAGATGGAGAATTAGTCCCTGAATATTCCTGGGGCATCTTCTTCATACAGGCACAAAGGGACATTTCCAGGAACAAAGGGGTGAGGCAAGAAGATCACAGGTACCATCCCTTCTATGAGCCCAGCTCCAGGGTGGGACACTGGGCCACTGCATAAGGAGAAAGTAGGCTAGGGCTTGGAAAATACTCAGATTTGGGTGAGTACACTGGCTTACTTTGGAAAAGATATTAGAGAACTCCATATTCAGTGTGTTGTCTAAGACAGGAGCTTCTCAGGGAACAGTTAAGAGCAGGGTAGAAGCTACATGGTATAAATGAAATGGCAGAATAACTACAAGCTTAAAGAAGAGAACCGAGGAAGGAGCAAGCCAAATTGAGCTCCCGTAGGATAACAGGCAACCCCGGGATCTGGAAAGTTGCATAAATATGTTACCAAATACCTACTCAGGAGCAGCTGAGATGGGTTTCTGGGCAGTGTTGAGAACATTTCTCAGATCACACATAGACCAATCAACACAGGGAAATTCGATTGGCACAAGGTAATTTAAAAAGTTGTGATCAAACATGGAACAGTAAGCCATCCAATCTAGGGTAAAACTTAAGAATTGAGTCAAAAATATAAGGTCCAACAACCATCATTTTCTGGAAAATTGTATAAATGACCCCAGTTACATTATATATCCATTCAACTTAACTCCATTTAATATTCTTAGAAAAAACTCAGAGATACTAGGAAAGCAATAACATAAAGTAAACAGCCTGGGAAATTACTGAGATCAATCTACTTGCTGTGCTCATGTCCAGAAATGACCTTGAAATTGGGTTTGCTTTTTTGCTTAAGTTCAGAATGCCTAAGTCCAGAATTGATAGGTATTTCTAGTGCTGAATGTGATTCTAACATTTAAAAACATTTCATATTTTAATACAATACAGTACACCCTAGTGTAAATCAACTTATTCACCCATTGCAAAACAGACCAGAAAATTCTCTTTCAAAGCTAAAGGGAAAAGGCAAGATATAGGCAAGCATAGGAAAAATAGATTCTCAGTCCTCAATATGGCATCTTCCCAAGCAATTTCAAAGAATAATTTGACTTCAAGTGGCTTTTACATTGGTTTTAATGCAAAGAATTTACGAAGATTATTTACTTTATCTATGAGAGAGTTAAGAGAAAGTACAAATAAGTAGCCTAAGGTTATATATTCGATAAACAAAAAACATAATTTTAATAATGTAGTTCAATATCATTAGTTGTAATGAAACGCAAGTCAAAACTACAACATATTATCCCTTTAAAGCCACTCAAAAGGTAGTAAGACGGGTAATAAAAATAATCAACCAGATGAATACAAAATGACATGCAAATAACGCAGGTTAGTGAAGATGTAGAAAAATTGGAAATCTTATAAATTATTAGTAGGAATATATAATATTGCAGTTATTTTGGGAAAGCTTGGCAGTTCCTCAGTGACTTAAACATGTAGTAATCATAGGATGCAGCAATTAAACTCTTAAGTATATACTCTTCCAAAATATATATTCACTCCAAAACTTGTACAAAAATGGTTAGGACAGCATCATTCACATTAGCCAAAAATAACAACAATACAAGTGCTCATCGATTCACAAATAGATAAATGAAATGTGAATAAATTTGCTACCTCTACACAAGGCAATATTACTTAGTAACCATGACACAATGTCTACGTGGATTGAAAACCATCATTTGTACCCTGTGACTATGTATAATTATTATGTACTCATCAAAACTGAAATAAAGGAAATGTAAATGTAGTGGCAGTAGTATTAGCAGGTGCTACAACATGAATGAAATGTGAAAACTTCTGGTATGTCTGCGTTTAACTTTCTTGATGAACTGCCAACCCATAGTGTTGGATATCTTTCAGTGGGCACAAATATATTCAAAATTGGATTGGAGCTGTGGTTTCACAACTCTCCGAACATAACAGAATGCATGGACTGGTGTATTTAAAATGTGTGAATTGTATGGTATATGAGCTATATATCAATTAAAACACTTTAAAGGAGAGTCTGAGTGAGTGCCAAAGTCTGACAGCAGCTAACACTGAGCCTCAGATCCATGGATTGGAATGGAATTTCCAGAGGGCAGAGCTGGAGGAGGAGTCTCCTGTTCTGGTGTCCACTTCCCTTGTGATAGCCTCTACACCAAGTCATGCAAAGACGTATTTCTACTAAATGCTTCCCTCCCTTGCTGCCAACGTTTGAATCTATGACTGACACTTAAACTAGGGAGAGTCCCTCGGTTGTAAAACAGCAGAGTGTGTATTTGTGTGTGTGTGTGTGTGTGTGCAAATTTCAACTGAGAAACACATAATTTCTAGTCAGTTTTAGTTACTTAAATGGTAATTTGATGTTGAATTGGAGCTAGGAAAGATAACTGCAAAGACATGTTCCAGGTGATCTACAGGTAAAGAAGGTACAAAGGCCCAGGAGACCAGGTGGTTATCCAGAGAGAAGAAAGGAGAAACTGAGGACAAGGGGAGAGCAGTGAGCAGCACAGAGAGAGTAGGAACATAAGAACAAGTGTTCAGACACTGGTGACTTCCCACTCTGACTGCTACTCCTAGTATCCTGAGCCTGCTTTTTCTCGAGAGACTTTACACATTTCCACCCAATGTTACATAATTTTGGACAGTGCTGGTTCTTACACACAAACTCTAGCCAAACCAAAGCTGGTGGTAGGAAGCAACCTAGCTTCCCCAAAGCTGACAGCCAAATGAAGATGTGACTGTGGAGATACCATGGGTGGGAGGTAGTGTATAACCTTGAAAAAAAACAATCAAGGGACACTGAAAGAGATGGCAGGAAGGGTATTTAAGCCTGCAAAGGTTTGTAAATATGTGTCCTGTAATGAGAGACCCTAGAGGACATGGTAATAAAACATTAAACATTAAAATGTATTAGCATTAATAGCCTTAGACAAATTACAGAAAAGTTAAACTCAGATCAAATATGTAGTGTAGCTGCAGAAGAAAATACAGGGTAGTTGTTTCATTTGGTTTGAGGAAATCCTTTGTGGCAATAGTCAGCATTCCAAAGGGGGAAATATATGGATGGAAAATGATATCCCTCCAAGATAGTGTACTGTGGAGATACAAAGAAGTGCAGTACTGAGCGTCATATGTCACGTGGCACCAGGGATGCTGAGACAAAAAATTGGGTCTTTGGTATTTTCTAAACAATAAGAGCTTCAACAATTTAAACTGTTTTTTCTGTAACTGAAAAGTGGCACAATTCCTTTCCATGAGTAGGCTTTGGAAATCTGTATTAGCAGAAGAGAAGATTTGGCGCAGAAATCTGAGGGCAGGGAACTGCTCTCAGAACCTGCTCAGGTACAGATAGAATTGTTTTGAATTAAGAATATGATATTATAATGCTTAATCATGAGGCATACTTTCTCTATGTTTACGTGTCAAGAGGACTTAGACATATGTCAGGGCATTAAAATAAATCTTTGGCACTGACTGAACTTGATCAAAAGTCCACTCTGAGCATTTGGGTACTCACACTTTAAAACTGGGGATCAGGGAACGAGTACATTTATTTTCAAGGTCTGGTAGAGTACAGTCCGTGGATTCACATCTTCCTGGGTGTAGATTCTAGAACCTGTTCATAAATCTTTATAAAGGTCTTCTTTTTGCTACATAACATCAGAGAGACCTGGAGAAAGAGTATATAATAATTTAAAATATTATTTAAAGGATGAAAACTTTAAATGGGCATTTACAGATTCCATGCAACATCAATGAAAGCTTCAAGAGCAATAAAAGATGAAAAGGAACAAGTGCTTTGCTCACAAAGAAATTCCTCAAGAGACACTCATTAGGCCAATGATTACCAGCATACTGTGTTTCACTTTTCACATACTAGTAAAAGCTAGCATTGGGCCGGGGATTTAGCTCAGTGGTTTCGCCGTCTGCTGCGCAAGAGCAAATGACCCGAGTTCGATCCCCGGTACAAAAAAAAAAAAAAAAAAGCTAGCATTTACTGTATTAATATCTTGCACACTAAACAATATAATGGTGATAACAGAAGCTGAAAATTTTGTTTTGAATACTAATACTATGGAAAGACTCTGAAGACCAGAGAACTTTGGTCTCCCCTGAATTCTCTTGTGCAAAAAAGAACAATGTTAATAGTAGAAGCTCATAATATGATATGCACAGCTGTTTAGCACGTTTAGTCTAGTGTGATGACAGTTTCTTATCAGCTTCAAATGCTATAGAGATTTTCAACATATGAGAACAGTTTACAGTTAGGTTAATAATTCAAACTCAAAGTGAAATGTGCAGACAATTCCATCATTTTAATATGTACACAGTGTATATATGTATCGTTACTTATAGTTATCTCTTTCTATATTTATTTGTACATATACATTTATACATATGTACTATACTATAAATGAGTTTCAGTTCATACTATAAATGAGTTTATACTATAAATGAGTTCATACTATAAGTGAGTTTTTGTCTAAACTGGCATTTATATTTATTGGTTTCATGAACACTGAAATTATAAATAAAATTTTGGTAACATATGTACATTTAATTTGAATTATAGTTTGGTTTTAAGATTTTATTACAGTTTCTATCTTTAATTCAAAAATGTTGAAGAATTAGTATTTTAAATTCTATCTAACATGTAGATTAAAGGTGTAATGAGAAAATAGATTTCAAAGATTAGCAAGATTATAGAAAAACAGAGAGAGAGAGAGAGAGAGAGAGAGAGCTGCATATTTTCTGTTCAAACACCATGTGTTCCAAGTGTTACATCTATGAATGCAATGTATCACTGATCCTTTGACATTGGTATACTGATGATGTCCTTAAAAATCTTTTGCTTAGCTATACTCTTCCTTTTAGAAAAAATGCTTAGCCAAAAATATAATGTCCTTGTGCACTGAGAAGAGAGTCATAAATCATCTCTAGTAAAATAAACATTTCTCATTAACCTTTCCATTGAATAATGAAGAAATAATTCTGATCAGCTGGAAGTGTAATAACTTTATCACTAGAGCTCATGAAAATCTTTTGTCAGATGTCCCTTTTAAAAAAATACACTTCTCCATCCATTCAATTCATTGAATTTTTATTTTACTTATAAATATCATTTCAAATCTCTAGATTCACTATTTAAAATAATTTTCATTCTTACATAGTGAGAGTGTTAGGAGTTAAATTGTAAAAAATAGTAAACATTATTTTTAATCACTAAAACTCATACTTTAGTGAAAACAATAGATATTTATTTAATAGTTACAAAGTACATAATTAATAGTTTTCATAAGATCTTTGAAAAAAATACAAGGTACTCTAGGAATGTATAATAAGAGGATTTGACCTATCCTGGAGACAAGTTTTACAATACCATTTCCAGTAATAAAAAAGACATCCATTAACAAAATTTGTAAAATGAGTGGCATTATAAAAAATTCAATGCTATTGAACCCTATTTTGTTTTGAGTCATTTTTCTACATTTTGTCATTGTTTTAAAGCTCCCCTGTCTATATTTTTTTCAAGATTTTTTTTCAGCGTTCTGAATAATATGAATAAAATTTCTTTCTATTAAATTTGTTGGTCAGTTAAAACACAAAACTTCTAAACATGGAATATTTGCAAATGAAGAACAAAGATAAGATGAAATTTTAATGACGGGATATTTATTTATAAACCATATTTCAATGCATATCTCAAATTTCACTTCAGAAAGAAAACTAAAAATTAAAGAACCAGAAGAAAAAATGAAATCCCTTAAGGACACAATATTGTGGGAGAAAAGGGTCAGTTGTGCAGAGATGCATGAAATCCAGTTGAGTGGTAATCACCTGGATACAGAAACGGGCTTCAGTTATACAAGAAATGCTGTAATAGCAGTGCCGCTGTGTGTGCTGGACTCATGGTTCCACAACCCAATGGAAGAAGTTAGGAGAGTTTGGGTGGCTGCATGGTCCCCTGATCTACAGCTAATTACAGACAGACAGAGCACAGGAATTGGTTAATTGTTTTGTGGGCACCTATAAGCTGGCTCTATGTATTTAAGGTGACCAATTAGAACTCAGGCTTTTAACCCACTTCTTCCACATGTAGGGTAAAAAGGAAACTGAGATCTTCAAAGAAACTGGTTAATTTCTATTATAGTTTCTCCAGAATTCAAAAATGTACTAGGGAGTAGCTACACCTCCGTTTTATGCTGGCTGGGGAATTTTAGTGCATTTCAGTTCCTCGAAACTCAGAAGCTTATGAAAGAGTGTCTACAGCTCCCTTTAGGAGAGGGTAGGCAGCATCCCATGCTGCCTGAGGAAGTTCATTCTTTGTTCAAAGTCCTAGCTCACAGTCAAGCCTTACTTCTTATCAATATGGATGATCATCCAAATCTATCTCAGGCTCTTGCACTAGTTCACTGCTTTACTCATAAGCCAACTAAATAAGCTATTTCTACAACAGCATTATGAAATCATAATGAAATTATATGGAAATCATCCAAAGATGATGAGGGCACAGGACTGAGCCCAAAGTCCAAAATGTGAAAGGCAGGCAGAAGTGGTGGTCAAGAGGTTAAAGGTACTGGCAACCAGGGTGTGAAATTTTAGATATGTCCTCCAGCCTGAGAAGGTGGGAAGAAAGAAAAAATGAGGTCATAAAAACTCAGGTTCAGAGAGCTAAAACGACGGAAGTGCCTGATTGCATTGAACAAGGGTCCTGATGAAAGTGGCTAGAGGAGAGTAGGCGATTACGGACAAAGTTATGTGTTTCTGATATTAAGATATCTGCAAAGAGACACCGGGGAGACTGTCAAAGGCTTCTAACAGCTGGTGCCACACCAGGGCCAACCTGGGTTTTGTCGACTACCTGCAGGGCAGACATCTTTACTTAGCTGCTGGATTGAAGCCACCTCACTACAGAGGTGGAGATATTTAAATATTTTAATATTGTAACAGGTAAATATATGGCACAGCTCTGTAAAATAAGAGGTTAGCACTTTAAAACAAGGAAAAATGCATCAGCAGACACATGTAGAATGCCTAGTAAAGCAAAACCATTTTAATTATGGTCATTATTAAAAACAATACTTTTAAAAACAAACTTATTCTTACTTATGATACTTCAGACACTTCAGAGTAGATTAGCAGACTCTTTCCTCTCTGTCATAATATTTTTAAAGAATCCATTTGTAGTCCAACCTCTCCTGGAATCCTGTGTAAAAAATTCACGTTTTCAAACAGAAGATTGTTTTACTATTTTTCTCACTCGTATTTACCAACCTCCACATTTTTGCATATTTTTGTGAGTTTGGCACTACGTTTGGCTATAACCTTTTCTAGTTCAAAAGTGCCCACTGGGCTGGGGATTTAGCTCAGTGGTACTGCAGCCTGCCTCGCAAGGGCAAGGTCCTGAGTTCCATGCCTGGTACCAAAAAACACACAAACAAACAAATAAACAAACAAAAAGTTCCCATTATTTTTGTAAAGTTAACATCCATAAGATCTTGTAATCTTATTTTATTTTTGTAATTTATTTCTTCATTCCAATGAGTTTTACTTCCATTTGGCTTAAATGATCCATATCTATACAGCACATTCTTGAAATAATAACTCCGATACTAGGCACAGTCACATTATATTTCAAACCTTCCCATATATCCAACATTGTGACAGGTCTGACATTTTTACACATTTTCTAAATCCATGTGCCAGCTTACTCCCATTTCAAAGATTCTGGCATAGTATACAGGACTCCTAGATAGAGATAAAGGAACTGATTATTCCCAATACTGCTGGCAGCAGGACCTGCAGTCTCTCAAGTATGCTCCTGGAGGTCCACAGACAAGGGTGGGATGATGTCAAGGCCAGTGGGGGGGTTGTCAGGCCTTGGGTCGCAGTTAAGCAACCATGTTCAGAGTCCCAGACTTTTTGAAGATGCTCTTTGGCCAACCTGTTTAACTTCTCCCTAAATGAAGTTACTGTCTTTATTATCATGGGTAGTAAGCAGATCTACCCCTCTACCTGAAGGGAAGACCCTCTGTCCTCCCTGATGGTTCTCCTATAAATATCCTTGAGGAAATACTTTGGAAGAAATACTTATAAAGCTGTACGGAAATGTGGTGGAGAAAGGTGTCCCAACATTCATGTGCTATTTGCTGATTTGTATGGCAAGATAGTCCTTTGCATAAACAGAACATAAATATTTATTTATTTGGTTGTTTTTACAATATTAGTCCCATAAAAATGCCAATAATAAATTCATAGAAAAGAATAGTATGTGCATCCTCAAATTTAACAGGTTACAAAAGAATAATCTCAAAATTGGTCATATCTATTCATTTGCACAAGCAATGCAGAAAATTTCCCTAAGTCCACATCCTCACCAATTTTGGTGGTTTTATAAGTTTTTGCATATTAATGGGAATACAAGATCTTATTTTGACTTTGATTTGCATTTCAATTATTTCTCAAATAGAACATCCTTTTATATGTTAATTGGACATCTACATGTTATTTTCTCTATCTTATTTCCTCATATATTTTAAAGATTTTTTTCTACTTGATATCTTCAATGCCTTGCCTTCATTTTAAAGAAAGATTCATATGTGTACATATTTCTGTGGGTAAGTATGTACATATATGGATATAGCTATGTTATATATATCTGCATGACTATTTGATTATATGTATCCCATGATTTCCTTAAGAGATTATTACATTCCAAGTAGTATAGTTATAAATCTATCTTAGTTTTTGTGTATGAACACTTTTTCTATCATAAAGTTTAAAAAATATTCCTTTATTTTTTTTCTGTAAAAATTTTGCCTTTCCATTTTAATTTCTTTAGCTTCACAGGATAGTGGGCAAGAAACAGTATTTTATTATTTCTCTACATGGGTATCAAATTGTTGTACCACATTATTGTATACTTTCCTTATAGAATTGCAAATATCTTCTGTGATTACTGCATCTCTTACCTTTATGTGAAGCAATCTCTGATCTTCACACTATATACCATTGACCTATATTCCTATCCACATAATTTTCATTACTAAGGCTAACCTTTTAGAGATGAGCGCCCAAACTGCAGCCCAAAGCCCACTTACTTATCACAAAGTGCCAATACTGAAATTAAGCCCGAATGTTGAGATTTTAGTTTAGAAAAAAATCAACTCATGTATTAACATTTTTTGTCTTCAAATAAAAACAAAAAAAACTCATGCCATAGGTTCGTTACTACTGCATTTCAACTCCATTGTTTCTATCTTAAGTTTTGGTTTTATTTTCAAGTTAGATTTCCTTCCCCGTAGCTGCCCCTGTGTCTCCAGCTTAGTGAAGATTGGGCATAGGTTGAACCCCAGGAGAGTCGGTGTAGTCACCCGGTTTCTGCCTGTGGCCATGGGTGAGGGAGAGAGCGTTCACAGTTCAGGGTCACTCAGAGGTGACCCCTGCCCGACCTCCTCTGTGTTTTGCAAAATCTCAGCGAGGCATTTGCTTGTTGACTGCAATTTCAGGCCAGTGGGTTGAAACTCACAGGTCTCTCCCGTTCACCTGGCTCTGACATCATTTTTACTTTCTCATTTAAAGATGCTGCACATAGGCTTGTATGGTGTACTTCTACCACGGCAAACAAAGATGCCAGCTGCTGCCGCCCCTGCCACAGTGAGACAGGAGCTTAGGCTGGACAGGCTGGTTGAGAAAGTGGGCGTGATCTGTCAATCATGGAAGATCCAGGACACTCCTACAGAGAACCCCTGATAACTATGCAAGTTCTGAACCCTGAATACGGGACTGGGTGGGCCAACAGAAAAGTGTTCACTTTAGTTCTTCATTTAGAGCTGGCGCGAGGCCAAGGAGACCTTCCATAGGACAGCTTACATCTGAGTCCAGGCCCGGTGAGTTTCTGATAGAACAACTTCCAGACTCCTTGTTTGCGTGGGAGAGAGGCAGTCGGGGACTGAGACCCAGCCGCATTCTCCTGGCTACTCCTAAACCCCTGCTCTCCCTCTGCAGAACGAATTTCCTTTCCACCTGCAATAATTGCTAGTCTTCGGTACCTTTTCCTCCTGGCTTGGCCAGTTCTATGTTCAGGACAGCAAGAACCTGGAAAGAATCTTCTGGACCCCAAAGCCCATGAAAATAGGAGCTCCTCCACGTCAGTAAGTCGGGGGACACAAGATGAGGAGAGGCCAGCCACGTCCAGGCTCTCACTGGAACATCTGGCAGTTTTCAAGCCTAAACTCTTCTTCAGTCTTTGTGTCTTTTTGGTCAGTTTGGTCGGTTTGTGAGTGCTACTTTCTGTTTCTTTGTTTGTTCATATGTTTTAATGGTGGTGAGTTACTGATTATATTCTGCTGTATAATTATCTTCTGGGGAAGATTTGCAGCTGTCCATAATGGCTAAGCTGTCCTAAAATGGTTTTCTAAAGATAGATTTTAAATATTTTCTTCTTTAGTTTGTAAGTACTGCTAACATGACCAGTCTCACATTAAAAACACTAAAAACTTGAATTTTAAAAACCAAATTTGTTCAGGCATAATTGATAAAGTGCACATATTTATTGTGCACAATGTGACGTATTTGGACAAGCACAGACACCCATGATATTGCTTTAATTTCAAAATATTTGACAGGATTCACCAATTGCAGAAAATATTCATAGACATTCACAAGTGAAACCCTCTCTAGATATATTTACATTTATATATTGAGTGTAAACTCAACTATTAGCTTGATATATACATATGCTTTTAAATGGACTTATTTTTGAAATTATCTAAAATCTAGAACAAACATATAGAAGTCAACTTTCTTGTTTTTCCTTAGGTTTTCATTTAAGTTTTGATGAGAAGTTTTCATTGGCTGAAGTATTCCTTGTTAAGATCTCTTCAGTTCTTAACTCAAAATAGTCTCAAGAATGCAGTCTTCTATCTGCCATCATTCACAATATAATTTTATCTCACTTATCTTTCATTTATATTTTGCTACAATTCTCCACCAGACAATTGATTTGCTTTCTAATTATAGGAACAAGAACACCTCTTCTGGCAAATCACCTTCTTTTTAGTTCTTCTTACTTTATCAAAAGTTTTTGAGAGGAAAATCATCTTGTTACAGAATTAGAACTTCTCCAAAGTTTGGGGTTTTACATTTGATTTTGTTTTCAATGATACAAGTATTTTGTGTAGGACCTGTATAGGACTTGATGTAAGATTCAAGTGAAATGATACTGATTACTGTTTATAGCACAAGATAAAGGTTTGCCATGATAAGATCTATTGTTTCTACAGGCATCTCCCTCCTGTTGCACTCTCTGTCCAGGAACAAAGCCTTCTCCAGTGCAATGTGTGGAAACTTCCAACCTAGAGTTTAATTTCTTTTCTGGGGATTTTGTTGTGACTGCTAATTATGTTTTGATTTGGAGGTCCAGGTACCTGGGATATTTGGAAGGGAACGTAAGGTCCCCAAATATTGTACTACCCAAAGGGTATATCTCTTGAGCATTCTAAGGTTGTTTTGTGTGTCTGTTTAGCTGGGGTGGTTTTTTCCCCTAAAACTTGTGTAAAGATGCAGAATTGGTGTAACTCTGAGATCAGAATTTATGCAATGGAAGCCAGAAATGCATACTGCCAAATTCAAAGGGTTGAGCGATAGAAAGCACAATAAACTTTCAAAATCTTTGATTTCAAGTGCTGAATTTGGAGTCATCTTTCAATTTTTTTAGTTATATGAAACTATTGATTCTTTTTGAGTTATTATCATGTTGATTTTTTTTAAATGATGAATTACACTGGGACACAAATCTACTGATTCATTTTTGCCCTTTGTACTTTTCTTTTTATTTAAGATAGTTTTAAACAAAAGTACACTGACCAAAACCTTAACAGTCCTGTTATATATTTATAATAAGTGTTATATATATAATAAGTGCTTATTAATTTGGCAGCAATTTAGAATAGAAAAATAAGTTGTACATCCACTTTCTTTAAAAATTTTGGATTTTGATTCAACTTAATGGATTTTTCAAATTTGGCTAAGATTTTAAAAATTGAATCATTTACTTTAAAAGATACTTATATTTGAATTTTAGTTATTATGAGTATAAACAAACACAAAACCTAAAATAGGATGCTAAAATATGGAAGATGTCTTGATTAACTAAATATATGAAGACCAGAGGATAAAACAAGGCAACAATAACAGTAACAAACAAACTAATCACGGATGAGAGGAAGATTGATATTAATAAGTGGGCATGAATTTTATGTTTCCTGTTAGCAACAAAATAATATTCATTATGAACAAAACCTCAGTAGCATGGCAACTAGCAGAAAGAATCAACAGCTGGAATCTCATCTCATTAAAAAGCTTCTTCACTGCAAGAGAAACCACCAACAGAGTTAAGAGACAACCTACAATGTGGAAAAAATTTTCAGCAACTCTACTTTAGACATACCTAGAATATATAAAGAAATTAAAAAAATCAGACCCCCCAAATTCAAAGACCCAATTCAAAAATGGGCATCTGAAATGAACAGACATTTCTCAGACAAAGAAGTAAAAGCAGCAAATAAATATATGAAAAAGTGTTCAACATCACTCGTCATTCAAGAGATGCAGATGAAAAGAACCCTGAGATTCCACTTCACCCCAGAAAGAATGGCTGCTATCAAGAAATCAACCAATAACAAATGCTGGCAGAGTGTGGGGAGAAAGGAACCCTTCTCCATTGTTGGTGGGAGTGCAGACTGATGCAACCACTGTAGAAATCAGTATGGAGTTACCTCAAAGAACTAGGCTTAGAGGTCGCATTTGAACCAACTATCCCCCTGCTGTATTTCTTCACAAAAGAATTAAAAGAATCATACCACAGTGATATATGTCCACCAATGTTTATAGTGGCACAGTTCGTAATAGCTAAAGCTTGGAAACAGCCCAAGCGCCCATCAACTGGAGACTGGATAAAGAAGATGTGGTTTTTTAATGAAATGGAGTACTACTCAGCCATAAAGAACGAGAAACTAGAGACATTTATAGCTAAATGGATGCATATTGAGGCCATCCTCTTAAGTGCAATAAATAGGACACATATGTGTAAATACCAAATAGTTTCTCTAGTGTGAGAAACTGAAACTGTAATTAAGGATGCACAAGGATGAAATGGCCTAATAACATATTTCTTGGATTGTGTTTCCATCGGGTGTCATATGACTATCAAAATTTAAATTAGGAAGAACTTTGGCCTATGCGGAGTCTGCTAGCTAACTGGAGTTTTTTTTCCAGATCATTATTTCTTCAGTGTTGGTTTTGGGTACCTTTCTGAAACAAATCACATCCTCTGATGTCTTGTTGGAGCTTGAGATGCCTTAAATTATATGGGAAAATGTTTAAGTGCTTTTCAGTTTTGTTTTGGTTGAGTTCTACTGTATTTGAATATTATTGTAGTTCTTTTTCCCCTTGCATTGTTCTTCTTTGAATGGTTTTAATTTTTTGGATGTGTGTGTGTTTGATAATAAAGTTAATAAAAATTAAAAAAATAATATTCAAAAGCAAATTAATGAAATGAATCAGTGACTGTGTGGGAAAACTTTTATGCAACTAGAAGTATTGTGGAAAGGGATGTGCATGCTATGTTGATATTTTTATGAATTAGATGAGCTTCCTACAGGACATGGTTTGCAAACACAGGGACCAAACTGTCACCACAAATACACAATGGGATACAAGCTCAGCAATAGAGCATGGCTCCAACCAGGATGATTAGATGTTTTATAAAAATTTTTTATCAGAAATTAAATGGATTCTGGAACCCACGAAGGGTGGTGCTCTTCTTGTGGAGGTCCCTGTACTATACAGGACATGAGTTTAGCAACTTGAAGTGTGGTGAGGAACAGAGTTCCCTTCACTCATGCAGACCCAGCTGGGTCATGTCAGGTGGTGAGCAGGAGCACAAACCAACACGGGCACCTTCTGGATCCACTTGGTTCCTGAGATCTGACTATCCTTGAATTCTCCCATCTCATGGATCCATCCCATGTGTGTTCCAACAGTTTGCATTGAGTCAACACCACTTGAAACTCAAGTTCTGAAAACTGATGAATCATTTTGTTTTTGTCCCAGAGCAGACAATATGTTCAGGATTAATTTGAAGGAAAACAATCATTAAAAAGTGACATTTTTTGAACTGGAAAGTGTTTGTATGTTAAATAATCTGTAGAGTGTTTTAACATGTCAGATTATCTGGAATGTGTTACCAAAGGCTCTTTTCTCCTAATTAGCTCATTAGAAAACTGTATGATGGCTTTGAACAATTTCCAGAGGAATCATCTGATTGGGTTATATTTCTATATTTTAAGGATTTTGAAACAGTATTAAATTAATCTCCTTTCTATGTCTAAAAAAATCAATGGTTTAACTGGACTGCTTTCTCATACATGCTTCCAAACAATCTACATTGCCTTTTAACTTTAGAGTAAAAGTAGAAAAGAACTTTAATAAAGTTATTTCTTACCAAGAGCTATTTGGGAAAACAGAACTGATAGCCAAGAAAACCCCCTAAAAACTGACATTTAACAAAATGGGCAACAAATAAATTGTACAAGATTTTTACTCCATACCATGTTATTCTGATTGACATCATGTTTTTAAATTAAATTTATATTAAGTAATATTTGAAGCAAGATATATATCAATAGTTTTCTAATGAGATAGAGAAACAAGCAAAACATTTGAAAGATGATCAGTAATATTTGAAAGATAAACTTTAAAAATTGTGCATCTTTGCTGGGAATAATGAATGAAAATTGATTCTCTCTCGATTATATATGGAGGACCATGGACTTTGTCCATGATATGGATGGACAGATCTCAGGTGGCCATGTTGATCATCTTCAGAGGCATCTCCCAGGTGACTTAAAACAGTAAAGACATTAGAAACATCTCCCCTGGAGCTGTCTGGTATTGATTTTTCTTCTTCATCTGAGACATGAATCAATAGCACTTCTTTGACAATCATCACTACTAAAGTGAGGTCACATTATATTCCCACATTTTCTGGTATAAATCAGAGATACCATTGTAAAAGGTATCTCTTTACTCCCCACAATTCTACATGTTAAGTACTATGACTGCTGGATATACATCAGGTAGCATATCTTTTTGAATATAATTTTAGCTTAATGGTGGGATTTTTTGGGAAGATCTTCTAACTCTTTTTAAATTTACTGCTACCTAAAAAGCCATAGAGGAAAACACCGAATCAGCCTGCTGCAGACAGGTAGGTCTGCGGACGCGGTCCTGAGGTCCTCAGTCGTGCTGAAAACACCAAATCAGCCCACGCCCTGGCAGCAATCCACTGGACACAGCACCCCTGCTCCTTTGGCCTCTTCTCTGTACAGCCACCTGGTTCCACACTACATAGATGCAGAGGACACTGGACCACCAGACCACTGTACTGGAGCTAATTAAGTTCTCAGGATTTAAAGAACTCCTGCCCAGAGGTAGGGGCTTCTGAGCCGCTGTCCCACTGCTTCTGGTCCAGAGGAAGGGGCTTCTGGGCCCCAACCATCCCGCCGTCCCAGCCCAGAGGAAGGGGCTTTCGGGCCATCATCGCTACCACCGTTCTCGGCCCCTGACTCACCTTTTCCAGCTCAGAGGAGGTGAGCAGTGTGGGCGCCAACAGCACCCCCCCACCTCAATCGAAATGAGAAAACACATAAATAAATCTCAAAACCAGACTTTCAGATCACCTACAGCAACCCCAAAGGGAAATGAGATGGAACAATGATACTCAACCACCTGGACACACTGAACTGGCAACAAAAGGGGATCTGGAAAAAATGAAGTCAGAAATAATTTCTCAGAAAACAAGAGAAATTGTGCCCCTAGTGCAAGACATGATTAATAAATCTAGAGAGGAGCTGAGGAACATGATGGAATCCCAACATAAGAAACA
>NW_004624854.1:2714690-2730491 GCF_000247695.1 Heterocephalus glaber | reverse complement strand
ATGATGAATGTCATTATATTGTATACCTACAATGTACCAATGATTAGAAAGAATAATTTATAATGCAAAATAGGAAGAAAAGGTCCAAAGGGATAGGGGTAGTGGGAGGAGCAGGGGAAAGGAAAGAAGGGAAAGGAAAAATGATGAGAAATGGAAAATGGAAATAAAGTCTTTGTAAATAGGGAAGGGAGGAGGGGATGAAGGGAGGTCTAGGAATGGGGAAAAAATAAGAACCAAGATGCATCATATTAAGGTACAAGTTCCCAATGAGAAATGTAATTGTGTTGTATACCTAAAATGTACCAATAAAAGAATAAAAAAAAAGCCATCGAACCCATATGGTATCACATACAAGGAATAGAGTACACTAAATCTTATATATGAATATAATCTTTCTATGTCTATCTACCTGCCTACCTACCTATCATTTCTCAGAAACTTGCACATGCATTTCTTCTGTCAGCAGATTAAAATAATATCCAAATGTTAATATTTTAATGATGTAGGCATTAATGAGTGAAGATAATGAATAACTCAAGAAAAAATATTAATCATGAAATTCAGTGAAACTAATACAAGTGATCCCATGTGATGTGTGCCTAAATTTTAGTTCTTACTATATTCCCTGTGGTAATTTATGCTCCGTATTTTACTCCAAACAACATTAGAAATTGCTTTATTATGACGTGTGTTTACTAATTAAAAAGTCATAAATTTGAGTTTTATTGCCTTGCTATTGTAATAGAAGCTTGATTTTCTGAAACTGAAATTTTTACATGTGGATAATTATTGTCTCAGTCTTTTGAAATCTTCTAGTAAGAGAAAAGGCAGCTTATGTTTCTTCCTCATTGATTAATGTGAATTTTCCTAGCCTAGATGACATTGTTATTATGAGTACGTTTAAAATGTTTGAATTTATGTTTTAAAGTATACTTATTGCTCTAATAATTAAGAATTGAAACATAAAAAATACATGCTTATGGGAGATTACATCTCTTATATAATATGTACCCCAAGTATATTTCTTTGTATAGTACTTTTAGTCAGAAAGAGAACCTTGCAGTAAGTTGAGGTAGGAACTATTGCCAACCGAGAGTGCTATTCAGCCATAAAGAAAGATAAACTCCAGACATTTATAGCTAAATGGATGCAACTTGAGGCTATACTCATAAGTGAAATAAAGCAGAGACACTTGTGTAAATATTGCATTGACAATCTAGTATGAGAAACTGAAAGGGTAAATAAGGACCAAAACGTATAATAGATAATATGAGATAGGAAGAAACTGTTCAAAAGGAAAGGGAAACTCTGAAAGGGGAGGGAGAGAAAAGGGAAAAAAATCGATAAAAGAGAAAAATGGCAACAAAACTTTTGTTAATGGGGGGTGGGGAAGTTGGTGAGAGGGAAGGGGATTGAGAGAAAAAGAGGAATCAAACTATATCATGTACAGGTACAAATGCCCTTTGATGAATGTGATCATTATGCATATTTCAATTATACCTCTGCTCACTTTGACAACACCTACACTAAATTGGACCAATATAATTAATTAATAAAAAAGAGAAAAAGATCAAAAACTCTTAGAGAAATAAGAAACAAATAGGAGTATATTTACATTCACAGATTTTCTTACTTATCTAAGTTGCTTAGTTCCATCTTCGTCCTGTCATATGCAAACTTTTATAAATGATTTTCAGAGAGACAGGTTTTGCTATTCTTTTGCAAGTGTCTGTTGAAGAAAACATTATAAACATTAAAACATTACATTGCTATATCTGGGGAGTGCTAGTATTCATGTTTTGTTAGATATGTATTTATTATTTATAAATGGCAAGCTTTTATATATATGCATGTGTATATACATATGTATATGTATATATATGTGTGTGTGTATATAATCTATATAGGAATAAAAGCCAATAGCATTTGCAATTTTTATTTCTCTCGTTTGAATTTCATTTTACTTATATTTATGTGTAATATATATTTTTACTGTTGTCAAAAGCTTTTATGTTATATATTTAAAATGGATTTTTAAATATTGCTTCAATCTTTCACTTGTGGATTTGCAATTATGCTTTTCACATACATATCCACATATCTCTGTACATATGAATATGTTATATTGCCTTACAAAATTATTCACAGAAGCTGTACTTTGGAGTTCATTATATTTGTACTTTAAATATCAGTTTTAAATTCTATCTCTTGGCAGTTAATAATTGTTGCTATTACATAGATAAAATTGGTTGTGAGTGTTAAGTATGCTTAATTAAGTGGGAAAAATTAGTTACAGGTACACATGCATCCCAAAAAAATACAAATACCTTTAGAAAAGATATGATTTATTTCAGATTTAAAATCTCACCAGAATTCAAAATGGTCATAATAGTACTACTGAAAGCTGCATTCCATTTGTCTGATGTAATTTAAATCAAAATTGCACAATGGAAAAAAAGGCCTTAGCATAGAGCTGTGTTACACTAGCTGTTCTTCATGAAGAAGGTGCTATTATTTTACTAGTAGTACCTCTTTATTAGTTTATCCTAAAAATAGCCATTGATGTGTTTTCATTATGTGCAATGTCAAAGTGAACTGCCGATTTTGCAGGTGAAATGAATAGCTCCTTTGCTCAAAATCCTCTGGCAATCAGCCTCAAGTTCTGCCAAATCAGCATGCTGACCACCTGCTAGGCTTGAGTCAGATGGCAATTTGGAAAGCTTTTAGTCATTATCTTTTTATGTGATGTAACTGCCCATTTTTCAGCATGACTCATTCATCATATGATGCCAAAGAATAGAATTATCTTGGATTTTTTCTTGTTATCTTTCTGGATAGTCTGACATGACTTTCACATCAGTGTATTTTTTACTAGCAAAGAACATATGTGATATTTTGAAAACTGGCTGAACTTGACAGCATGAGATTTGACACACAGAATATGTAATTTTCTAACATTGCCTTTTGGGACTTCTCTATGTTTACAGTCAGGGACTAGAAATGTAAATCTTTCTATACAACACCTCCTAAGATTCTATTCAAGATTCTTCAAAATGAAATATAGAAAACTTAGATCCCTCTGGATCTAGTATATGCAGCAAAGACTTGGTAAGTCCAGTTACTTTAAGATTACACATGGCATGTCTATTGTGATATATAAAATCTTAAAGGAATTAATGATGTGTCATGGAATTTGGGGAATGGAAAACTTAAGTATATCCCCTAAAGAATGTGTAGCAAGAGCAGAAATATGGTTATTATGCAGAGCTGCACAGTGCCCATTAGAAATACCATGACAGTGATCATGATCCACCAACAGATATCCTCTCCCACACTGACCTTCTAGCCACTGTGTATTTACCCACTTTTTCCTCCAGCCATTCTACAGTTTTCTCTGGTATCAACTTTTCTAGCTGATTAAAGTACTGTGCTGGTGTTAATTTAATTAACACACAGGAGATTCGAGTCCCAACTCCAAATGCCGTTCATGACTTCACCAGCCCCAGATAGAAGGGCCTCCTTGACAAAGGTGATGCAGATGAAAAGGAATGAGTAGTAGATGAGACAAAATGACTCTTGCTGATGTAAGTAAAGCTTCACTCAAAATATCAGCTGCAAGAGATTTGGAGAGGAGAAATCAGAACAAAATCCATCCTGAGATGTATAGCACAACAGAGACACTGTCCACAGGTTCAAACTGTTCTTCTATCCAATCAAATATTACAAATATTTAAGGTCAACCTTAAGAATGCACCTTGATTTTTAAAGCATTAATGTGCCTGTGCATTTAATTATCATTCCCACAACCCTGATTCAGAGGGTGTCTGACATCAAGACAGAGCCTCTTTTGTATAAAACCAGTAATACATGTTGGATGAGAAAGTGTTTTGGTTAGGAAGTGCTTTCCTATTTGACTTCTAACCTTAGCTTTCTAACCTACCTACTAATTGGTTATGATTTTTGAAAAATAAGTTAGCCTGACTTTTAATTAATGCTTTGGTTGCATAAGGATTATACTTCTAACTCATAGGCTTTTAAGGTGGCTGAGAAAAAAATATATAATATACTTTATATCCTGCCTAGCCTACTACTAGTACTAAAATAAAATCCACTGTGCTAACAATTTTGGAAAAAGCAGAATTGGGCAATTGTGTTAACAGCAGTCATTAGTATACAACTTATTTGTATAACCATTTCACAGCAAATATTTGTTATCATACCATGGCAACTGATAAGATCCTTTGCAAATTTAATTTGGTGATTATGATGAAAGTGATTAAAGAATGGAAGTTAAAAACATTATATATGGGTGCAGAGTCTAAAATTCAGTAGTGTGACTTTGTTGTAAGATTTGGTGGTCTATGACAGCTAGGTCAGTAACATCAGAGAAATAAAAACGGAGAAAAAAATTAAGTTTTATCAATGTTCTGAAATAGTTGTTCTACATGTATCAAATAGAAAATTGCAATACACAGAATATCCAATTTAAGATAAACTAAGAGTTTGTTAACTGATCTACTGTAAGACACATTACACGTGCAGCATCATACAAGAGCTAAAATAATGTTCGAAAGCAATTTGAAATTAGAAAGGAATGTGGTTTCAAAATCATCAGAATAGTTGATTTCAAGAGCGAAGCTGCAGTGATATCAGCAAATCATATTTCTCTGGTTGCCTCTCCTATTCACAGGCTCTGGGCACAAGTGACTTCTTTTTACAAAATAATTGAGACTTGTTGGGAGAATCACACTCTGATTCCATATTCTCATCATTTCAACTTCTAGACATACACACACACACACACACACACACACACAAGCAGAAGAATCAAGTCTGGCACCCACAATATTTTCTATTGCATGAACATGAATAAATAAGTACATTTTATACATTCAGGTGGACAAAGTTTTTGTCTGTGTGATACTATTCATAAAGTATTTCTTGCCAAAACCATAATTTCATGCACAATGTTAAGGTCTTTCCTAATCTTTCTATTGTTTTTATACCATGGAAACAATCTTTAGAATTATCAAAAATATATTTTTTCTACAATTTCTTCCATAACTCAGTATTGTTCTTCCTTCTTGTCAAGACACAAATGGTTCAAACTCTATTGCCCACCTTATTACTAGGTGGTGGGAGCATACAATTCCCATGATGCTATGCATATAATCATAGTATTGGTAAACTAGCTTCTTGAGACCATTAAACTCACACCATATATCTGGGCATAGCAAATCTGCTAGGGAATTGATAGGACACAGAGAATGAATTATGTATCATGAAACTGCTGAATGGCAAAGAAAGAATGCATGCTCAGAAGTACACTGAATAGAAGGGGAAATATATATATATTTCATGGTGCCTATGCATTCTCAATGTTAAGAACCTGAAATTGGTGGAGAATATGAATGAATGATTGTATATTATTATAATTCAAGGGAAACACTAAAATTCCTAATTGTACAAATGTCTATTTTGGCCAGGATAAAAAAGCATATGGTAATTTTATAGTTGTATATTATTGGCAATACAAAATGTATGAAAACATTTGCTTTGGATATGATTAATCTAAGTGATTATCATTGAATTATCATCAATAAATAAATCATGCCTTACAATTAGGATGAACTTAAATCAGCTCAGTTAATGAATTTTATTTAGGAAAAATACTTATTTAATTGTAGATGTGAACATGTTTTGATTAATGTTAAGATAGTAATTAACAGTCTCAATGCAAATGATACTAATAATTCCTTCTCAAAGATTCAGAAAATACGTATGTCCAAAGGAAGTCTATTTTAACTTATTTTAGCAAATTTCCTACAGTGTATGTTTTATATAAAATGCTTATGAGGATTTAGAAACCTGAAGAATAAATTAACCAAGTGGACAACAAACAACGTCTCTAATACCTTGAGACTTATAAAACCAGTAACGACTATTCGATATATTTTAATTGTGAATCTTTAAGAATGTGTCAGGAGCCAGGAAAGAAGCTGGATTGGACAGTTAGCTACAATATATTGTTTTAATGAATCAGAAAATTGCCACAGCATTTACAGATGAAATTTTTATTAATAAACTGATACTGCATTTGCTAGTCCTTTTGATTTAATTCATCTGCCTGCTGATGGGAAAGAAAATACATTTATTTCCCCACCCGGAGTTTAAGGAATGGGAAAATTTATTGACTGGATGCACAGAAATACTAAAGGATGTCAACTGCATCTAATTGGAGTGATCTAACCTGTTTTGGGAAGAATAAAAGAAAAAAATTAAAATAATAAATAAATGAATAAATGCATGCTTTCTCTGAATGTAGGAGTAATTTGATAAATTAAGTAAAATCTTCACTGATTAGATATTTTAATTAAGAATTGCTTTTATCCATAATTATGATCAAGTTTCAAGTATAGTATAACTTGAAGCGTATTTTTCTTAGTATAAGAAATCTCCCATTTTCTTGCTCAATTTTAAACAACACGAAAGCACCTTAGGTCTGCAGCTTCTCAGTCTTTTCTCCGCTGCCCAAAAAGCAACATCTTCACCCCCGCAAATGGTTATCACTGTAAATCCACTAGCTGCTTCAACTAGTTAACTTAAATCCACTAGTTACTAGTTACCACTTAGTTACATCGTTCTCAGAAATATTTTGCAGCTTAATAAAAGGTAAAGAGAATACCTTGATCATCAGCTGGTTAAATAGCTTGGGATAAATTGTCATCCAGTTTATAAAGCCAGTCTTAGTGAAAACATAAATCATTCCTCTAATTTGGGATTTTTTTTTAAGAGGACACAACTGCTGTTTGTTGAGAGACAAATGACAATGCATTTCACTTGAAAGTTTATAGCTTTCTGAAAGTTAATATAAACTATGACTTAGTGACTATTGATTATCACTACAATGTGGTTCCTGCCTTACTATAAACAAGTATAGCATTATCTAGGGCTACATTTCCCTAATTGATTTTCTAAGAATTATTTCAAAAACTGCATATACATTCTGATGCACACATATGCATTGTCTCTTTCATATATATATATATAATTATGCAATTTTAATTATATACATAATATGTATTTTGATTGTATATGGTACACACACTTATCTATTTTATTTTGTGTTTTGGATCACATTTAATACCTATGATGAACATATGGCATTGTAATTTACAATTAAAGCATTTTCATAAAACAATGTCTAAAATTATTGTTTCTCAAATTTAGAATTTGGATGTAATATTGGGATTCCAATATTCTCATTTTAAAGGTGATCCGGCAATTATCTGGGTTATTAAACATTTGTGAAATGGAAAAGAAGATCAATGTTTTCAAGAGGTACATTTAGAGGAAAAAGTAGACCATCAGCGGGGTTTGTCGTCTAAGATCTGAGTAGAGATTAACCTCAGTTTTCTCAACTATAAAAATAAAATTGTAATACATAATCACCTCTATTAAGAGTTCCAACCTTATGATTTTCTATTGTCACTAATTATAACTCTCTTATCATTAGAGAAATGGCGAAACGTACATCCAAGAGAAGCTGAAGTTCTCCAAAAGCAGCCAGTCTGCCCTCTTTCCCTCTTGTAACTGAGGGTCTCTACTGGGCTTCGCCCACTTCCTGTCTCTGAGTGAGTCCTGTTCATAGGCCAGGCGCTCAGCTCAGAGCCCGGCTCTGCAGTTGCTGGGGGTTCCCGACCGGGAGAAAGGCTGAGCCCTGATCCCCTTTCCCTGCCAGTGCTCCCTCGCCTTCCTCGCGTTGCTCTCAAGGTGGAGGCAGCGCCGTCCTGCAGATGGAGCTCGAAACATGCGGACCTGGCCAGGTTACTCCGTGCTCTGGGACCCAGTTGCTGAGGCCAACTGGATACGGACATCTGAGATTTTGTCATTCTGTATTATTGCACTGAAGGAAAGTTGAAATTTTATGTCTCTCCAGAAGACTGTATATGTTTAAAACTCCCTGTACCAAGTGTTTTCACCTACGATTATCTAATATTTCACTCTTAATATTCCTTCCTCAAAACAATTATCTGCTGCTAGAAATAAAACTCAACAAATCTATAATTTCATGCATGGATCACAAGGCAATAAAAATCAATGACTCAAAATTTCTAAATGCTATATTTTTGTTACTTCAATGGGCAAAATGATATATCACATATACATTTTTACATCATAATACCTATGTATTTATATAATTAATATTTACTGTAAACAAATCTTAGAAAAACCTAAATACCAAGACGGGTGTAATGTATTTAAATGCATGGATATAGGACAAGGTTTAACATTTTTTATTATGATTCTTTGAGGAAAAATTCCAGCAATGTTCTAAATGAGTTTTTAAATGTGAACGGAGTAAATGTTTGCAGACCCATTTGCGCCCTGGTTCATTTTCCTAGGCCTTCCGGTGCGGGGGGCCACAGTCGGAAGCGCAGCTGACAGATGCAGACCCACTGGCCCGTCATGTAGAGCTAAGGAAGAAGCCACGCTTCCCACACTCACTGGGGGCCACGCACGGAAAGGGAGGCTCTGGGACAGGTACAGGGCGGAAGGATCGCAGTTAAGCTTCCCTAGTGCTTGTTCGGGAAATCTAACGGCTTTTGAAAGTACTGTTTCTCAGTTCTTGTGTAGAAAAGGGAATCACACTTCTTTGTAGGCTATGACAATCATTCTAATAGATTTTGGTAAGATCATGTAACCCATGCACCTTTTATCACACACACACACACACACACACAGGTGAATGTACACTTACTTCAGTTTGTGAGATATTTCCTTGAAACCTGTGACACACCAATAATTGACACAATAATTTCACTCATAGTGATTTAATTCGTTTGCTTAAAATTGAATAGTTGTAATTTTCATACTTTATTCCATAATTCTAATTATATAGTAGCAGAAACTCATGCATATGGGCAGGAAGAAACTTGAGCCAGTTCGCATGGTAAATGATAGAACTGGATTCAGGCAGTTATATAACTGCTATGTCCTATCCCACACTGTAGATTAGGAAAGATCAAACTAATGATAAGTTAGTTAGTCTAACTTAAGATTCTCATCCATGTATTGAGGAGAAAGAAAATATCTATAATTATGCAATTATTTTGAAAATTAAAATTACATGCAAATTATATGGCACAAGAGTACCAATATGTTTTAGCCATGATATTTTATCTTTAGATTCTAAGCAAACATCCCAGATAGCAAATAGTTTTCATATTGAAGGTGAACCTCTGTCATTGATTGTTGCTGTATGACCAGTTGAGTGCTTTTTAGCAAAAAGCGTCCTGAAAAATTACAGATCTTTCTATAATCAGGAATAGGGACATGTGTCCCACTGCTCTGGTAGACTAAATACAATCTAAATATTGGTTTACTTTCTTATTACATCTTAAATTCACCACTGCTGGGTTTTGATATTGAGAAAATTGATGACTTCCATATGCTGCTTTATTTCATGCATCCAGGGAATATATAAATGGTATCAATTTCATAGGTTTATTATGAGGGTTACAGGAAATTATAGACATACATTCACAGGCTGAGTATGTATATCTTATTTCATAATCTTCAAATTGCAGTAGAATTCCACTGACTGGAAGCATAAGCTGCAAAGCACAAAAAGAGCAACAGAAACCATCAAAGTTACCTTTTGGAAATTGGAACATCAAATGGTGAGTTGAAGCTCACGAAAGAATGAATGAACGGTACAGGTGAGTTTGGATCACTGGTGATTGTATGATGGTACTCTGCACATTTCCAAAACACAGAATGTACAACGCGGGAGTAACACTGGGAATATAAACCACAGACCTGAAGAACTAAGATGGATCAGTGTCTGTTCACCAATGTTGAGAAGTATAGCTCAGAGAGATAGAGTAGTCAGATTTTAGAGAGCACTGTAAGCCACCTGTAAGAGTATGGCCATTAAATCAGAGTCGGGAAATCAGCAAACCAATATATAACAGAACTGTCCCTTTCTTACATTGATATTCAGAAAGTTGGAATGTGGTATGAATAACAAACTGGAGGGAGGTACTAGGATGAGTTAGAAGATTTGCTCAGAAATCCTACTGAGCAATAAATGTAACGTCAGGCAGTGGAGTAACAATGAGTGAAGGCAAAGTGTTCCCTTCAGGGAGGATGAAAATAATATTTTATTGGATCGGAGTGGTTATCAGGGTCGAGAAGGGGCATGAACGACTCTGGGAAGGATGCCATGCCAGCACAGGCTGTGATGGGGCGTGAGGTCCATCACAGAATGGAGAGCTCCGGCCAGGGAGGATCTGGGCCGGGAGTAGAGGAGGAGGAAGCAGCGAGCTTGTTGTAATCCTGTTGAGCTTGCAGCACTGCCAGGTCTTCTGAGTGTAAACTGAAGTTAACCAACTATAACTCCAGACAAAGTGGTACAAGCTCTGTATTTGGGCGTCATCAACCTGAAGGTCAGAACAAAGCCACAGGAAACCACATGGGAGCAAGAGAGAAATTGGCACAGTTCTGTGACAGCCTGGGAGGAGGGCGAGGAAGAAAGGCTAGCAGAAACCTGGACTGGGGGATTTAAAAGAAGTCAAAGATGGTAAAGGATCCCAAAAGCCAGAAATGATTCCCTGGGGCTATTTACAACATTTTCATCCTTTATTATAAATCCAGTTGATTTTAGATTTTCTATTCCACCTGCATGGGAGATGACTGAGGGAAATGATCTACTTAGTCACTCTCGGTGCCTGAAATAATGAAGTTACACGATACTTGAATCAATAAATTGTGTGTAGGTTATTACTTTTTTAGCTTTATTTGAACGTATTATTTCTTTACACATTAGTTAGAAACCACTTAAGGTGCAGAATATGTTTAATTTTCTGATTTCACTAACACTATTCATTAAATGTTTAATTAACTAAAACTAATGCAGGCCCAGGTCCTTCATGCTTTTTAGCTAAAATCCTTTCTAAAATCTCACTTTAAAAATTTTGCAGAGTTCTACTGTCAATGCAGCAGGGTAGTGAGTTCTTTTATTTATTTTTGGAGTAGGTTTCTTATGGTATGATGAAGAAATATTCATAAAGTTCATTCATAACATGTTTAAGTTGCAGTTTCAAAAACAAAATTGTTACCTAGAAGTCAAAAGACTAGCAAATGAATAATACAATATAATTCTTATTAACTCCCCAAACTGTATATGAATAAAAATTTATGTCATTGTATCGCATGTATAGACTTGGGCTACTATCATTGAATTATGATATGAAATTATTCCAGTACCGTGAAGTTCCATCCCAATTGCCAACAACCTAGAATCTCTTTTCCATCTTTAGAATTTGTTGAGGATGTTATATAAGTAGAATCATATGGTCTGTAATATTTTGATAATGACTTTTCACTCAAAATAATAGCCTTGAAGTTCATACAAATGACTGTGTACATCAGAATTTCACCTCTTTTTTTTAGCTGAGACCTATTTGATGGCATGGAATACCATAGTACCTTCACTTGCAATGCGTAGTGAGCAAATTCAAGTGGTTTTCATGTTTGTATGGTAATTAGCACTCAAAACATTGTATAAAAGTCAGTGCATGAGCTTACATTTTATTATTTCTCTGGAATAAAGGCCCACTGGTGCAATTATAGGGCCTTATGTAAATATATATCTAATTTGTTTATTTTTTTAAGACTACCCAGTGATTTTCTTGGACCCCTTCTTATACATAGCTCTTTGGTATCAATGCTTAACATATTGTGTGGCTGTCAGCAAAAATGTCACTGTCATTTAAAATGTTTAGCCTACCTGCAAAGTGTCATTTCCTTCATAGGTTTCGATATAATTTTTCTCTTGAGCTTCTAAAAGTTTGACAATGATTACTGTAGGTTTACATTTGTTTTCTTTTATTTGAAATTGATCCAGCTCCATTAAACTGTGTGTCTATGGTGAATTTTTAAACTAAATTTATGAAAATTTTCATCACTATCGTTGCAATTTCTTTTGTGGTACTTGGGATTGAACTAGGGTCTTTAGAAAGTTTCATTCTCAGCCTTCCTCTTTTAAAAAAAATTGTTTTGAGACAGAATCTTGCTAAATTGTTAAGTTGCCCAGGCTGGGCTCAAATTTGCAATCTTCTAGCTCAGCCTTTCAGACTGCTGGGATTACAGGCGCCTTTCACCATGCCTGGCAAGCAAATATATTTTTTAGTCTCATCCACAATTTCTTTTCCCCTGAAATATGTGGACAGCAAGTTAAGTCTTTTTTTAAGAACCACAACTACTGAGAATCTGCTCATTTTTCTTATTTTCCTCTATTGTTCAGATCTAGTAATTCATCTTCTTAAACATTCACTTTTACTCCAGTGTTTCTCTCTTTGTCGGTTTTGTTGAGCTCATACACCAATTTTTTTTTGTCCTTCTTTTTCTTCTTTCAGTAACTACATTCTTTCAGTGCTAAAATTCCTTTTTGTTCATTTTTCACTTATTTATTTTTTTGTTGAGACCTCCTCTGCTTTTTTTTTTAATTTTTGCAAATATCTTTGTGACTGCTCCTGAGGCATTCTGATGATGGCTGGTTTCCAGTAATGGACAGATAATTCCAGCGTCTGCCTCACCTCAGTGAAGGCAGCTACTGGCTGCCTTCTCAAACACATTGAGATTCTTTTTTTCAAGATGCTTGGTTTAGGGTTGTAACCTGGATATTTTTTGTGTGTATGAATTGTGTTGCGAGGCTCTAGATATTTAAATACTGTGCTTTAGAAAGCTTCTTCCAACAGGCTTTTCGTAGACAGGGTTGCTGCCTCATGGTTTGGGACCATGGAAGTCAGGAGCCTCCACTGGGCCTCAGCTTCTCCACACTGTCTTGGAGGCTCTCTCTCATCCTGCTGAGCAAGGTGGAGTTCAGAGGTGTCCTCCGGAGCTTCCTCCTGTCTGGCTGAGGGGTGCACCTCCTTCCTGCTTCCCTGAGGGCTCCAATGCCACAACAGACAGGTGCAGACCCTGTGCCACTCCAAGGAGTTGAAGATCCCAAATGTCCACCAGTCCTCATCCTCCTGGGGCGGGGAGTCATTCTGTCACCATGTTTGGGGGTGCTTGCAGTGCTCCTACTCTGTCTCCACGACATGGCCTGAAGGGAGACCATGAAGCAGCAGTGGAGAATGGAAATCCCACCTGGTCTCTCTGAAGCCACGGGAACTTGCAGGGCCCGCCTGGAGAGCAGGCTGGAAGGAGAGGCTGGATGGGGCAGTGGTCTCACTGTGGCTGTCACTCGCTGTCTCAGGTTTTCTGGACTCCTGGGCAGCACTGTTTTTGGTATTTGTGTTTCTTTGGGGCTCTATTTTTGTACTTTTGTATTTATTTGGCATTACCACATCGCTGGCTTCTGTTGTACCCATTTGGCCTGGTGTTTCGAGGAAGCGGAAGATCTCAGGGCAGCACTTCAGTGTTGTTCCTTAGTTCTTAGTTCCTTAGTTCCAAGTTCTACCTCTGCCTCCCTTCTGCACTCCAGCTTTGGGTCTCACTAAATTTATCCCCCATATAACGCCCAGAGTTGTCAATCCGGCCCAGGTTGTCAGTGCATTTAGTGGAAGGAATAGAGAAAGTACAGAGATTCCGATTTCTGGAAGTAGTAGTCACTTAAATCTTTCTAATAGAGTTTTTATTTTGTTATTTGAGAAAAAAATGCCTAATAATACTAAAATCTTAAAAATGAGTCTTTTAGAAGTAAGACTGCAGTAAGTACCAGAGCTACACACTTGTAAATCTCAAAATATATTACGTATTATATTATATATATATATATTATATTTCTATGTTGTAGAAAACATAAGATAAAATTACACGTAATCCATGACCACTCATCTAATTTAAATCTAAAATGTTATTTTCTTTTCTTTCCTATTGTTTTCCACTTGTCTTAAAAGCCAGTTGATTCCAAAGGGCATATTTAAATTAAGGAGCAGTGTTCTGTTCACATTGGTTTTTTAATGAATTGTGAAGTCTTTCACTCCAGGATACAATGCAAAAATGTGAATATAAGGAATTTTTTATTAGCTTTCCCACCACACATAGTCATTTAGTGACAACAACTAATGTTGCAGGAAACAATCTTCTCTGCTTCTAAGATTGACTTTTTGATAGTTTTTCCTGCTACTTCCTCCTATATGTACAGTTTTTACCCAAGGATACAGATATAAAAGCATCAAAAATATTTATAATATCAAAAGCCTTTATTTTTTCAAGCTAAGTATATCATCAGGTTAAGAAAAATCCAGTTGCCCATATAAGCAACTCTAGGGTACTAGAGATTATGACAAGTATACAAACAAGCAGAGTTTGTGGAGTGCATCAATTAAGTATTTAAGCCTTTATTTCATGGTTATTGCTGAAAAAATCATAAATGAATGAATAATATATATTTAATTTGTATTTGGTAATAGTTGACTACTTAACAAATGTTTTATTTAACTCTCTCTTAACTCTAAACAATCATATGATCTGGGAATGTGCAGATGACAAAACTGAGACAAAATTAAATTTCATTCCTCATAAGCTGATCAAGGACAGATCTCCTAACCATTGGTGTACACAGAAATGGGCTAAGAGTCTGACCCACAACTGCTGATCCATCAGTCCCGCCTCTGTGGTAGCCTCTGAACTTGAGGATCTTTCTAAGAAAAAGTTGTATGAACAACTTTCACAGTGACCACCACCGACATCCTTTAAAAATGTAGGTAAACAGAATGTTTGTGCAATAACCAGAAAGACAATGTAGGGAAAATAAGAGACTTGGGTCCACCTTCATCTTGACAAATCATCGCCGGATGGGGTATGGCACCATGTCTCATGATTATTAAAATTGTTTTCACCTTGTAGTCCTACTGACTGCCTTTGTTTTGAAGTGTTTATATTATAAAATTTAAGAGCTGAAGCTGCTGGAAGGATTCAGACCACAGAGAATAATGTTTTTATTTTAGTCTTTAAAAGGTCACTAAAGCTGAACGGCACTAAATTACATTGCTAAAATCGCAGGGTCTGTCAACACAACCCGCTCTCACAGCTGGCAGTCTCACTCTAAGTGAGATTTGCATTTTAGAAATCTTATTAAGGTGCCAGTGAGGGGTAAATTGGGCCTCCCATTCTGACTGAAAATTTTGGAACACAGAAAGAATGCTTTGTTTTTAAACTATTCTTTACTGTTTGTTATAGTCTTCTAAATATTTATGGATCAAAAATTATATGACAGATTTTAGATAGTTAAAATATCATATCTATAGTAAATTCTAACACAATAGCAAATAATCAGGGAGTTTAAATTATTATAACATGTAAAGCGTGTACATACACAAAACACCTGATAGATTCTTACTTGTTTCTTTCTGATCGTGAGGAAATAATCTCCTTTGCTTTCACCCCGGACTCCCTGATTGCCTTCTGCTCAATCCCATGCAGCGAGCAGCCTCCTCACAGTGAAACACATCAAGACCAGGCCTGTCAGTCCTCTGGGGGGCTGCTGGGATTTGAGGATACTGATTGGTTGTGAATAGCAGAAAGCCATAAGGGCTCTATTTTTCTCAATTGTGCCAATATACTGGACTGCTTGATAAAGTTTAAGTTACTTTCAATCCAATTCCATATCATGGTGGTGCGATAGCATAGTTAATTCCTTTTAATTAGTGTTGAGTGTTGACCAAAGGATCCAAGAATTTATGTAGGACCACGCCATGCTGCTGAAATCCACGACGAAACAGAAATCGACAAGAAAGATCTCAGGACCAGAGGACTGGTGTTGGAAGTGTAACAAATGATATATAT
>NW_004624854.1:2675330-2714590 GCF_000247695.1 Heterocephalus glaber | reverse complement strand
TTTTAAATCACATCCCTAAAATCTGATGGTAAAGTCTAGACTTGATATTTAACATAAAAGCATTACGTTTGAAAAGAAAGAAAGATTACTCACTGTGGCTCCTAGGATATTAAGTGTCTTCCTAAGGTCTTTCTATTTTCACTTCTTTCTTATTTTATTTTTAATTTTTTTTTTTACCTTTGCTTTGTTGTTGTTGTTGTTATTGTTTGTATTCTATGAAAGGCTTGGCTCCCAGCTTGTCACTGTGGGCGATGGTGTAATTCTCAGCTGCAGTTGCGAGGCCTCCTGGGAGTCTGGGCTGCTGGGAGCTCCTCTGGGAAGGAGGATGTGGGACCCTGGCTCTTCACACCTTCGTCCCTTTCTTGGTCATTCACAAGCAGTCTCCCTGGACAGTGCCGTTTGCCTCTGTGAGCCTCTGTGTCAGTTAATCCACCAATAGCCACAGAGCCAACCTCCAGCACAGTGAGTAAAACACCCTTTCCTGTTTGTAAGTTGATTTAACGCATACATTTATTTCAGTAACAGAAATCTGACTAACATCACTGTGGGGCTGTTACTATCATCCATATCACCGAGAGGAGACGGAGACCAGGATATCTTTATACTACGACGCAGCAGGCAACCAGAAGCAACGCCCAGGACACAGAAGCCAGCAGATGGTCGACTCCGGGAAACACAGGCCCCATGCAGGACAGTGTGCAAGGCCGGTCGCTAGGTGTTTGCATTTTTATCGTTCAGCTGAGATTACTTCAGAGACAGATCACACGGATCCATTGTCATAAACATAATCATCATAGTCTTCAAGAAACAAGTCTTAGTTTCAAAATTGGGCACAAAATTCTTGCATTTGCCAATTGTTTTTAGCAAGTGACACTTGGACTGGATAAGCTGTTACATATTAGGGAATGATCCATTAATTAGTTTCAGAAAAGTTAAACACTAGGTTTTAAAATCAGCAAATTACGTTTCCCCATAAACATTTACCACCGAATTTTTAGGATCATAGCTCTTAGAAACAATGTCTCATCTTACTGTTTCATGGATCAAAAGGGAGAAATGCTTAAGGTGAAACTCCCAATTTGAAACACTGGTTCAAACTTCAGCTTTAAGTAAAATTAAACTGGCTAGTCATTGTATCTTTCTTTGTATTACTATACAAAGAGAGTATAGTACTGGCATTCAAATTCGAAAACACTGCATCAATTCTTGGACAGTAATTAGAATTCTGTCTACCACACAGTATATACTTAATAAATGTCAATTATTATTATTTTCTTCACCGAGTAAAGGCTTTAAATACATATCACAGTTAATGGTGAAAAGTATGAAGAAAAAAATATTGTACTCATATTCAAGATCAAAGGTTAATATCAAGGGTGAAGAATAGCCCACACAGAGATTATATAATCACACACATTAAATTCACTTATTATTAAACAGTACTTGTGGAAAATTCACTTTTGGCCCAGAAATATCAAAAAAGTGATTTTTACATTATGGAAAAAACTTTTTCTATGAAAGACAAATAGTAAGTTGATCTAACCTTCTTTTATATGAACATTAAGAAAGTTCCTTTTATTATAAACCACTAGGGGCAAAAGGTGATGGAAAGCTTTCTCTTGAAAATCTGACTAAGTGCAGACAACTTTTGCCCAGGAATATATAAATTTGAAAACGAAACTACATTTCACTAGAAAATAACATGATATAGAGAGAAGAATCTAAAAAAGAGTTTCACTTAAATGTTATTCTTGCATTAATATTTAACTGAGACAGTTTGAGAGCTTCCTTGAGAGCAATGAAAGCTGAGGACCTCCAGTAATTCATTCATAGTGCTTAATTTGTTTTCTCTCTTACATTTAGGGAACGTGAGTTGTATTAAACATACAATTTTAAGGCTTTATTTGCTTTGAAAAGTGCATAATGAGTAAAATTGTCAAACAAATCAAGGCTATCCCTACTTAACATTCTTGACATAAATATTTTGTAGGCTAATGTCTACACAACAGCTTTATGCATTTAAACAGCAAACTCTTTTTGTTTTAATTTTTCATGCGTACCTTGCAAAACTAACCAACTACAAATGGAAGTTGAACATTTAAAATCTGCCAGTTCTTACATTGTCCAATGACAGTACTACCAGGTGAGGAAACAGAGTAAGAAAAATCAAACCATAACATAGTAAAAGCTTGAATCACGTTTTAGGGTGTCCTTATGAGAATTAAGATACATAATGATGCCAAAGTTTTATAAACTAGCAGAAAAAGACAGAAAACAAAGAGATGACAAAGAACCTGTCTCCCAAATGCCTGCCCTGCCTGTACTACTCAAGCATACACTGAATTGGAGAATTTTAAGCATTAAAAATAGAAAAGAGAAAAACCAATGATGAAGCACTTTAACACAAATGTAGAATTTTGTAACTAAGAGAATACAGGCTCCTTTCATAACGGAAAAAAGCATTTTCTTCTTCATTGTATTTTGGCTTGGTCCTGTTGGAATGTCCCCCATGGTAGCATTTAATCTACATGTGATGCTGTCCCTGTTCATCTATGGCTCACACATGACCTTGGGCCAGGCTATGACTCCAAATATCTGTGAAGACTGACATTCGCAGATCTCAATTTAAAAGCTAAAAAAGAAAACTAGTGTCATTTCTTGACATGAGAAGTTGTTAGCATTTAACACAATTTTTTTTCCTTAGTACTTGGAAGAGAGAAGGATCCTGGCTTGTCTTTTTTATGTTTGGAGCTGAAAATCGTAAGTATAGGGAACATCTAAAGAAAAAATGCTCCTGAGGCTTTTTTACATTGTCAAAAAGTGCAGCGAAATCTCTGCAGTTTCTCTTCAAGAAAGCATCAGATGTAGCAGATATCTCAACAGCAGTTAACGTGTGCTGCTCTTGGAAGTGGTGATCTCCTGGATCATCTCCTGGAGAACAAAGTAAAGTATTAGGTAACACTTGCATATTTCCATATTCTTCAGAAAAATAGTCAATTTTAAACTAAAGTAACTTGAAGTTAACCAGTGTGGGAAAGAAAAACCAAGTTGTTATGCATTTCTTTGAATTAAGGTTAAGTGAAAATAGACACTAGAACCTTCACCAGAAATATTTTGTGAAACATTTTTATTTGACTTTAAAATACATAAGCTACACTTGTACATTGCATTCCAAATTCTAATTATTATGAAGTAGGAGACTTTTGCAAGCATAAATATGTAAAAATAAATGTTTAAAATAATTATAATTAATTATGTGCAATAGAGCTTAGAATTTATGTTTCCTTAAAATGTATGTGACTTTCACTAGCTTATTTACTAACACATATAATAAATTATAACACCTTAATAAATATATTTAGATTATCCACAGATCTTAAGATATTTTTCCAGTCACTCAAAAGTCAATAACAATTCTAGGTTTGGGTTGGGGATTTAGCTCAGGGTTCTGCCGCCTGCCTCACAAGTGCTAGGACCCGAGTTTGATCCCCAGTACCAAAAAAAAATTATAGGTTTATTTTTGAGAGAGCTCTGTTTTTTCTAAATATTAAAATACTTTTTAAGTACAGCTCAATTGTGTATCAGTTGTTTTCAGACAGTCTTGCATAGATGAAAGTCTTGCTCATTTCAAAAAGAAGTGCTTAGATGATACCAAGTGTCCGTGCGGGGCAAAGAGGTAGGAGCCAGTAGAGGAAGAATTGTTCAGGGATTTCCAGAGGTAGAGAAGATTCAGGGACACAAATCAGGAAATAAATAATGCACATTTGTTTTAAAAAGCCATTTCTGGTTAGTTGGTAAAAAGTAAAAATAGCAGTGATTCTCAGAACACTGGCATACATTATTTTATTGTGTTTTGCTTTATTGTGCTTCACATCTTGTGCTTCCTACAGGTTGAAGCCATGACAATTCTGTATTGAACAAGGCTACTCATTGCAATTTTCATTGGCATTTTTGAGCAGTAAATTATGGTGAAAATACTGTAATTTTTAATTACGGTATGACCTGTGTTTTCGAGCATGATGTTTTTGAACACTTAGCAGACTACAGAGAGAGTATAAACCTAAGATTTATGTGCACTGGGAAGCAAAGGCCCAATAGGCATGCTTGTGTGTTGGAAGGAAGCAATTTTCATTATAAATACCCTTAAAAAAGTATTTCAATAAAGTAGGTTTTGACCCAGGGTGAAACTTCTGTGATCACCAGTAGGAACAGTGGGGGATGGAAGAGGCGTCTTCTTGCACCCTCATGTACACCAGTATGTGACCATCGTAGCCTAAGGTTATAAGCAATGGAAATTAGTACATATAAATATAAAACTATTTATTTTAAAATTCAATTATAGAGTGGGTTTTTTTTCCAGTATAAAAGTAGTTTTGAAAGGTTTGTAATACTCGATGACAGCTCCAGTCTTTCAGTGTCTGTTGTGTTTTCTTCCAAGTTAGTCTTGAGATTACTGTTTAACGTGGCTGTAAAACATAACCCTACCCTGAAGAGAAAAGGAACCATGTCCTCATAGTCAGTATCCGTACTTTCAAGGAATTCCTGAAATTGGTGAATCCATTAGACCTAATGAAAGTTTACATTTTATGATGATCAACATGACGTGATACATTTTTAAAGGTTTCAAGCACCAAATCACTTGATGCGGATATTTCAGCAAACATGAGCTACGTAGCAGTTATTAATTTCCTAAGTCCCTCTCTTCAACAGCCACCTCTTGGGAGTCATCAGCGGCTATACTAGCTGGGTTGAAAAGGTTAAACAAAACAGTTTTTCTATAATTTACCCAGCTTCATGCAAATAAAGAGATATATTTGTGTCTTTTAGTGGCATCAGAGAAGCCATTTCTTTAGTGACATTAAGTATATTGATCTAATAAAAATGACAAATGGACCTGTATTTGTAACATCATGACTTTCATCTATTGCCAAAGCATAAAATCTGAAATCAGCAGACTTATTCTTCAAATTTCTTCCGGTAGATTTTCTTGTTTCTTCAGTTTGCCTCTTTGTGAAACAAAGTGATTTTAGAAAATCTGAAGCAAACTATATTTGCCATTCTTTCTATAGGTTGACTAATATCTACCATCAGTAATTGGTTTTGATTTTTTGCCATCAGATTTGCTACCACAGAACTTGCTCTTATAATAACATAAATTATAATTTTATATAAGTATTGAGATGACAGACATTTTTTCTTACACTATTTTGTCTTCATGAAACATTTCTTGATACCTATCAAATTTGGCAGCATGATTTTACATACAATGTCTTTTCAAATTGTGAACTTTGAAAACTGACACAATTTCTCTACAAATTAAGCACAGTGCCTTATTATTGTCTCTATTATTGTTCTGCATTGAACATTCTACCTTCACATTTTTCCTTTCTGTGGGCTCTACTTCCTTTTGATGTGATACTGAAGCCATGTTGGAATAAAACAATTAATAAGAAAACACTCATTTTTCTATTCTCAGCAATTTTGTATATGCAATCATAACAATATCATGAGCAAAAACCTATTTGATTCACTATTCTATTTCATAGGAGATAGCTACTAAAATTATTTTAACTTAGTAAATTATTTTACAACATAACAAAACAAGCTCAAGCTTAATAACTAAATAAGAAAGCTTACATATTTATTTAATAGCAATGCACTCCTGTCTTCCCAGGCATGGTCACATGTGAGCAGGTGGAAATACTACTGGTCAGAGATGCATTGTACCTGCCAAATGACACAAGTACAGGAGAACTATGGCCTGGGTGTGGTGGATCCAGAGTTAGCACCGCACTGTGCCTTCGCCACAGCGTCTCCTGTCATGTGTGCTGCCCAAGCTCCAGTGCCAATAACAGTCATGAAAAAGATCCCTGAAATTCACAGAGCATTGTGATCTTGTACAGGAAGCATCCAGGGCCACATGTGCCCAAGGGGAGATGTTTCTTTCTGTCCTTACAGAACCTCGCTCCTCTACCCGCTACCATGCCCAATTTTTTGAACATTTAATCACGTACTCTGTCTTTCTGTACTTCTACCATCCTCATTAAGTGTCATTCTTCATTTTAACCATGCTCCCTTCCTACACATCTAAAAAAATATGGCCTTTCAAATATGTGAGTGTGTGTGTCTATCTTTTCCTCGTTATTCTGGAATTTTTTTAAAGGAATATATTTAAATATCAGTAGCTTCCCACAAATGGTACAGGCACCAATCTTATCTAATAATCAGGCATGTTTGTTCATTTACACCAGGTTTAAATTGAGTGCATGCATCGTTATAATTAAAGATGTTAAAAGTATCACAAACCTCCACTCCTTGTAAAAGATATGACCAAGTAGCACTATGGCCACAGCTTTTCATGACAGTGATTACTGATGCAGTCTTGTCACCTTTCCTGGGCAACCTTGTTCCCCAGCCTGCTGCATTAATTTCCTTACAGATCTTCATGGTCTCTCCATATTTTGTTCCTGGCTATGATTTCATCCTACATTGCATTCTCATAACAGTGCTGTATTTATATTGATGGTGTCAAGAATCCCAATCACTTTAATTTATGTAAAAGCCGTTATCTCCTGATGTTGTTTATTTAGCAATTTGCTTGAAAAGTTTCTAATTCCATGTTGCCTTTTAATTACAGTGGTGAAGAAAATTGTATGCAGATGATCTTGAATCCTACATTAACTGCTTTTATAGTGTTTAATCTTCCTATGAAAATACGATTCATTTTTTTGGTGCTAGCATATTTTTAAAGATAGACTTTATGAGTAGTGAGGGGGAGGTGAGATTGTGGGCAGCAAAATCTTAACATCATCTTCTGTGTAATTTTAATGTGAGACTGCTAGTTGTTAGCATAACTTGGAAAAAATGTAGTCATCTGAGATAGAAAAAATACTTCTCCCACTCTCCAGTAGGAGAATCATGTTAATTGTAGGATAAATATAATCGTGTTCACATCAATGGAGTCATTCTGAAATATAATTTTTATAATTTTGGAATAAAGATTAGTCAATATATTTCAAAGAACCAATGTTTTAAAGTAGAACATAATCCTTAATATTTATAATTTCAAGTTTGAAAAAAGTTACAAAATCTGATTTTATATACAAATAAATTACCAAGATAAATGACTTCATCACTAGTAATATAAGTATCATGCTGTATTTAATTAGAAATTTCAATGTGCTCAAATGAAAGTTAATGTCATTTGGCTCATTCAGATAAGGAAAGGAATGTGTATTGGAGTCTACAATAACCCCTAGGTTCAGTGACTTGCTAGTTGGACTAAGATTTATATGGCTGTAGAGATAACCACAACTTCTTAAAGAGAAAGAATAACAGCAAAATTTTAATGAAAAGTATGTAAGGCAAAGTCTGGAGGAAACCAGGAGAAAGTTGCCCAACATCCTCTCTCTGAAGACTCACAGAACACGTCCATCATTTCTTCAGTTCAGTTCAGTTCAGTTCAGAATCTGGGCAATATGTGTAGAATAGCTGTGGGCCACACACTCCCCAGAGGCTCAGTGCCACATCTTTCAGTGGGGCTGGTCTTGTGCCCCTCAGGTTGGCCAAATCAAGGAGCCCAGAGAGCAAGCAGGTGTTCTGTTTCATGCAGACTGTTCACACAGAGCTCAGCACAGGAAGCCTCTCTCATTGTGGGGAAATACTGTAGACGGGACACTTCCCACACCAGCATTTATCCGCACCAGGCAAGGGCAACCTGCAGTGAGGCCTTTTAAAGCTCAGGAGTCCTGGGTCTGGTGCTGTACATATTTTCTGTACAAGAATCTCCTAAAATTGGTTTCTATAACTGTATCGGTTAGTCTTTACTAGGGAAACCAATATAACACAAGATACATAAATAGATTGGCTTACAGTAGCCATGCATCCACATCCACAGGGTCAGATGGAGAGCAGAGGGTCCGTCTGCACGCTGGAGACCGAAGGACTTAGTGAAAGAGCTGGAGCTTACTGCAGTGTCCTGTGGGGGGCTGTGTCAGAGGCTGATGGGTCTGTGATGGAGGCTGAAGAGTCTGCCCCTACAGAAGAAGGCAGAGGAGGATGTCCAAAGACAGGTGCTCCTCCAAAGGAGCAGAAGCAGCTGCGTGCTTCCTCATTTCCCCTTGTAACCGTCAGGGATGAGCAGCCCTAGGGTGTGGAATCGCAGAGCCGATTCAGCTAAGCTTCTCTTAGCCAAACTTCTCAAATTGACACAATCACAAACCACCACATTGACCCATATAATTGTTGGTTAAAATGTGACATTACCCATGATGAAAATCTGAGGGCAACTTTTTTAAAACATTGACCATCAGCAGACTAGTGACAGTCATCAACTGAAATAGAAATGGTGGCATGACCATGGGTCTGTCACATTGAAATAATCAATTAATGTCTATTACTTGACATTCAACCTGAAGTTTAAAGGAAACAACTGTCCCTGAACCATGGTGGGTGTGTGTTATCTATGTGTGACAGAGCCTACAGCTTGAACTTTCGCCCATCTCTGTGTAGCTCTGCTGTGGACATTGCTTGAGGTCATCTCCATTTTTCCGCACAGTTGAAAATCTTTACCATCGTTCATGTCCACATTTCTAAAGCAGTCATACCTTTTCCTTGTTTAGAAACGAATACAGCTTTCTGACGATGGTAGCAGCAACTTAATAGTTGTAATAATGACACAGAAATCGATATCACTCTTACTGAGACTATGGCTGTGCTCAACAAATTAAAAGGAAGAAATTTATTTCAAAAATGATTACAATCAGGGGAGTCAAAGAAAATGACTCTTCAGCATCTGTTTGACTGAGGGAGTTGCAATCATGGTGATGCTATTATTATTGTTTTACTACATCTTCTCTTCTGACAAAATAAATCACACAGCATGTGACATATGTAAGTGCAGGGACAGCGAATCTTAACAGGCTTAATTTAATCTTAAACTTTTACTGGTCCTTTGGAAGCCATTTCAATTCTTCTTTCCTGTATGTTCCTCATGTATTTTAATGTAAATGTTAACAACAATTATTAGCAGGTGACATAATTTGTGAGTAATTATCCCTTATTTCCTTTCCATAAGTGTATATACACATATGTACACAACTCTCTGCCACAAATAATAATTATTCAGTGTCTTGACTATTGGTGAATGTATTTATCTTATCAAATCAGAAGGTAGTCTATTCAAGCATGATAATTTGATTACACAGGAAAGATAGTGATTAAAATAGAATCCCACTGATTGAATCATTCACTCTGATTCAAAATTGATGCACAATCCAAAAATATTCAGGTCAATTGAAGGCTTTTAGGACACAGAAATAATTCTGAAGAAATTATGAAATCTGAATAAGAATCAATTTAGAAAGAAAAGACTACAATAAAAGAGCCTAATCTTTAAAGTGCTACCCTTGGGATTACACAAAAATCATCCATGATAAGGTTATTTGCAATGTATTTAATCATATGAAGACTAGCAGATCCGTTTGAACTGAGCTCTTCCATTTAGAAACCATTCAATCAAATGGAAACGAAGCTCCTCCATAATCAAGTATATTTTAACTTAATGAATAATGAAAAACTACTTACTACATCACAGATATTTACTATATTTCAGAAAAAATGTGGCCTAGATCTGAAGCTTGTATTTATAGATATCCAGAAATTTAATGCATAAAACTTTACATAGTTGAATTTCTTCACCAAAAATCCCAATTAAAGTAAAACTAGTAAGCTTTATTAAACCTTTGTCAGTGGTGTAATCTTTCTCCTATTTTGTCAGTCTTCTTATTTTAAAGGATTTTATGTCCATGAATTTAATTGATCTTGCCACTACAAGAGAGACTTGGAAATATCTCGATGTATACTGTGCATGTAATAGAGAAAATGAAACTGAAGCTTTGGTGGAGCAAAATGATCAAAGCTGGGACCACATTCAGTGTTAGAAGGCACCCTGTGCCTGCAGCAATGGGGGAGCCTCAATCTGCACCCTTATAATTAGAAGTAGCTTCTTGAAATTTTGGTGATGGTAGTGATATCTGTGTGTGTGTGTGTGTGTGTGTCAAACATGTATGTATCTAACTGATAGAGATTGTATGGAATCCAGGATGATTTTGTCTTTTAAAATGCTATCCTGGTTCTTTTAGAGCTTCTAACTGAAAAGCCATTTGTACACACTGCCCATTCAGGTTGCTTGCTAATGTATTACTCCCACTGAGTAGAATATACAAACCACAGATATGCTCTCTACAGGTATGCTTGGCTAGAGAATTTCAGGGACAACTTGATTTCTTCTTATTTAAGGTTTTTTATTCATTTTCTATCAATCCCATAACAAAATACCTCATGCTAGGTTTCTTAAAACAGCAAATAATTACTTCTCATGATTCTGAAATCTTGAAGTCCAAAACCAAGGTGCTGGAGTATTTAGTTTCTCCTGAGGCCTCGTTCTATATCTTACAAGTGACCAAATTCTTGGGTCCTCAAGTGGTACCTATGTGTCTCTTCTTCAGATCACAAGGACACTGGTCATATTAGAGTAAGGCTGCACCTTTATGAGTTTATTTAATCCCAACTACTGCTCAGAGTCCTTTTCCCCAAATACAATCAAGTCTGTGGTTTACATTTCAACACATGGAATTTGAGGAGGAATATAATTCAATCCCTAATGAATTTCTAAGCTGAAAAAGAGTTTCTTACTTGGAACTTAAGTTCTTAAAATAAAGGAGATTAAAAGTAGATCATGATTTGTTTTTTTCTAGAAAAAGTGATTATATTAAGTAAAATGAAAATTATAAATTATAGGAATATACTTATAAGTTATAGTAATATACTTAGTACAGGGATGTTATGAAATTTTAGCTATTTATAAGTATTAATATGTATTTCAGGTCATTTCTTCTCATTTCCATAAATATTATTTCGTAAAATACTACTGGAGAAATATATCTTAGAGTTAGCTACTGTAGATTACTTTCGGTTTTCTTCCACCATCTGTGCTACATCAAAAATCCTTTTTTCAAACCTTAAATTATTTGGCTTTTTCCTGTTCATTTTGCTAGCTTAGCCACAGTCTGAAAGGGAGCCCCAACCTGCCGATTCTGCCTGCTGATCTCTCTGAGCCTTGCATCTGAGGTGACATTTGCATTTCCTCCTGGTTTTTCTCACAAGATTGATCTCCTTACTTTGCTTCTTCTCAAATACTAAAGTTAGATGCTCGACAAAAGTTCTACGTCTCATTGTTTCTCAACTTCTCTGGAAGATTTTACTAATATATTAATTTCTGGTCAATATCTACAAAATATGATGAATGAATTATTCTTCTTATTAACAGTAAAACCCCTTCAATCTCTTGTACATTAAAAATCAGCAACAGCACATTAAGTGCTGCCACCTACGAGACAAAATAACTGAAGGAGCATGGGAGGGAGATTTCCCCGTGGAGAACACACAGTCGGTATTGAAAAGACAGAGATGCCGAAGTGGGCAGACAGGCAGTGATAGCTCCAGTCCTTTTCCTTTCCCGACTGCGCTGTGATTGTCACCCTTTCCTCCTGCAGTAACCCCTTCTGTTGACATCTGGAGATACAGCGACAAAAGTGACTGCTCTTACTCCACATAACTGCTCTCCACACTATGTTCTGGTGGACGTAAGAGAGGCTGATGTGTGTTCTCTGGTATCTGCTGTTTCCATTCAAATTTTAAGTTATCCATAGCTGCTGCCTGAGGTCCCAAGTCCTCCTTCACAGTACGGTATTGTTTCCACACGTGCTAACAAAAGAGCCTCCTTGGAGCATACCTGTGTCCAGCCCCTCACGTTCTGTCTGATAGTCATTCTGCAGTGGTCAAAGTATGGAACGTTGTCTGGGCTCCACCTCTGTAAAGGTGTCTGGAGTAGAGGGTCCATCCCGACAGTACTTTCTGAGTTAGTGCTCATGTCAAATTTCTCACGAAATCAAAGAATTTCATAATCTCCAGCTTTGAGATTTCAGAACCTGAAAGAGTTTGACAGAGAGGTGGGAAATTGCTTCTATCCTCAGTGCTTTGTCAGGAAAGGTGAATTATCCCCCACAAAGAAAAATCCTGTTTTAAGCACTTTTGTTATTTGGGCAAGAGATGTTTCCAGTAGTGAGATTTCACCTCAGGCAAGGTACAATAGAGAATGGGTACAACTACACAATCCTCTCTTCTCCATCCTCTAGTTCACGACCTTCTCCATCATCCAGTTTTTCTTCCTGTCTGTGTAATGTCACCTTCACACACACCTAGGACCGACTTTAGAAAATTATCTTAACAGACTACTATATACTCTTGGCTGAACTTTTGGAACATTAACTCTCATTTAAGGACATGCTACAAATGTGTATTTGCATTTTCTGAATGTTTTCTGAATAAAATTCTAGGTACTTTGATAATATCCTCCCAGTAAATCTTCACCAGAAGGTATTTTAATAAAAAGACCACGATAATTCTGACAGTCCTTTTACAACCCAATCATATAAATGGGCACCTACCATTCATAGTAACAATGGAAGTTCTGTGCAACCATGAGCTTGATTTAACTCAGATTTACAGGAAATGAAATTGGATTTTTCCTTATTCTCCCACTAATGAACTAAGCCTTAATTTTCTACCAATTTCAATATATGACCTCTAAATCTTTAGATTCTATTGTGAAAAAATATTTTAAAAGGAAATTTATTCAGTAAGTGTTTTCTTATGAGTAGTTCTTACATGTCTTACCTTGTACAGTAACTTGCCACATTAGAGATAAATCTATATGGGAAAGAATTAAAGAATAGCCAATTATGTTATTCAGTTTTACTCTTATGTAACAAGTCTTTCCAAGGAACATGTAAAATTTATGTGTATTTGTGTATTTGTGTTGTGTTTATTTGTATTTGTGTATTTGCATTTGTATTTCTCTCATTGCTGAGATGAAATACTCATATTTGGCACCAAAAGTTAGAGGGGAAGGGGCTTATTTGGCTTACAGTTCATAAAGGTTTTAGTCCACAATCAGTTGGCTTTGAGGCTGGTGTGGCAAACAGGCATCACAGAGGAGAAACAACATGGCACCCACAAGGCAGCAAAGGGAGTTTAACAGCATCTTTCTGCCCCTTTATCTTATTCAGACTACGGATTGGGCAGCGTCAAACTAATCACTCACATGTAGTGGTTTAATAACCACAAGCTCTTAACCCCAGCATCACATATTCAATATTCAGCCACCACTGAAAGAGAAAGTCCCACCTCATCACCTCATCTGCGTGAGGCTTTGGCAGGACGTTTAAACACAAATCATCACAGTACCTTTGCCTACCAGACTGTCAGTTTTGGTAACAACTCTTCCCATTTTCCTTCTTCCTTTCATGACTTTGTGAGGCACACATTTTGTTATTCTCCTGAAGCTCACCTTAAATAGGATTTTAAAAACTCTACAGACATTTGCAATGTTGGAACAACTCAAAGAATACTTACTTGTTAGGAAGTAAGATATTTTCATACAACTTGACTTTAAAAATCATCTTATTGCCAAATGTATTTTTGCCTTGTTTTGCTTTGTTGTTGTGTTACCTACTATGTGTTCCAATGGCGTAGACTCTAAAATTGGACTACATCTGACCATATATTACTCAAGATGATTAGGTTCTAAGAAAAGTTGGTGTCTTAAGAGTTTGTGATATAAGCAGTAGGTAGGAATTAGCCACTTACTCTTAGCATTAATAGTATCATTCTGATCAGAGTATATTATTGCTCAAAGCCATGAATTACACACACACACACACACACACACACACACACACACATGTATATTGAGCACATTTTGAGAGGTGAGAAATTACAAAAAGCAGTCTAGGTACTTTTTCATTTAATGCCCAGTAGATTTTATATAATATTATTTATTTTCCTATAGATCACAGAATATTTATTAACATCATTACTTTTATACTTGATGTAGAGTAGCAGAGAGGAAAGTTTTGGTTTTTAAATGTGAGGAAACTGACCACTTTATTATTTTTGCAAACTGTTGTTCATCCATCCACACATCACTCAAGTGAAGATAAAGTCAGTCTCAGCAGTCTTCCATTATAAAATGGAATAGTGTTTACCTACCAACTGGGCTGGGGAGTTCAAGAAGGTCCTAGCACATCGCAGTATTTCATAACTATGTTTCCTATGGTACCTGCTTCTACTGTTTTACTACATTATTATAAACACCACTCGAATTAAACTCTCCTTGGTTATCCTATTAGTGTGTTGTATCCATGGCTTGCCTGGACTCTAAACTGAAAGCTATTTTTTCCTCCCCGAAGTAACCTAGGAAACACAATTTTGTGACTTTGCATGTGTTCCCATATTTGATGTTTAAAGTAATTCCCTTGATGGAAGAAAAGGGCCACAAGAACTTATGACTTGTGGGGATAACATTTTACAAATGATTGAGATTTCTGTTATGAAAGGAATGGGAACAAGGGCGGAGGAAGGCATGGGGTCACCATGGCAATGATAGTGAATCTCAGGATTGAATATTCTGTGAACATCACAGCGAATATCAGGATTGTTTTTCTTTAGTGCCCTTATGGAAATTTGATATAACCTTCACTTTCTTTCGTATTCACAGATTTTGACATAGCTTCCATACTGTAATTTTGAATCATTGTTTATCTCGAGATGGTATTCATTAGCATTGCCCTTGAATTTACACTTGCCAAATGGTCAGTTTTAGCCCTTGGAATATAGAAGAGGTTAGGAAGGGCCAGTTTTAAACATTGAAGTACCTGTGACTCATTCTTTTGGGACTATGTTTATCTACCACTGGACTATCCCCAAGCTCACCTGCTGAAGTCTGAGAAATGCTGTGGAACCAAACTAAACTATTTGAGCCTAGGTCACTCCAAGGGGTGTTGGCCACATGCCACTTGGACCTTGAACTGTGTTTATGATTGCCCGAGAGTATCCCAGAGAGCCCAAGCCAACATTTTAACTTACAGAGTAAAAATTATGTAAATAGTAGTTGTCTGTGACATTGAGCTAGAGACTTATTTGTTATATATCAAACGCTGACTGATAGCGATCCTATAGAGGGTAAATGGGATAAAAAATAAATAGGAAATCTTGAATGTCCAACTCACACAAGATTGAAAACACAAAAATTTTCCATGAAAGGTTTGAAGAAGCTGCTCTCTTCCAAGGCTGAATTTTAGACATGGCTAGGGATCAGCTCAAGAAATTGATTATAGGAATTATAAAGACAAACTGCCAGTGAAATGATAGTCTACAGCAGGGATTTTATGTTAAAATTAGGACACGGGTGCAAAAGCAGCAGGAGGCAGACACGTGGAATGGGGACTTTGCAGGGAGACACAGACAGGAGTAACAAGCAGGGGTCTTTGGACCCCTCCCTTGCCAGCAAAAACACCCTCTTTCACTTATCAGGAAGACAATGTCAGGCTTTTGCTACATAAAAATTTTCATAAATTAAAATAGGGACAATTGCTCATAAAGGTGGCTCGTAAGGTACAGGCCTCGGTGAAAGTTAGAGCAGGTCTTCATTTTGATCCATGGAGGCGCAGTGTGGAAGTCACCTGTGCCCCGAGTTTATTTCCAATTCTTGGCTGTTGTCTCAGCCGGAATATGTGAAATGTATGTGGGAGAGGGACCTGAGGCTGTTCCACTAAATAAGAAATGGAAGATTTGATCTGAGAAAATTCAGTGACTGAAGTCCCTTGTGACAGTGTGTTTGTTGCCCTGAGCACTTAGGACCGGATTTAAGAGTCGGCTGGCTACATGGGCTAATCAAACAAACATAGCCCAAAGTGAATGAGCTCAGATATGCTGGAAATTCCTTAACAACCTAAAAAGGAAGGCTTTCAAAAAAATACCTTTTTGGAAAATGTTGATGCAAACGTATTAAGTGCCAAGAGTCCGTCCGCCAGTAGCCATGAGGATTTACACCATGGGGGGCATTACCTTGCCCGGGAAATTAAGACATGGATTGTTAAGGTTAGGGAGCTCAACATATCTGCGAAGGGTACTGTCCTGTGTACTCTAAATGTGGATGGAAATGTTAGAGTACAATTGGGTTCCTTGCTTTCCATAGGTATATTGGGGAGAAAGGTAGAGGACAAATACAACTGCAACCTGCCACCGAAGCAAATCACTGTGTCCCTTCAGGTAATTTGCAATGTGCTGTTGATCATGTCACTAGGACTCACATGAATGAGAGTCTTGTGACAAGATACATGACACCCAGAGGTGGAGAATGTGCAGCTGCCCTTCATCCCTCTCAGCTACTCGCTTAGGGAGTACTGATCCATGTTGACTCCAGATACTGTTTCATGATTGGAGCTTCTGACCCTCTTGCTGTTTCACGGGAGCCCTGTTTTCTCTCTCCAGTGGTCTCTGTTTCATTGTACTGAACATGTATCTCCTCAGTATGTTACAGTTCAAATGGTAGCTACCAAAAATGGTAGCCCATGCTCTATGTGGGTTTTATCTATTCTGTCTTTAAAAATTCACCTTTATTGAGACCCTATTCCATATCATTCATTCACTTGATATGTACAAATCAATGGTTGGTACAGATATGAATTATAATCACCATACTCTTCCAGGACAATTTTATCACCTCGAAGATGAACCCCATTCCCTGTCTGTGCTTTGATTTTCTTGATATTATCTTTTTAATAGCTTTATGTTTCATAAAAAACAATTTACTCAAGCTTTTTGATGTTGTATTTGAGAATTCATCGATGATAAACTCACTTTTAAGCATGGTTTCTCCTCTATTTTATGCTAAGGATTCATCCTTCTAGAACAAAAGTAAGAGTTTCTATGTTCTTCTCCGTAATTCACTGGAATAATTAGGAATGTGCTATGAGAGGCTGTGTGTGAATGTGTGTGTTTATTCACCTGTGTGTACCTGTGTCTCCGTGTGTCACAGGAAGCAGTGTGGAACAAGACAAAGGGAAAAAGACCAATTGGATGCCATTTCTAACTTGAAGCCTTGATGCATTATCTATATATTTTCATTTCTGTTCATTGCTTCATTTTTTATTAAGTGACAGAAAAGCAAAGCAAAGCTACTTTTCTACCACTTGTCCTTACATATACTTTTGGTTTTTTTAAGAACATTTTTTAGAAGATAATTTTAGATTGCCTGCTTTTGCTGGAAATATACAAGGTTCAGAGATGGCATGCAGAAATAAAAAGCTACTCTGTCGACTGCTTTCAAAGAAACGACAACTAAATTGAGGTCATGACATGAGATTTAAATTGTAAATCAATTTTCTAAAATATTGCAGGTTTCTCTACTTATGATCATATTTTGTGTAAAACATTTGAAGATTTAGTACATTGAAAACTAAAGATGTGGGTGAACTCATGGCATTAAGAATCCGAAAAACTGAAGTCCTCTCTGATAAATGTTCCTTCCAGTGAGAGACAAAGAAGTGTGTCCCATATGACTGGAATCTCAAGACCAAGGGTCAAAGCAAGGACTGGGGAAGCTGTGCATTTTCTTTCATGTCCACATATTCCTTTGCATACCTTAGTCATTTCTCTCTCTCTCCTTCCAATAACTGTTTTATATTCAAAGCTGTTAGAATTTAATTTTCTCATTTAGGATCTAGGTAACAATGTGCAGAAATTTTTAAAGGAGTGATTAATATTATTAGCTGTTAATAAAGTGCCGGTAAGAATTGTATGCCTTCTCATTTTTGGAAAAGCTTTAGAAACTTTTCCTGTGTTACAAGGAAATCTGCGTCTTAACAGGTGGGAACAGAGGAGTTTTGTTTCCAAGTCCAGTTTTAATGTGAGTAAAAGTTTCAAGCGAAAGCTGAGGGCCCCAAGCGAGGAACAGGACACGTTATCAACTCTGCTTCTCAGGTCTCCCCTGTCCTCCTCTGCCCTGCTTTGCACATCAGAGCCAGGCCCTCAGTATTTTCCCTTTGCCACTTGGGACCACTAAACTGTCAACAGAGAGTCAGCAGGGTTCTGAAGACCAAAGCCATATCTGGTGTCTGCTGTTGGTGTGTTTAATTTCTTGCCCTGGTCCGGGAGCCACTGACCCGGTGTTGGAGACCCAGCGGCTGAGTTCTGAGGATCAGGACAGGGAGCTTCCTGCCTGCGTGGGGTGTAAATGCTACCCTTCCCGGCCCACCTGCTCCTTTTGTTAGATTCTCAGCCAAGCACCGGCCACTCCCGCGGACCCACACCGCTGGAAGTTGCTTTGACAGAGCCACGCTGCCTGCTCCTGCAGCAGCCTGTCCTCCACAACTTCCCGCCTGGGAAGCAGGGAACTGTGACGACTCTGTGCTGGTTTCTCTGGTTCACCTCTAGATTTAAAAGTTACCCCCTTCACTTCCCGTTCCTTCATTCCTTACATGCTCCACTTCCCTCCCTTTGTAGCTTACCATATGTTAGCAGCTAACAGTTATTTATAGTGAAGAATTCCTTTTGACTAACCAACATGGGCTCTAACTGGGGATTGGATCCTGACTCATTCGCTTCACAGGAGTAAAGTGTAGAGTGTATAACACCTGTGGAGCATCTCTGCCTTACCACAAACTACGATGAACAAATTGGACACTTTAAAATACATAATGCTATTCTATAACAACAGTAATCATTTATACAAAAATATTAAATATCCTACAGCATCAAATGTAGTGATACCTCAGTTCGTGAATGCTTCTCTTTCCAAACAATTCAGTTTGTAAACAAACATTTGGTAAAATTTTGCTACCATTCACCAACTCTGCATCGGGTGACAAATATGACTACGGTCAGCTTCCCCACACAAACACAAATACGACTATCTTTGCAAACTGAGGTACCACTCTGCTGACACAATTTTATATTTTAAAAAATAAACGTGTCATAGGTAGAGGCTGAATGTTTATTTCTGGTTGATTTCCTTTTTTCTCAGTCAAAATTGAGGAATTGACTTTAGTTTACTACTAAGTTATTTTTTCATAAATTGTGATACAAATGAAGGGAATTGTTGACTTTGTTGTTTCTTTGTTTTGAGACAGGGCCTAACTATGTAGCCCAGGTTGGCCTCGAATTCATGCCAATCCTCCTGCCTCAGTCTACTGAGTGCAGGGATTACAGACATGTACCACTGTGCCTGGCTGGGATTTGCTGACTTTTATCTTAGTTTCTCTATTATTTGTCTTTTTTTTCTTATGTTGGAGTTGTGAATACTAAGAAAGTGAATGAACAAATGCACTAAGATTTGTCTTGGGATATAAATCATTCCATAATTGCCAATGTGTGCAAAAGATGCTTGTCTGGGAAGTCACCCCAAATCAGAAGGGCTTAATGAAAAACTTACTGCAGATTCTACTTAAATTTGAAGTCAGGGTAGGGAGTTCTTCATCTTTTCCAAATAAATGGTTCTCTTTTTTCGGTTTTTCAGAATCACCAGGTAACAATAAAGGAAACTGCTTACAAGATGGAGCTGAAGTTTTGCTGGTTTCAAATCACTGGAACTATTGATATAAGCACAAAGCTTCGCACGCTACTTCCTGCTGAGTTTTAGATGGAAATTTGCTTGTGAGTGGCAATCAGATCTCATTCAACTTACTTATGAGCTGCTTGGCAATATGTGCATGCATACATTCTCATATTCATATACACATGCATACCCATAGGCATAGGTGCTGTTCATATATATGAGGGATTTCTGAGGTTGCCCCACTTTAGAATAGTTTCATTAGGAAGTTTCAGCATGGGCCATGGTCTATCAAGGTATCCTGAGACCTTGGAGTCTAATCTGTGGGTTGGACTCTATATTGTACTGAATTTCCTTTTCTGTGGCTACAGAGAACATTTTCCAGTCCAGAAAATAATGGACACCCAAAGATTCCCCAGGGAACAGATCCCAGGTTGGACCTGTCAGTCAGACCCTAAAGGCTTTCAGGAGCTTCTGCAGACGAGCCTTCCTCACTGGACACTCCACTCCTCTCCCCGGGAGGGCTGCGTGTTTGAGCTTACAAAGTTCCTCTGCGGTGATATGCACACACCTACAAACTCAAGACCTGAGCCTGCCAGATTCAAAGAAGGTAGAAATCGTTACAATATAAGCTCATTTCAAGATAGAAATCCTGGGAGCTTTTAATAGGATGAGTGCCTTCCAGCAACAGGCATTAAAAACAATGATACAATTTTTTCTGTGATTCAAGACAAAATTCCAATTCAAGGTTGTGTTGAGATTCACCCATTCTCTCTCGGCCTTGGACTGTAGTCAGTCTTTTGAATCTATTTCCATTCCTCCTTTGATAACATAGAGTGAGAAATAATGCCACTCTCCACAGTATAAAATCTTTAGCCAAAAAGCTAGGATATTCATTTGGGAAAATTAAATATATATATATATATATATATATATATATATATATCATGGCAAATACAAGTTGGTATTCTGGGTTGCTATCCATAAATAATCTATAAGAACAATAAAAGCGCACTATTAGTCTTTATTATATTTTCTCTTTCATGTCATAATTATAATAAAATGTTTATCAATTATAATATCATCATGAAAGAACAGGAGAGAGCTCTCTCAAGAGCATTTTTAATGAGAATGATTTGATTAAATAAGAAATACTATGAAGAAGGTAATGAATCAAGCCTAAGTAGCAAAATGGAACAACTCTTCTGGGATTCATATAAAACTATTTATAGATGTGTTTTGGTATATTTTGTAATGTAGACAAGTAAATTAAAATAATGCTTCAATATATTTGTAACAAGAACATGCAGCAATAAAAGTAAAATACGTACATGTGTTTGCTTAATATGAATTCACATTTAACTGTTTTTTAACCTGAAGATATTTATTAGTAACACATTTCACTTCAAAATGAAATGTTATCTGAAGGAATTTATTGTAATTAAATTTGTTTACAGAAAATTGAGCAGAAAGCATTGCTTTCATCTGTACTCTCTCACAGTGGGCCTAGTGTGTAATATTTTACTGTACTGTGGTATTTTTTATAATTTGTAAACTAATATTGATGCATTACAATAATCCGAAGTTCATCGTTTACGTTGGGGAAAATTATTTGTGTTTTATGGTCTGTGTGTCTTGCTAGATGAAGAACGACTGGAATCCTCAATTACTCTGTCACACAACATAGTTTCACGAACTCAAAGGGGCCTGTGATTTACCTTCTCTACATTGAACCCCTGGAAACTACTGAACTTTTTACTCTCTCCATAGTTTTGCCTTTTCTGGAATGTCATATTTGCAATAATAATGTATATTCCATTTTTCTATTGGCTTATTTCACAAGCAACATGCATTTAGGGCTTCATTATGCCACATTGTGCTTGATAGGTCATTTTTTAATCAATGGGTAGTATTTCTTCGGGTGGATATATCTGTTTGTTTAGCCATACACCTATCTATTTTGAGTTTTTATAAATTTCGACATTTACCAAGAAAGATATGCTAAACATCTGTGTGCAGGTTCTGTGTGGAGCTTTGTTTTCTACTACTTTGGGTAAATGCTAAGGAGTGAAATCTTTACACTAGTAGTAAGAGCTCGTTTATCTGGAAGAAGTTGTCAGTGTTCCAGAGTGGCCCCAACTGGCTGTGCTCCTACCCAGGCAGTGAGCTACTCTGCGCCTCTCCAGTTACTGGTGTTGCTCGTGTGCTGGATTTTAGCCATTCGAATAAGTAGGTGCTATCTCATTGATGTCTTAACTTGCAATTCCTTACTGACATCTGATACTTCACATCTCATAATCCATGACATTTGCATATGTTCTTGGTGAAGTGTCTGATCAAATCTGGTTCACATTTTTAAATTGGAATCTTTATTATCATATTTACCTATAAGTCTTCTTCACATCTTTTGAAGATCACTTCATTGTGAGATAAATGCTTTGCAAACATTTTTGTCCTGGGCTATGGCTTGTATCTCATTGTCTTATGGTATTTTTCGTAGATCAGTTTTTGGTCGGTAATTAAGTCCAGCTTATTCACTTTTTTCTTTCATGGAGTGTGCTTTTGCTGTTATATCTTGAAAAAAGTCAAACCCCAAATCACCTACATTTTCTGATACATTACTTCCTAGTTTTTGATGTTGTGTTTTCCATTTAGGCCTATGAATTATTTTTCATAAATATTATAAATCAAAGTCTAGATGTTTTTCTGCATGTAGATTTCGAGCTGTACCAGCAACCCTTTCTGAAAATACTGTCTTTTTTTCCATTGATTTGCTTTGCGTCATTGTCAGAGCCCAGTTAATTGTATTTGCATTATATATTTCTGAAAATACATCTGCTCCCTTGATATATTTCTCTATTATCAAGTATTGTTTTTAGTCAACTTTTCTATTGTTGGAAACAATATGCAGAAACAACTTCAAGTAAGAGGAGCTTAATTTGGCTCACATTTTAAAGGGATCCAGTCCATGGTCAGCTGACTCCAAGGCAAGCATCACGATGGAAGGTTGTGGCAGAACAAAAGTGCTTAGTGTAAGGCAGCCAGGAGGGAGAGGAGGGGAGCAATACCAGAGAGGAAGGGGTGAGGGACCATATACAGTACCACAGGTTGTCCCAACACAACCCGCACCAATACACCCAGAACTGTGCCCCACTCATCTGCTGAGCAAATCCAGGGCAAGTCATGTTGACCCTCCATGGTAACCACCACTCTCAGCAATATACTTCTGTTTACTGTAATTTATCATAAGCCTTGAATTCAGGCAGGATTAGTCCTCCATCTTTATCCTTTCCCTGAAATACTGTGGTGGTTATTCTGGGCCCATGGTTTTCTGCATGAAATTTAGAATTGGTTTGTCAATAGATATAAAATAACTTGCTGATATTTTCAGTGAGATTTCAGTGACATGAGAGAACTAGTAGTGACGAGTTAACACTTTAACTATAGTGAGTATTTCTACCCATGTCCTAGAATGTCTCTGACTTGGATCTTCTTTGATGTCATATTTCAGATTTTTATTATTTCCCTAATAGATCTAATGAATATTTTATTAGATATATACCTATTTCAGTTTGGTCTATAAAAACAATTTCTACTCCTCTCCAGAATTCTCCACTGGGGAAGTACACCATGGTTTAATGCGAAGGTACAGTCATACTCCGTCTGTGTAAATGTGAGTGCATTTTAAATTTCAAAACTTAAATGTTCATTGATGGTATGTAAAAATAGAATTCACTTTTACATAATATCATTGTATTCTGAAACTGAGTTTTAATCAGGAACTTTTCCACTGAATGCTTTTAAAAATTGAATCTTTTAAGTTTTCTGTATGTTTATTCATGTCATCTGCAAGTAAAAGAGTATATTTTCCTTTCTGTGGACTTTTATTTTCTTCCCTTATTTAGAATTTTCAGTGCAATGTTGAATAAGAAAGGTGGATGTGGTGGTGAACACCAGTAATCCCAGCACTCAGGAGGCTGAGGCAGGAAGATTGCCAAAAGTTTGAGGCCAGTCTGGGCTACATAGCAAGACCTTGACTGAAAAAACAAAATTAATGTTGAGTAATAGTGACAAGTACAAGAATCTGTGCCTCAGACTTACTTTAGTAGGAGAGTATCTAGTATTTCACTCATAATTATGATGTTAATATGGTCTGTTTTTGTAGCTCATCTTAACAGAGCTGAGGAAGTTTGGCTTTGTTCACATTTTGTGGACAGTTTTCCCCAAGAATACTGCTGGCTTTGTTAAATGCTTTTTCTACATCTATTTGTATTATTCTATTTCTTTTTAAATTTAGCCTGATGCAAAAAAATTGCATTGATTTTTTAAAATATTGAAACAGGATTGCACACCTGGATTTAATGTCAATTCATTATGATTTTTGATGTTTTTTGTATTTATGGTATTTAGTTTTCTAACATTCTGTTGGGATATTTACATGAGATGCACTGGATTGTAGTTTCTCTGTCTTGGAATTTATTTATCCAATTTTCTTATTAGAGACAATGTTGACTCAGAATAACTCAGCACATATTACCTTTGCTCAGTTTTCTAGAAAACATTGTAAACTACTGATGTAATATTTTCCAAAAATGTTTACTAGAATTCATCAGGCTAATCTAGACCTGTGTGTGTATGTGAGTGTGTTTGAGTGTGTGAGTGTGTATCTGTCTGTGTTTAAGAGGATAAAGAGAGGAAGGAAGAATGAATGGAAGGATGTTAAAAAGTTTATTTGTGTATGTGTAATGTGCTGCAGATGTGTACTAATAAAATTTTTTTAAATAAAAAGGTTATATAGTGGCACAGTTTGTAATAGCTAAAGCTTAGTAACAGCCCAAGTGTCCATTAACTGGAGATTGGATAAAGAAGATGTGCTTTTTATATATAAAATAGAGTACTACTCAGCCATAAAGAATGACAAACTAGAGACATTTATAGCTAAATTTATAGCACATTTATAGCACATTGAGGCCATACTCTTAAGTGAAATAAATAGGACACACGTGTAAATACCGAACTGTTTCTCTGGTGTGAGACACTAAAAGTATAAATAAGGATCGAAATGTATAATTGATAATGTGAAATAGGTAGAAAAGGTCTAAAGGGGAAGGGGAAGTGAGAGGAGTAGAGGAAAAGAAAAAAGAGAATGGAAAAAAATGTGAGAAAAGGAAAAAAAAATGGAAACAAAGTCTTTGTAAAGAGGGAGGGCAGGAAATGGGGAAAAATAAGAACCAAGATATATAATGTAAAGATGCAAGATCCTAATGATGAATGTAACTGTATTGTATACCTAAAATGTACCAATAAACTTAATGGAAATAAAAAAAATTTAAAAAAAGTTTACAGCTAATTATGGATTCTATTTCTTTAGTAGATATAATCATGATTGTGCTATGTATTTTGTCTTTGAAGAGTTCTTATATATTATGTCTTTCAAGAATTGGTCCATTTAAAATTTGTAAATGGATTATACAATTTGTGAAGGTTCAATTGTTCTTTCCTTTAGAGTTCATACCCCTCAGTGTTTACATGTAAAAATATGCAAGGAATTACTTTCTCTTTCCTAGCACATGATTTCTCATTTGATCTGATACCAAGTGAAATGCAGCACTCGGGGTAATTGCATGTACCCAACATTCAAAGACTAAATCTTAAAAATAATGAAATTGAATCATTTAGGCTATGGATAAACTGGGTAATATTTTTGAAAATTGTTACACATCTCTTTCTCTTGAAAACTGTGTGGTACTCATGTCTTGCCCTTTCCTACATTATGTCAGCATCGTTGTGTACACTGGAGTTCAATAATTTTCCAAGAAGAAATGATCACCTATCTTCTTCCAAATGTTTGTACTGTGATTGATGAATCATCTGCCTCTTCTCTGAGAGTCTACCTCTTCTTCAGTACTCCCTGATGAGATACTTTACCTCCAGTTATGTACACAATAAGACTTTTGTAATGCCTTTGACTTCCACAAATGCTCATTCATCTTATTGGTGATAATTTGAGGACGATTTGAGGCATTAAAGATGTAATTACTTATTCTGAGAGAACACATATTACAGAGGTTTAAATTCATGGTAGTCTGGATGTTAGTGGTGAGAGAATTTTCACTGAACTTTACAGTAGAATCACAAACAGTGTAAACATTAACAATTTTAAGTGGTTTCTTAATTCTCAGTATCCCTATGAATATTAAATGCATTATAAAATTGATAGTGTTTAATATAATTTATTATAGTTATTATAGTGATGAAATGAGTGAAAATCAATGCATTATTACTTTAAACAGTCTGAAAACATTGTCAGCAATGGTAGCACCGAATCAAACAGGTGCACTAAACATTAAATATTTCTACAGTTCCACATGATTATTTGAAATTGGAGTAACAAAGTTCCATGCTTGCAACTGTATCAATATTCTTATGTCATTATGGAGGAAGTGGTATCAACCTCCAGTAATTTAAACTTTTTTCTCTAATCATTAAAAGTCATAGTAAACCCTTGATAAACTTATATATAACAAACTTAGATAGCTGATATTGTGAACTAAAAATTCCTATTGAGAAACTCTGAAATGGATCTTTGGTAAAGTATTTGATGGTCACGATAATGTGAGGAAATAACAAAATCTTATATAAATCATACAATGTGAATTTTAAATAAGATTTTGATTTATAGATGTAATATATCACACTACTAGTGTTGTTATTTTCAATATAATATTATTTGAAACTGCTATGCAACATGCTTATATAATGATTTAATATTAACAAGAGAAGTCTATGATCTTCCCATAGTAAACAAAATATTTATAGGATTTTTCATTCAATTTTTGTATGTTTGACTTTAATAAAAAATAATAAGAACAAAAACCATACATATTAGGATTACAAGAGATATTGAGAGTAAAAAATGGTTTGACATGACTTTGCCACCTGTTCCCCTTCTAAGAGTTGGACAATATGAATTCATGTCTTGGAAACCCAAGTTTCATTTAAACTCCCTAAAAAATTTGCCATTTGGAAATCAGGAAATGCTAACAAGCACTGAAGTGACAGATAGTGAACAAAAGATGTCCTCTTGGAAGTATGTTCGAGACATTCTGACCTAGCCAGCCCCATAGTCAGGAACTCCCCAAACACTGCTCAAAATTCACATTTAGAACATGATCGATTGGGGCCAGGGATTTAGCTCAGTGGTTTGGCTGCCTGCTGCGCAAGCTCAAGGACCTGAGTTCGATCCCCGGTACCAAAAAAATAAAAATAAAACGTGATCAAAGCCGAGAGCTGTTTTAAGAGACTTAGCTTTGGGGTAGTTTGAAATACAACAAAAGACAAAAAGACGCTCTTCACTCTCATAAACATCATCGATACACCAAATAGCTTCATTAGAAAGACTTCCGCAAAGTAATAGACAAATAATAGGAAGCGGGACACAGAGCTTCCTCAAATGGGGAGGGGATCAAGACGAGGGTAAGGTGGTGAGCAGAGGAATGGGATGTCTTATGCACACGGGCCAACTCACAGAAAGAAAGTAAACATTAGGAACTACACACATGGACTAGTGGAAATGATAAATAAATGCACGATGCACCGAAACTAAGAGTTAAAAATAAAAAAGTCTTTGGCTCAGGTAATCAATGAAAAATACTAAAGTATAAAGGTTACATATCATGATTACTGAACCAATGAGACACACAGCTATAACCTTACATGTGCACTCACCTCAGTGTTATCACGCATCATATTAATCTGGGACTCTATTACTTATACTGACTGGCACTGAGGCTGAAGTTTCTGACCCTTTGTACTTGACTTTCTCTAAGATTAATTTCCTTCATTTATATGTTTGCCTTTTGCAATGACAACTTATAAATCATCATGATTCCAAGTACAAGAAATTATATTCTTTTACATGCAAGAATTTATACCATTGTTCAAATGGTAGCCTTTGTGTCAGTATATATTTGATGTATTGAAACTGTACTTGCCAAAAACGTCACAACAAAAGGTGAAGTGTTCATGATAAAGCAATTTATCATCCCAAATATGTAGAAGGAAACTATAATTTGTGAAACTCTTTCTGGAAAGAATCGCAGGTTTATATTTTATTAACTCTGCTTCAATCTATCCTGGTGATACAAACTTCAAGTGTACTTTTTCAAATAATCAAAATATTTGCGCTAAGTTATATTCCTTTCAAAATGCACAAATTGAATTTCTTCATGAGGACATAGGAAGAAAACTCAAATAGAGAAATATTCTACAAAATAGAAAGCAATATTTAATGTTTCATTTTTACTATGCTTAAGACTATATCCAACTCTTCAGGAAGGCCCACAAATATTCAAGAATAAAGGAACATAATACCTCGAGTTTGCTCTAGAAATGCTTCAAAAATATATGTAAAAAAAGCAATAATAATTCATCAATTCCTGAATCTAAATAAGACATATATGGGATATTTTATAGTGTACAAGTTCTTTGTAACTTTGAAGTTATATGAAAATAAAAGACTAAAGACAAATTTTTGACCTGAGTAATAATTTTTATTTCATTATTACACCTACATAGGAAAGCTATGACATTAAAGTAACAAAGGCATCAAATCAAATCTATCTAGAATCATGTCCTGCACTTTGATTTAAGGGTTAAATGTAGTCTTGCATTTGGTAGCATTACAGGAACTGCAGATATTGGCAATTTGAATAGATTACTAACTTTCTATCAATCTAGATGTTGTCTTTCCTTGGTACACAATTTATATATATGAGAGTATGTATTATTAAATCCATGGCTTGAAATTTTTACATCTTTGTATTTATCCACAGAGCAATCAAATTAAAATGCAGAATATTTCTAAAATATATTTCTTTCTTATTTTTGGTCACTTTTTCCCCTATTGGGTCCTCTATCATAGAGCAGTGTTGGCTCCTATTACTGTTCACTGGCACGGTTATTTCCATGGTCAGTTGAAGGGCAAAAATATATTTGCTAAACTAAAGCAGATGTAGGGGTGTGAAAAACATGTAACATAGTAGTAAGGATCTATTTAACATATGTGGACTTAAAAAGGAAGACTTCCTTCTGTTACAAAATATGTGAGGATGTTGGAATGGAATATGTACAAAATACTATGATTCAAAAGAGGGACTGTTAGGAAAGAAGCTGAGAGTTTTGGTGTAATCAGGTTGATATTGGCTGAAGTGTTTCATTTCTTTTAAACTTCACCAAGGAAAAAGTAAAATTATGTTCAGGATAGGACTTTGCAAACTAAAATTCTCTGAAATAAATCTTAATGTTGTTATTGCAATGCTCCTAAATTTCAACTCTTCATTTCTTTTTAGTTTGTGTTCATTTATTTTTCAGTGGGAACTGTGCATGAAGAATAAAATGATATTGCTTTATTGCAAAAGCATTTGAGTTATAGTAACTGCACTGTAAAATTGTCACTAAACTCTAGTGCATTGATTCCTTATGTGAGAGGAAAATGTAAATTTGATATGACATTAGAAAATGGGAAATGGTTTTGCTTCTTCTGAAGACTAAAGATTGGTTTTAATTAGAAACTACCACATGCATTTTACTTGAGTAACAAGCAAATTTGAATGTTTCTTGCTGAAATTTTAAGTAGAATATTTAGATTAAGGTTTGAGAATAAATAAATTGAGATTTGTTCTAATTAAATTTGATTAATAATCCTAACACTCAGGATTCCATTTAAATGTCATAGTCCTTTAAAACCTGTAATTAGGGTATGGTACCTTCAGTTAACTGATGGATACTTAATGAAAGTCTGATTTGAGCAGGCTGACTCACTATCAAGTTGTTTAAGTAAACCAAGGAATAACTCATAATTTTCTATTTAGCTTTGTGTTACTTTCCTTTCTAATAAATATCTTTATTAAAATTCTTCAAAACTAAAATTACAAAATATAATATGCGAGATACAATCAATATACCTATTAGTAAGGTGTTAGTAACTAAAACGGGTTCAAATATTTGGGGTGATCTTGGGCTGCTTTCATCTCTATAAAGAGCATACCATGCCATTGTACTTTTCCCCAGCAGAACTGTAAAGACTGGCATACCCAAGTTCGATCCCCGGTACCAAAATAAAGAAATAAATAAAATGATTGCAAACAAAAGACTAGCATTGATGCTAACCTACAAAAGTGTTAGCAATTACTGCACCAGGCCTGGTCACTGTCAGTGACCAACAATTTCTAATATTTTCCAATTTTGTAGTCAATGAGAGGAGACTAAAAACAAAATTCAATGGTAACATTAGCACTTGTAACACATATTGAACAGAGTGGTCTGGATTTTCAATTCACCATTTTGAAAACATTGCTTGTCATATATTATTTCCTAGATTTCACTTGGACTTGAAAATAACACTTTCATAAATGTTATCCTATATAATTCTGACCTTTCAGAGACCAACAGCATACTCACACTTCAGCTAAAATATGCACTGGTGCAAAATATAAGCCTAATAAAGATTTGGTGTTGTACTAACCTGCTGAAATTTGTCTTCACAGACATTTTCTCAAGTTGTTAGAAAAGCACAGGGTTACTGCATGGATGCTTGATTTTGTGAATTTGTACAACTCCTGTTAATTCTCCTTGAGTCAGATAGCTTTCTCTAATCTTCATGCCAAGGAGGAAAAGACATAAAAACATTTATAGAGCTAATGAAATTTAAATGTCCCATTTATGTATGTTTTCTCGCAATTATCAAGTTTCTTTTTTAATAGAGATCTAGTATTTTAAATGTAACAGCTATATGGACATTAATATTGACAATGTCAGACTTATGATAATTCAAATTATAAATTTCTACTTAATTCCTACAGTGCAAAAGTAATGTGCATTCAGTAGAAACTATACTTTGAATTTGGAGTTTTGACCTTTTCCCAGATCGGGGATATGCAGTATCATAATTTCTTTTTTAATTTTATTTTTATTAGCACTTGTTTACTAAGCATAGTGGAAACATTCATCGTGCTGAGTTGCTATGTATTCATATAGCATCTAAGTCCTGTATTTCTCCGTCCATTACTCTCCTTTCTCTCTACTTCTATTCCGAGATGTCCTCCCCTTTTGCAAGAGATCCTCCTTCATGTTTCCTAGAGTCTACCTTTAAATTTTGCTCATTAAATTATTTATATTTGACCTTATCATATAAGAAACCAGATGATATTTAACCTTCTGTGTCTCATTTATTTCCATTAGCATTATGGTCTCAAGTTGTATTAATTTTGCTACAAATGACTGAAATGTATCCTTCTTTATTTTCTTGTGGCAAATATTTTCTCCTTCAAACTCCAAATCATAATTTTATGTTTGTTTGTTTTTTGAGAGAGGGCCTCATTATGTAGTTCAGGCCACCCTGATGTCACTCTGCAGCCCAGGCCGGGCTCGAACTCTTAGTGGTCTTTCTGCCTCAGCCTCCTGAAGGCTGAGATTACAAGTGTGTGCCACCACACCTGCTGAGCTAATAGACTTGTCCCAGTGAGAAAGTAACAAAACAGTCGGACATGTAATATTTTACAAATATAAGTATCACTTTCAACTTTGTGCTACAGGAAGCCTTAGCATGTGGCATCCATTCCAAATGCGTCCATTCCAATATGAGTAACTGTGAACTCTTAGCAAGTTTCTGAAAATGAAGAGAGGGATTACTAGGAGAGATGGCTAAGGAGACGGAGACATTAGCCCGGGAGGATAAACTGAAAAGCCTTTCAGACGAAAGCCCCACTTGTACAAGCAGGACACAATAGGAAGCGGAACCATAGTACTGAGGTAGAGACACTGGATACCAGGGCATGAGAAGAGTACGTGGAGGGTGGGAGGGTCCTTGCTAGAAATCTTACTTCCTTACTTTTAAGGATTTTCAGCTCTATTCTCAATGGTGTGTGTTAAGAGAGGGTGAACAGTCCATTCTATCTTTACAGTATCACTCAGGCAAGGACGGAAGACCTAAATAAAACAGTCACACTCGTGTGCGTGCACACACACACACTCACACACGCGCGCTCGCACACTTTAATAATGGTTCACATTGTTTGGCACCCAGGCTCTGTCACAGACATTTGTTAAGACCTCCTCTGTAGGTGAGGAACCAGAGCAGAGAAGAGCAGCAAGGGCCCAGGGGAAGGGTACTGGAAGGTGGGGACTTAGACCCTCCGTTGTTTCCTGGTGCTTGATTCCTTTCTCTTTCTCATTTATTGACCTGCTCTCCCAGGGTGATGATTCTTTCCCTTGTCCTCACAGATGTTGCTGTTGTCATTTTTTCTGCACAGGATTCCCTTAAATGTTTTCTGCAGTGATGGCTTGGTGGTCATGCATGTGTTTAGTTTCTCTTTATCCTGGAAAGTCTCTATTCCTCCTCTAATTTTGAAGAAAGCTTTGCAGGGAATAGTAACATGGGTTGACATTTTTTTTTTCTTTTAGGTCTTGAAAGTTTTAACTCCACTCCTTCCTGAAGGTTTGTGTTGAGAAATGTGCGGGATTGCCCTTTTACATGCTTTGGTGCTTCTCTTTAACAACTTAATATTCTCGCTTTGTTCCGAGTTCTGGCATTTAACCATGACATATAAGACAAGAAATACAAAAGAGTCTATACAAAATAAGAGAACCTTGAAGGACTTCAAAACCTGAAGTTGTCACACGTGGAGTGTAGAACAAACATGTTATAAATAAAAATAAAGAAAATAGATGATTGATAATGTGGGAAAAAAGTAAAGACCATAAAATAACTAAGAGAATTTGAAAATGAAACACTGATGAATACAAATCTAATAACAAATAAAAAGTTAGACTGCTCAAATAAATAAATACAAATTTCAGGATAGTGGTTACTTAAGAGGAAAACAAAATGGGATTAAAATATATGAAAATAAAATGTTTTAGCCTGAGGTTGCAATAGTTTTTATTTTTAAAATTAGTGCATATATATATATATATATATATTATTTGACATTTACTTAGTTGATGATAAAAATAATTTTATAAAGTTATAAGGATTTTGATGCAACTTGGTTGCATTTATGAGAAAGTATCTGGCTCAGTTTGTTATTCAGAAAGATAGTAAATGGAGAAACAGATTTGAAGAAAATATTTTTGAAACAGTGAGGGTCTGAGGGAACTTACAGATGAACATACACATATACTTATACACACATACAAATACACATATGCACATACACATATACATAGACATGTACACATAGACACATAAACATATTTGATGTATACATATACATGTTTGATTATTTCTAGTCAAATACCCAATGACAATTCAGTGAAGATTTGGGTCAAATACAATGACGATGAACATAAAATTATTGAGCTTCATCCTAGGACGTATGCAGAGGGAAAAGACAAATGTATATGCAGCACTCAGAGGTACTATCTAGTACTGTGCTAAGGGTATTAGTTGAGATTTTGAAGAAAGTTTTACTAGATGACTACGGGGCAGACTTTTGCAGTCAGTGGGGAGTTTGGAAGCACCATGAAGACAAGGACAAAACGATGAGAAGTTGTTTCCTGCCCTAGTCCTAAAGGCGAAGGTTGTAGGTGCCCAGGTAATTCTAGGGCCATGGACATGAAGTCCTGGTATTGGTCATGGCCAGTAAAGGGTGGGGTCTCCGACAGAGATGGGGTGATGCAGACTCAACCTCAGGGAGTGTGGAGGGCAGGGAATTGTGACTGGCACAGCGGGAAGCAGGCTGACACCTGAGTAAGTTGACAAGAGGACCCTGTAGAACTCAGGCATTCAGAAAATGACAAAGGATTAAAGAATTGGAACCCCTCACCGCTATTCAGTACCAGTCACTACTGAGGTAGGAAACAAACTATACATATAAATTGTTGTTGAAGAAAAAGTAGGATACCTTGAAATAGAAAGGTGTTGGTTGTTATGTCAAATGCTGAGAAGGGCCAAGTTGCAGGAAAGTTGAAAGATGCACATGAGGTTGACAACTATGAAATCAATATTTATTTAAATTATTCCCAGAAAAGAATGGTTGGGATAATAGAACTGGAAGAGTAAATGAATGATCAGAAAATGAAAATAATGAATTTTGTCACTTTTTCCAAGAAGTCCAAGACTGAAGGTCAGGATAATACGACAGTGACAGCAATAGTTTAGGATGGAGAGAACAAGCTAGTTTTAGGATAGGAGAAGTATGATTATAGTTATTTGATGATGAGAAAGAAACAGAACATACAATTTAAGCCTGAGTGTGATTGAATGTGAGATTAATAAATCAGTGGATCAAATGCATTGAACCTTAATATTATAGAAAAATAACTTGTGAATACTATAAATTACTAATTCCATTCATTTAGGGGGTTTTTCCCCTCTGATTCCCTTTTTGTTCTCCTCCTCCTCCTCCTCCTCCTCCTCCTCCTTCTTCTTCTCAGTGGTATGTTTATGACACTAATGATTTTGACAGAATAAAAGATGTAGTCTCTGAATGCTATGGCAAAGATTTTATGACCATCAATGGGAATGCTTTGAAATTTTAAAGCAGAGATGGGAAATTATCTGGATAAACTTGAGCAAATTTAAGAAAGAAAGTGGAAAACTAGGCCTTTGTTATAAGACAAAGTTGATTGAAAAAAGTGGAGAAGAACAAAAACCAAAGGAAACATGAAGAGAAGTCAGGTGAAAATGAGATGCCTCAAATGTGTGCATCTGCATGCAGATGACAAGGATGCTCCAGTACCCATGAGCCCATCACTGCCTGTGCTCTTGCTGGGAAAGGCAGTGGTGTCCTCTATTCCCTCTATTCATGATGCTGGGGGCACAGGGTGGACCTGGATTTTTGCATTGTCCACTCCTTCCTTTTGCCCAAAATCATGATGCTACTGTGCCATATCTAAAGGCTGTTTGGGCAATAGCATCACTGTGAGGAGCTCATTGTTCCAAGATAAAGGTAAAAGTCCACACGAGGCTTTCAGTGTTATTTTGTATTAGACATAGCAATGCATGTGATAACATTGCGAAGGAGAAGGACACGTACTTGATCTATAAGAAACTCTGCCTGGCTTCCCAGAATGGCTTGTGGAATCTCTCTGTAGGATGGGATAGTTAGTGCACAAAACATGCCAGGATCCTATTTTTATGGCTTATATTGAGAAGCCCCACCAAAGCCTCATGTGCTCATATGTGGGGCTGTGGGAAGTGGTTGGATCATGAATGTGTGATAATGTATTAATCCATTTATTGGTTTAGCCTAATTCTAGGTGTGGATATTGGACTTACTGAGGAAGGAAAACCCACCTTAAGCATGGGTGGCATCAACCAATAGGCTTGCAACCTGGATGGAATAAAAAGAGAAAGAAGAAAGCTTGCTGCTTCCTGCCTGCCCTTCCATGGACTGCTTCTCCTCTGCCAGCCCCTCTGCCATGCTGTCCTGCTTTGGAGCCACCCAGCTATGGACTGAAACTTCTACAAACTTTGAGTCAAAATAAACCTCTCCTTTAACTTGTGGGTGTCAGGTCTTTTGTGCCAGCGATGAGAAAATAATACACTTTTCTTGCACATAATTACAGAAGAAAGTTTATTTAAAGCATTCTGGTCATCTCATGATGCTTACTTATCTCAATAAATGACAGGACTAAATCCAATTTGTACTTTAGACATGCAAAAATGAAATCAAATGGATAGTAATAGAGAAATGCAGAGAGAATTACAATAGACACCAAGGGTATAAACAAAACAAGATGCTTAGAATAAATTTGAGACAGGTTTCTTGGTTAGAATCCCCAAGACACAATTTGGATATGCTAATATCCAATTGTCACAATTTGGATATGCTAATAAGAGAAAAGGTGATAAGAAAGAGAATATATATATAAAGATTTAGCTTCAGAAATTATTGAAAATAAGAACCATTGAAGAGCATAATGTTTATAAAGGAAAACAATTTTCTCTTTTAACACACATTACACATACCACATTTATTGAATATACAATATATTTATTGCATTTGAAAGGAAACAGAAACTTTAGGTAAAGAATGCAGTAGAGATCAGACTATGACAAAGAGGAAGGACATGGAAACATTATTATATTCAACTTTGTTTGTAAAATACTGGAACCCATTTGAATGAGTTGCATTCACTGCACAGTACTGGGAGAGAAAACAGCAACTCCTGACATTCAGGTGCTAGGCCTGATGATGTCACGGGCCTTATTTTTACAAGGTGGCCCTGCACTGGCAGTGGGGCCTCTCTGTCCTCCTGTGGAGCATAAACCTGCAACACAAAGCATTCGTTGGATGAGACCATTCTATGACACAGTGCATTACAATGAAACAAGACCACTGCATATTCAAATCTTAACCCACTTTATGGTTATTGTCTAAGCCATAAGATGACGAAATGCCCCCTTTCCTGGCTAATATGACTGATAGCCAATTCTTTACCCATCGTAGCATTAGGCTAACTCTAGACCTCACTGCTTTTAGATAAGTCATTTTAGGGTGCCACATCCTAGAATTATACCCCAATCCAAGGAAAGGTAAACTTCCTTCAACCTTTTCCCCAAATTCTTAACACAAGCTCCAATCTTTTAATGATCCTGCTCAGTACTTCAGTGGGGTGTCTAGTGGTGTCTCCCTCCTGGTCTCCCTGCACCCCACAAGCAGTTAGGAAATTGAAGATCACAGTATTCCGGGTCAACAGAGGCCTAGGGAATAGTCACAGTGGGATTTCAGTTTTATCAGTTTAAGATGGAAATGATGAATCTAGATCTTTTAAAAGTTGTTTTGTTTTCCTTCTTTATTTGGTGGTGGTGAAACTTCAGATATTTATCAAATTTATAGCCCTGTGAGGTATTCAGTCAGCATAGATACCAAATCCCTAATAGACATGTATTCAGGGTATTTTGTTTCTGGAAATGTGATTACCTGCAGTATTATAATCAGGTTATCATTATAAATCATTAGAAGCTCTTTCAATTTGCACTCCTTGGCCTAAAGACCTTTGTAATCAGTGGAATACAAGTAGGAAATCTAACGGGTTTATCTTATCAGATGAAAATAGACACTTCGTCCTCCCGCCTGGTCCTGACTGTTCTCTGGACCTCAGCGCCCTCCTTTGCAGGTGGCCCTGCCTCACAGGGAAGGGCAGCTCTGGCTACTGCCTGGCTGCCTGGGGGAGGCTGGGTGGCTCCTCATGGGCCCTGGTTTCCCATTTGCTCACTGAGTGGCTCTAGGGAGGACACAAAGGGCACAGCTACCTGTGGGCTCCTGGGTGACACTGCATCACATGCCTCTCCCAGGCTGAACTTCTTCACAGAGGTTTCTGGCTCCGTGGGGCAGGGGAGGGCTACTTGACCCGGGACCGGTCCATCCCAGCCCCTTAGTCCCTCCCGGGGCCTCAGAGAACTCGCCCTGAGGTCTGTATGGCTCCCTGTGCCCCATTGAGGCAACATGGCTGCAGGCTTGGGCTTGGGGTAAACCCCACTGTTCACACTCACTTGTAGTTTTTGTATCTACCTCTCATTTCCAATAAATGACATCCATTGCTAATTTTGGTCCCTTGTACTTGAATTTTAATTTTCCTAAGCATTTCTCCATCTTTCATAGCAGAAATTCACTTTGATAAATGCATCCTGCTATCATATATGAACACTATGTCAATAGTGATGTTTGACTGCATGGAAAATATTTATTTATATTAATGCAATAAAAATGTAGATGTACCAGTGTTAGAAGTTCATATGTCTCTTAAAATTTTATGAATTTAACTCTTAAGTAAGCTCTATGCATCAAATTTATTATGATTTAAGCCCTTTTTATGAAAATGATTTATTTTACAACTCTTGAATTCATCCCACAGGTATGTTGGGTATTTATATTTGTTGTTTATTTTTGGAATGATTTCCAATGACCACTTAAAGTATTGAAATTATCCAGTTTGTTATATATTTTTCATTAAAGTATTATTTAAAATATAACTTTACATACATCTTTGAAAGCAATTTATAGTTATTTATAGCTATACTTATTTATTTTAAAGTAGCAATCCTGGAAGCTCCCTAGAGCATATTTAGACATAGCTGCCACATAAATAGAAATATATATTGTTTTAAAAGTGAAAAATAAACTTGAATCTCCCAAAAAGCTGAATTTATGTACTACTGTACCCCATATTAAAGATACACAAAATAAATACTGTCATTGCTTTGGCTACCATTACATTTATACATTTTTTTCACTAATGGAAAGTAGTTGGGGAAAATTCAAGGTCATAAATAAAAGTGATATGGTGACACATGTTCCCAATATTATAGAAGCACTTTACAGAACCCAAGGGGAATTTTCTAAATTGCTCTAAAACTTACAGCCATGACAAAACCATCTGGCTTAAAATGATAATATCTGCACTATAAACTAATTTTATTGTTGTTAAAGAAAAGTATTAACACTCAAGAACTATCAATTTCCTTTACATCCCCTCCTTTATGTAAAAACAAAAATCCCCTGTCCATTTAGCTTAAAGTAATTCTTTCTAAACTATTCACTCTTCTTAGAATGCATAAACAAAATAAAGGCTCATAAATAATATATTTTGAGGTGGGATATTTTGTATTAATTCAGCTATTTTTTCAAGGAATTTCAGAAACAAAAAATAGCAAAGTTTAATTGAGCATTGAAATAAGAGCTTACAAATCACTATCTCCTCTCCAAGGTCAGGCATTTCCAGTTTCATTTATAGCTTAATCCAAGTTCAGACAACACAAAAATGTTTTCTTAGTTTTGCAGTTGGCGTATTCAAATAAGAGAAGTAGAAGTTACTGTCATCATTAGAAAACTTGAAGTTTGAGAGAATTGGGTCTTTAGTTGTCCAAAGTACTAAGCATTTTCGTACTAAGACATCTTAACACTAATAAATAAATGACTTCATTCCTTAGTAAATCATATATACTTTCTTTACTTTCATATTTTCTTCATTGCTTCTTTTCTATGTTTTCATGTCACTTCTAGGACTTAAAGGAATACAGGTAACTATCCAAGCATAAACAGCAGATAGCGAAATAAGTCATCATTTTAAATTTTAAGATCCAAACAATGCCAATACTATTGCAGTATCATGAGATCTTTTAGTGATCCCAGAATTATACAAATGCAGCAGCTCCTGTGAATTGACATGTAAGGGAAATTAATTTTCAATTTATACTGAAACAAATGTCTTTCTCAAGATTTAGCAAATTAGAAGTAATTTGGTGTTTCTATCTGACAAAGATCATTAAAGGCAGTGAAACTACTGGCTAATAGCAAATGCTGCTGAGATTCTTCTAAATGGGGAATATGATAGTACCCCTCAAAAGGTTTCAGACAGAGGGCTGTAAGCAGAATGTCGACTTTGTCTATTTAGTTAGTTTTCTGACAGAGGCAAAACAAAGAGGAGTTTATATTAAATGTTGTTTCATATTTACTCTATTTTCATAGTAGATTGCTTTTGATATATCTTAATTATTTAAAGCAAATCTGTATCCTATATTAGGGAATCATTTCCAAAGAAGAATGCAAATGCTGTTTTTTCTAGTTAATCAGGGTTTGATTTCATATTTTCATTTCATGCTCTCTTCTTTTTCCTACCATATCACTGTCATCTGACAGTCATAATAAATTTTTTGATGTAGAAACTTGAAAATAATTTCACATAGTTTTCTTTTTTTTAAATTATTTTTACCATTAAGTTTATTGGTACATTTTAGGTATAAAATACAGTTACATTCATCATTGGGATCTTGTACCATTACATGAGTCTCTTGGTT
>NW_004624854.1:2617357-2672727 GCF_000247695.1 Heterocephalus glaber | reverse complement strand
ATCTGAAATTCTATCCTCACATTGGTTCATTCTGCTGTGCAGACTTTCAGTGGAGTTTTTCATCTCCTGGAAATCTGTTTGCATCTGTTTTATGGATTCCATTTGTTTCCTATGTTGGGATTCCATCATGTTCCTCAGATCCTCTGATTTTTTATCTTTGTCCTCTCTAGATTTATTAATCATGTCTTGCATCATGAGCACAATCTTTGCTGTTATCTGAGTAATTATTTCTGATTTCATTTTTCCCAGGTCCTCTTTTGTTTCCAGTTCAGAGAGTCCAAGTAGTTGAGTATCAGATTGTTCCATCTCATTTCCCTTTGGGGTTGCTGTAGGTGATCCAGAAGTCTGTTTTGGGGGCTTGTTTACATGTCTTCTCATTTTCACGAGGGGGGACGGTGTGCTTCTGGTGCCTGTGCAGTTCACCTTGTCTGCCCTAGGAGCTTGGAATGGTCGTGGGGGAGCTTCCTTCTGGGTGCTGGGACCGAGTCACCTTCTCAATTTCACATAATTTTCTATCCACCACTAAGACAATTAATTATCCATAATTTTTAAAGTTCTTTAAACTGCTTGAAAGTTTAACTCTTATTTCTATAGTCATCTCTTGGTCCTTAATATCCCATTGCATGTCCTCGGTTCCAATATCAGCAGTGAGTGTTGTGACCACTGTCTCTGGGGTTTGTCTGAGCTGCTGATTGTGTATGCTGCCTCTGTTATCTTCTGAACATGACCCCAGAATCCACATGTTGACACATAATGACCAGAGGGGTAGCAGTCAGGGAAGAGCCCCTCAGCAGGATATTGGAACTGAGGGGTGGAGCACAGGACTAGCACCAGGGTGCGATGGAATGAGTCCCTCATCTTTTGCCCTCCTACGTCTGAGAACTGGATGTTCATTCCTTTTCTGTGGGTCCTCCCTTCTGCCAGGGGAGGTGCCCTCAAGAAAGTATGGCAGGGAGGACTGAAGTCTCTCACCAGACACCAAATCTCCCAGGAACTTGATCTTGGACTTCTCAGCCTCTAGAATGGTGAGAAATAAATTTCTAGGACTGATAAGCTATGCAGCCTCAGGCATTTTGTTGTAGTAACATGAAGACCAGCCCTAAGTATACTATTTCTGTGAATGAACACCAATAAGTAAATGAATAAAAACCTTCAAATTTGAGGTAACACATTTCCTTATTGTGCAATTCTTACTTATATCTTTCTTTTTGAAGCATGTCTTATCTCTTATCAGTTTAGGTATGCCTAGTTACCTAAAAACATGATTTTATACTATTTAAAAAACTCAAAATACTCTGGACACTCCTTGCTTATTTTTAAGCTTTAGTATTTTACTCAGTTGGGAATATAACTGTTTACGAACACTCATTGGTACAGTAAGCTACATTTCTCTGATTTTTCATCTTAAAGGTAAAATCCCCTTGCCCTTAGCATGAAGCTCACCAGCATACCCAGAAATATTCTGCTAACTCCAAGCAGTATGTTTAAAGGAGATCAGCTCATGGTTGTGATGTGACAGCACATTTTCAATATTCTTAAAGATTAAGTCACACACTGAATTGTTTTAAAGCTGTATGGTAAAAACTGAACTGTGTAATTCATTATTAGAACATTTTCATTACAGCAACAATAGTTTAACACCCTGCACTGGTAATTCTGAATGGAAAATTAAGTATATATTTGTGTTAGCTTAGATTATTTATGTATTAGATGATACAATCTTCCTACACAGGATATTATTCTTCAGAGAAAGGGATATGCTTTCAAGCAATTAGTTTAAATACACCAAATCAATACAGGATATAATTAAATTAATTCTCTATTTTTCTGTTTAATTGATTGAAGTTTTTTTCAGAGCACTTTCCCCCATGGAATTTTAGTGTAAACTATATCAGCATAAACTATGAAAATAATAATGAGACAATAAGAAGACCCTATCCATTTTAATTTTCCAAGACTTTAGCTGCAAAGGGAAAATTCCTCACTTTGCAATAAAGGATCAATGAGAAGCAGTTATATTAACAATACTAAAAGTGGAACATAGTGTACTCATTTTTATTTGATGTGGAATAAATTAAAAGAATATATCTGCATGCATAACTTATTAATGCACAATTTAATTTAATAGTTAAGAGTTTCAAAAGTTAAACTAATATTTATCTTCTATTCACACATACATGGAATAAATGCTAAAATGTATCTGTATAAAATCTGTATCATAATCCTTTGTTAGCTTAAAATTACGATATTAAAATATATTGCAAAGTTTTTTAATCACATGGAGTACATAAACTTGTGATGAGTAATTAGAAAAATATGTATTTCTATATGAATAAAACATAAAAACTTGTACTGGCCATATCTCTTGAACCTATACTTGCTGTCTGTTGATCATAGCCTGATAATATATTTTAAATTGTTAAATTCATAAATTAGGTCCGGGGATTTAGCTCAGTGGTTCCACCATCTGCCTCACAAGTGCAAGGTCCTGAGTTTGATCCCTGGTACAAAAAAAAGTGCATAAATTAAATATATATCTTTCACATATTAGACACTTTATTTTTATTTAATTTTCTTGAATTTTGAGACAAGAAGCTCTTTGTTTTTGAACTAGGGGTAATATAAGTGTTATTTCTTTAAACTAAATCCCTTGTCTTGAAGAAAGAATCATAGTCTTCTTAGAGTTATATTTTTCCTATTTTCTACATTTGATAGGAAATTCATGGTTCAGCCAGCGGATTGGTATGGGAGAACCTAAAATTCTATCATCAAATATCTAAATTCAAGATAGGAAAAGAAGACTTTTTAAAAAATGTTATATGTCATGATGTGAACACAAATAACTTTATACTCTTGCATCATAATATTTTTCTTATAAAAAACAAAACTTTCTTCAGTAAAATCAAGCAACAGGACCTACAATATGGTGCCCTCACTCTTAATTAGGTAAATGAGCCAGGGGTCAGTGAACTGTGCAGTCGGCTGCTAAAGCCAGAAAGTGGGGTCGAAAAGATTGAAAGCATGTCCTTGTAAGGAGCTACTGTGACAAATACTCTGTTAGTGGTTTCACTCTTGGGATGACGAACCGGTGCAGCTCATCCTGGTCCGGTAGTGCTGTGCTTTGCACCCGACTGGTCCTCTGAGACTGTGTGGCAGAGGCTGTGAGTCTCCAGCTTGGTGCTATGAGAACGCAGTAGAGCTCCAGTGGGGAGTTTGGAATCATTAGGGCAAATCTTCCAGGGAGACAATGCGATCCACTCTTTCCTGTTCGTCTCTTTGACCTCCCTTCCAGGAGGGGTCAGTCTTGCTTTACCATCATGCACCCTCCCTAGGATGTGCTGCCTTGTGCCAGGTCAACAAGGATGGGACAGCCAAGTGGACTGCTATCTCCAAAACGGAGAGCCAAATGGGACATGTGTGCTTTACAAGCTGATTGTCACTGGGGTTTGTTAGAGTGAACTAAAGGTGGCTAATGCAGAGAGTAACAGTCCATATGTGTATTTAAATGTAGACAAAGTTTTAAAATTCTGTTGTTCTGTCTGAGTATGTACATTTTAAGACTCAGTATCCTGATGTGACTCTTGACAACATGGCTAATAGAACGTTTTTATTATTGCCTGGATTGGTAGTGAACCACCTTCTTCAGTGAATTAACTATCCACTTAGAGATTATAATAGGAACTGAGTGTAATCAGTCTTAATTAACCCTTTGTAATACCTAATAGGTTTCCCTCAAATCAAATGCATTTTAGCAATGATCTTATTTTACATTTGTATAGTCACTCATTTCTACTTATAATGTCAAATTTTCAAAGCAAAAAATACATACTGTAAAAAAAAACACACTAAAACTTCAAGAGTTGAAGAGTAAAAAGATACAAAATTTTTGTCTCACTTCCCCACTTAGAAGTCTTGATAAAATTTTGCCGCTGATCATTTGAAACTTCCAGTCATCTACGTAGCTTTTACCTATCCAGCCATTTATCATAAATAACTGAAGATGTTCCCATGTAGATCTGTTTGTGGACAAACAAATTTCAGAAGATTTTTGTACTTAGAGAAATGAATTAAATACATCTTAGATCTAATGCTACAATGGTAAAATATTTTTGCATATGCAACTGAAATATCAGAACTGAGTGCCACTGCACTGGATGCTACTTGATTTATAATTATTCATATGTCAAGGGCAAAATTCTCTCCCCTTTGTACAAAATATTCAAATTATTTGGTCAGTAGTTACAGTTATCTATACAAGCAGCAGTGAAACAAGTACAATTTCAAGAATACAAGCTAACATCATACAATTGTTTCATCTACTATTAGAAATTTTGGTTATTGCTACTTTATCCTTAAACAAGAGCAGTGATGAGCTGGGGAGTTATGCTTCAGGCTGATAACAGTTAGCAATGTGTGGTAGAAAATGTGCTCAGAGCATATTGTCATTCAGCAACCAACACCAAGGAAATAAGGAAAAGCAGGTTTTGAGGGGTTGAGAAGAGAAGAAAATAGTCTGCTTCCAGTTTTAAAGTTCCCACATCACTCGTCACTTTTTAATATTTTAATATTCTGTTTCAGATGTAGACAGTCACAGATTATACAAGAAGCTGTTCAAATATCCATATATGAATCTATCCACATAATAAAGAAATTACATCTTTGTATCTCCTTTCTTACATTTCAAAATTCAATCCTTCAGAAGTATAACCTGGGTCTAATTAAATTGTAAATTTGAAATCCCTGATGAATCAAGAATCTTCCTCACCAAGTTACAGGTTTTATGAGTTTCAAAATGAACATATTTTCAATTAGAGTGGGTAATGTGTTATATTTTCTGATTGGCAAATAGCCATAGTGTATGCTTTCTCCATTACCCAGGCATGACTCATAGAGGAGGAAGCAAATATTATGGAATTGATGCTTTTATAATGGCTATACAGGTCCTTCAGAGCACCCCTAATATGTAAGCAAATGGTGAATAAGTGACCCCTTTCTGGTCGATCCAGGATGTCTGATGGTAATAATAATGAAATAGATAAAAAGACAACATCCATCTACAAAACATAAAGGGATGAGAAAATAAAATGTACTGTAGATAGGGTGTGAGAAAACAAGCCTCTTAGATTATTGATAGGAACTCTGGCTGGTACAAATCTTTAGACTAAAGATAGACTAGTAAAATGTCAAAATAAATAGTAGAAATAATCTTTATCCCAGAAATACATCCCTCAATAATATAGCTTAAGATATGCTAACACAAGAATAAAGAGAATTTATTGCAGTATTTTTGTAAGAGTAAAATCCTATAGGCAGTCTTAGAAGTATGAGATGTGCCCCATTTCTCACTACACTTCAGAGAGCTGTGGAACAGACCTTTGGTGAGGCTGCCTCACCAAAGACTCTTAGCGTCAGAGGGATGTTCCTGGGGGCAGCCAGAGGCCTTCATGCTGGAACCTCTGACAAACTGTCTTAGTTATTTTGAGCTGACAGCATACTCGATACTTCAGGTTCAGAAGTCTTTCTATTTAGTGAGAACATAAGGGCATCTTCACTACAGTCAAGCAGATTGGTTTGAATGGACACATTTCTTTAAAATGTAACTGAGTCCATAATAGAAGTAAATAATTACAGACAGGGAAAATTCTTCTTAGGGAGTCTTATCCAGCATTACTGAAATCACTCCAGACAACACTTGTATTTTATTACGAGGTTGCCTCTTCATTGGTACATAGCCTCTAAGTCTATCTGTGATATTGGATTAATTCTGGACAAATAATATACAGTGCAATAAATTTTTATTAGAAGGATCTAGGTATGCTTATGTCCACAGGCATAGAATCTATAGACAAATATTTACCGTTTTATTTAAAATATATTGTCATGATGACATTTTATTTATTCTTAATACATATAATATTTTCACTTTTATGTATTTCTGAAAAACATGTCATGAACTAAGCATCTCGAAGAAAACTTAGAGATTTCCCTAAGAAACTGAGAATATTTCTCTTTTACACATCACTATTGTTCAAGGAAGTCAACCGACTTGATTAGAACCAAATGGTAGTAACTGGCGTTAAGATTTTTTTCCCATTTTGCAGCATAGCTCATCTGCCTCCTGTTGGAAATAATGAGCAACACTTTATTTCCTTGGACTCTATGAATATTAGTTACATTTTGTTGCTTGTCAAAGCTTTCTGGTCTTACCACTTCATTCAATCAGTGTTCAATAATGTGACCTCCTTAAGGTATACTGTTAGAAAATACAATTACTTTGTTGAAGCCCAGTGCTGCAGATAACCTAACTAATGAAATGACTAGTTCCCCTTTGGGACATAGACTATAAAGAACTAGTTTTTAACTGCAAATTTCTTTTTCTCCTGTGAGGAAATAATTCGTTTACTTTAATAGGCAACTACATAAGACAGTTATTTTTAAATATGGTCTTTAAAGGTTAACTTGCCCTTAAACTGTTTTCCTAGATGAATGCATCAGCTGAATCTTCAAGATTCAGGACACCTGTCCTTCCTTTACACAACAAGCCCAGCCCCAGAGGGGCTAGTTCCAAGACCTGCTGGCAAGCGGAAACCAGCTGTGGCCACATCCCCACGTTTCCGAGCTTGCTGTGAGAGTCCTCCAGAGTGAAGGGGCGGGTGGTGACAAAGCCACAGCACTGACTCACAGGGGCCTCATGGGAGAGAAGACTCTTTTCAGGACTCACTGTGTTTTAGATAAACATCAACTATTTCAGAATCCAGCGCTTCAAGAACAGAACCAAAATCATTACACAGTAAACTTTGATGTGAAACTTCAACCAGCACATTAAACATTTTTTTCTAGCTCATCTTGTCTTTGGAAGTATAGAAAACCCCAGAGATCAAATGTATTGTAATTTAAGGGCCTGCGCATTTTGTTCATTTCAAAAGCATGTTTCACATTATTTTACAAGTCCCATAATCTCTGGTCTCTAAATGGCTCCAACCAATAATAATCATACTATACAGATGAAAATTTGCCTTGAATATTCAATGGCTGTTTGCAATTTGATATAAATACTAATGATTTAATTATGTTGTATGTTATCATCAGTATGTATTCTATGAAGGGCTATTAATCTTGCCACTGGGTTCAAATTTTGATGAATACATTGTATCCAACACTGTAAATCTAGAAATCATTGTGATTGATTTTTATTCATTATACTTTCTTAGAAGGCCCCTATAAACTCAAAATACTTGCTTTTTCATGACTATTTATTGTCTCAGCATATATTATTTCCTCTTTGCCAATGATTATCTTCAAAATGAAAGTTAAAAGAAGAAAAGCACCATATTCTTAGAGATTCTTTAAAACTTTTATTTGTAAATATATCTTTGTGTTTGTGTGACCATTAAGAGAAATAGAAGAAAGAAGAAGCATCAATATTTTATGAATTACAATCCATATATTCCCTCACCGATGGTTACAAGTTAAGGAAAGTTTTGACATGTCTCATTAAATTTAATATCTATCCTGAACATTATCGTTTTTACATTATTGGGGTTTTTTCTTATGTATGTTTTTTTTTCTCATCAAACCTGTAATGCTACTCAGCTTGCCATGGGAATTTCTAGATTTCATTAGTGCAATCGCTGCTCAGTTTGTTCTCCACGCATTTTGTGGTTCTTTAGTAACCTGGTGATACTTTGTCCATTTAGTCTGAGCTTTACGTCCAGTGGCGTTTCTATATCCATGTATTGTCCTTTTTAAAACCAATATACATAGCTGTTTTAACCTAGAAATCTCCGCTCCATTGCACATACTTACTTCAAATTTAAAGTCAAGTAGACAAGAGTATTTGTACAAATCTTGTTAGAGGGTCACTATGGATATAAAGTTAGATTATTCAGATATTGTTCTAGAGGTCCGACCTGTAGAGGAAAGGCGAAACATTTGGAAAGGAAGAATCATTTTAACAGACTGTGGGATGGAGTTGCCTCTGGAAGAATAAAGACACCAGCTTCTCTCCTTATCAGTTTGTCCACCAGAGGAATTTCTTATGGGATGATTTGGCAACATGCACCTGGCTGCCTGGAATTTCTTATGGATGAAAACAAACTCTGTAATCTATGGGTTTATGGCACCTGGCTTCGGGAACAATGTCACATCGGCTATTAAATGCGCTGAGCATAAAACAGACTTGTGTCAAGATGAGATGGCTCTCTCCTGAACAAGTGAAATGAATTGAATTTATGGTTTGGAGACCTCGTGGAACAATTTTCTATCACTGCTGCAACAAATTACCACACAAAGCTCTTTTCTTAGCGTTCTGAAGGTCGAAATCTTACGAAACTCCCACTGAGCTAAAACCAAGGCGTCAGCAAGGCTGACTTCCTCTCTGAAGGATCCATGAGAGAGAACCTTTCATTGCCCCTTCCAGCTTCCGGGAGCCGCCCTCACTTTTTACACCTGGCCCTTTCTCCATGTTCACGCCTAATCTCCAGGACGTCACATGACATTTTGGCACTCTGTCTCCCTGCTCTTGCTCTCTTAGGACCCTTGTGATTACAGTGGGCCCACCCGATACTCCAGAGTAGACCCATTTTCTTAACACCCACTGGCCAAGAACCTAGCTGAGCTGGCTTTGAGCTGAGCTGCTAGGTATCAGAAGAGCCAAGCAGGAACAAGAGCCCAAGGTGAGGTTAATGCCTGGATTACTTACTGCAGTTCTACTAGGAAGAGTCTAAGGCTAGAGAAAGAGCTGATATCCTTCAGTCCCACTTTTCCCACATGTGAACCAGAACATACAAGGAGGTTGTGCTACTTGAGCCCACAGAATCCCACAAAGTGTGGACTTGAACTAGAGGGCAGAGAGAGGAGGGAGGATTCAAGTAGAAAGCTGCTGGGGACTGAGAATGGGCCAGTGTCCTCCTGGTTTCCTCCTCCTTCTTGTAAGAGGCAGCCGTGGCAGAGGAACAAAGGGAGAATGTGTGCTTGTGGAAACTCTGATAAAGGTCCCTGGGATGGCAACACAGCTGTGCATAAGAAGCATGGTTCATGAAGAGGGATGTCTTGCCTGCTAACTATTTGCAGAGACTGCTTTGGCTTAGCATCAAGTTTGCTGGAAGGGAACCAAGCTTTCTCTGTGAAACTGACATGTAAAAGCCTTTGCAACTGATAATAACTGGTTCTAAAAAATACAAAGCTTTTTCTACTCAGAAGGCAGGGACCTAACAGCTGATTAGAAATCTTTGCTTAGACTACAGCCTTAATTCGACCTTCAGTGTACTCTGTTTTATTGACCAATGCCACGATTTAGTATGTTGATATCTTTGGGAGCCCATTTTTCTGCCTACAAATCTTGACTTATTTGTCTGGATAAGAATGATTTTATGAGATAAGAAAGACTCAGAGAGCTGCTATGAAGTTTCCACATGCATCCCTGCTCAACCTGTTCTCCATGATGACTTGTATGCTGGAAATAATATTTGAAACTATGATACTAGCAAACTTGTCTAATTTACTGGAGTCTGTGGAGTTTGAATCTCATGGTCATCCTATGAAATAACCATAGCCTAATCTAAGATCCAGCTAACTCTTGGATTTTACGTTGCAGGTCAGTGCTTAAATATTTAGATTTTGGAGAGATGTAGATTTTGAATTTTCAGATTATAGATGCCAACTAGCAGCATCAATGTTAATATTATAAAATCTGAAAATCTCCAATATCTGAAACGCTTCTTGGGCCAGGTGTTTTGAATAAAAGGTGCTAAACCCACACTGTTGTGGTCCCTTATGCAGACCTGTACTGATTCCTTTGCTTTTTAATAAAAAAAAAGTCTAATTTAGAAATCTCAAATACAGTAAATCAAACAACTAGCAATTGTGACTGGATAATTTACTTGGTGTATCAGTCACTTTCCCTTTCACTGGGACAAAGTAGACAACTACTCTAGAAAAACAGACAGGAGAGGTTGCTGGGGCTGAGATGCTGGAGAAGAAAGTGGAAAGACTATTGTGTGTGGAACTTCTTTAGAGAGAAGCAAAAATGTTTCAAGGTTGAATGTTGCTCACAGTTCCCCAACTAAGAGAATATACTAAAAGCCATTTAGTTATGCTCTTTAACTGGATGAGCTTTACAGGTTACTCATTATAACTTAATAAAGCTGATATCTATCAGAGCAAAAAGGAGCCACTTAATTGACATGACTTGTGTCCTTCAGACTGAAGCCTTCAGTGTTGATGCAAAGCCCACTCAGGTGTTTTCTTTACATGCTGATCAGCTCATGGTTCAAGAATTCTGCCATAGCACATGTATCAGTTTTCTGCAATTGATGTTGACTGCTCTACTGCTGGAATTGTGAATTAATGTGAGAGGAGACAGGCTGGCCTGCTCTTGGTCTGGGACACATTATTAAGAGACAGGAAACTATGACATGCATTTTAATTAAATGGTAGAGGAGAAGGGCCTTGCTAAACCACAAAAAGACATTTAATGAGCCCCAACACTATAAAAGGAAATACAAGGCTTCTTATTTTATTACTTTTGCTGGCATTTTATTAACCAAAGCAAGTCACATTACAAAGGCCTTGCTCAGCATCAGAAAGCCCTGGTAAACTATCACTCATGCAAAAAGAATGAGGAAAGTGTATCCATTTGCTGTGTTCTCAACAGAGTATGAGACAATATGGCAGAAGACCTCACGTTGCCAGGATCAAAAGCAAGACTAAAGCTGCCTCCGCCGCTGTATCACACAGCATGGAAAACCGTGCTCCGGGTCTCTCCAGCCCCACAGGTTTCCTAACTTTTGGCTGATGATAGTTCCCTGAAATTTATCCTATTCTCTTAAATATAAAACTGCTCCCCCTGGCTACTTTAATTCTCCATAAACTCTCTGTGGGTATTCATTTATTTCAGAAACCTGGGCAGGAACTATTGGAATATATTGAGAATATATTTATATTTCTTTGTCTTCACCAAATCAGTTTCATACAAAATGTTGAAGTCCTAATTCTAAAATGTATTTTACACTAGGCTTCTGTGCACCCTTTCTGTTTTTCTATCTTACTTTTGCAACTGATGGAGGCCTATGGACTGTTCTGTTTTACTTCTTAAATCTATTATGCAGCACATGGCAATAATTACAATAATTAGGCTGTGAATATAAAATAGATTTTCTCTCAAAATTTGTGCAGAAAACAGCTATTGTACCATTAAGTGTTCCATGGTACATCAGGCGATATCAATTAAATAAACCAGAGTTTCACCTTTATGCAAACAAACACTACTATGCATATGTGCTATCTTCCACTTCTTCTTACCTTAAACTGGTGATCCCTTGATCACTCTGGTTCTTTTTTCCCCCTCTATTTTTCTCCAAATGGTCATTCAGACTGAAATATAGTGAGAAATCCATAACTACCCAGCATGGAAATATAATTCAAATTTATACTGTTATATAAAATATATGCATATTTTATTGTTGTTTTATTTTTCCTTTTCTTTCTTCAAGTACTTATTTCCAGTCCATTAAAATGTTCACAGTACAGGTATTAAGGGGTGGAAGCTGTGATAATGGTCAGCAGGCATACGATATGTGTTCAACCACTATGGTACCTCTAGCCACAATGAGAAGTCACAAAGAAAAATTAAACCCCAAGGCAATGGAAAATGTCAATTTAACCAGCCACTTTACATAATTTACTGTCATAGATTCCAAGTAGCAAAATTGTCAGACTTAATTTTCACCTTCTGTTTCTTACCACCTTGGTGGGTAGGTGTTAATTAGCCACAAGAATGGATTGAAGGTGTACACAGAAACAAGACATAGTGAAAGTATTCCCGGGTGTGACTGAGTATTAGTCCCAAATAGCTGATAAGTGAAAGAAATGGTGAATGAAATTGCAGTTCAGAGGATGTCAGTAACATTTGAAGACAAAGGAGGCATCTGAACAAAATAATTTTAGTGACAACATTTTCTGATGAACATTTCTAATGAATGGAATCTATGGTTGTTTTCTCCTAGATCCCATTTCCACACACACTGCAGCCCATGTGTACATATGCACACATAAGTGCACACACAACTATCTGCAGAGGTGGAGAGATTAGTACATTTTCCAACTCACCAGTGTCTCTAATACAATAATGTCCAATAATGCACTATAACACACTAAGCAGTACCCGTATGGAATAGCAAATGTGTCAGCACCATTCACACAGGTGCTAAGTTGTGACTCCTACTAATCAACATCTATCTACCCCAGCTAGAATAATGAACAAAGTATGGGTCTTTCCAGCCTAGAGAATGGGTTCAACCACAGTTCTCTTATGATTAAGTCAGAAGCTCAAACCTTATGAGCTCTTTTCACCAGATTCCATAAAACGTTACCACTACTGTACAGACTCTGCTTAATAGCTTCTTCTTCCAGGAGACCGATGAGAACAACCAGGGTAGAGATCAATTCCAAACACTCACAGATGCATTTGCGCAGCTGTTGTAAAGGCATGAAAATGGAGAGCTGCTCCAATGGAAGTGAAAAAACACAAGTTTTGTTTCCTCCACCATTTTAATTCCTACTTTCTGCATATTCTCTATGCTATGCCAGTGGATTAATTATAGGTCTTATAAATATACACATCACATCTGTGTTTATACATATATGCTTCTATTATGTATATATGTTATGAATATATACAACTCTTTCACACTTTTGTTCATTTCATTTCGAAAAAACAGCTTCCCTCTTTCAAATATGGTGAAATTATTTTAATAAGTTTAATATATCTATACCTATATTTATTATATTATTTATTCTGCTTTCTTAAGAAACTATAATTTCATTTCTCTACCTAACAATACCCTACATGATTCATGAGAATAGAAAATGTATTATTCATCTTATACAGAACTTCTAATATAATGCTTATGATATATAAATAGTAATATATGCCATTTTAAAAAGAGAATTACACAAATACATTTTATAAAGTGTCATTTAAATATTCAATACACAATTGAGTACATCAAATAGAAAAGATGTTGCTTTTGTGATATTTTTCATGAAGTATAAGATATACTTTAGTCATTGATAACTATTTCATGCAAAATTACTGCTTATGAGTAGTTAGTTATTAAAATAAATTTAGTCTTTCATTCTTTATCCACAATATTTTCAAGTTAAATCCAATACAAATTTTAATTTCCTAAATATGTAATCATTCATAGATAGTACTTTTTTTCTTTTTTGAGAGCATGACAAGAAATTTGTGTAGCAATGAGCTGTATCACTAGCCCTCTTTTCTGTCTTTATTATTGTGATAACACTTGATTTGAGATCACCCCTCTTCACAAGTGTTTAAGGCTACAATAGAGTATTGTTAAGCATATGCACAGTTTTTACAACCAAGTCTGGAATTTATTATGTAGCTTTACATGAGGTGTATAGAGTAGTCCACTTCATACAAAATGAGAGTAATATAATGATCATCGGAGTTTGAGTGGGGGGCATGGAGGGTTACTCTTCAATGAGTACAAAATTTCTATTATTTATTATTCTCTTTCAACTCACATGGTTGGAGTATGAAAGAAAAAAATTAAAAATGGATAGACATAAATGATAAAAATGATCTGAGACATATAGAAAACAAAAATTTTAATAGTTGATGTAAGTCTAAGGATTTTAGTATAACATTAAATATGAATGAATTTTAAAACCTAGTTAAAGGTACAGTTTGTCAGAATGAGATTTATAAAACTATCTAATATGTGTTGTCATCCTGAGACATGTATTAGATGGTGAAGATAAAAATAGAGTGAAAGTAAAAATATGAAAACCAAATTCAACAGAGAGGTAGAAACTCTGTAAATTGAGACTACAGAATGTTGTTGAAACAAATATCTACACAGATGAGAGGACATCCATCTTCATGGACCAAAGGGCTTCCATGTTAAGATGGCACTAGTACTCAGATTGATTTACACATTTATACCCTGACTGTCAAGAAATGACAAGCTGATTTTAAATTCATTTGAAAATTCAATAGAAAGCCAAACACTCTTAGAAATGAAACACAAATTTGAAAAATTTAAAATTCTCAAATTCAAAACTTACTGGAAAGCTAGAATATTTGAAACAGTGTGTCACTAGCATTAGAACAGGAATGTGTATCCATAGAACAGACAGCGATATCACATTCAGAAGAAGACACTGGAACAAATCTTCATGAATTAGTCTCAGGTAAAATTTTCTTAGATATGATGTCACAGGGAAAAGTAACAAAAATTATAAATTAGATTTCATCAAATAAAATTGTTTATAAAATAATATCAAGAAGTGGAAAACAGTTTCTGAAGAGAGTGGCTAAGATCCTTTAGCGTTCAACTCCTTACGGGCACACAAAATTGAACATCTCCTCATGCATCAAAATACCTACTCACGAGCTGAGGAAGCCCGGTGGGAGAACATCCTCCCTGGAATAGTGTGATGTAAAGTACAGATGCACTGAAGAAGGCAGGGCTGGAAAAATCGCCCAAATCACCCCTCGCCAACTGTAGGAGCAATGGATAGAAACAGCTCCAAATTTCTGAAGAAAGAAGGAATTAAATCTGGGCCATCAACCAGAAATCTAGTACCAGCCCCGCCACAGTGAAACATGGTGCTGGTTGTAACTCTATGACCCTTAACCCCAGGCCATACCCACAGACTAAGCCACAGCAATAGCATTAGATGCATGGTAAAGAGACTGCCTCGAATTCCTGCCCTCAATCAAGACGGCAGAGTGAGCAGCAGAATGCTACCTGCCAGGGAGAAAGAGGTGAAAGCTAACATAGTACGTTCCTCCTAGCTCAGAGCCAAGCCCATCCTGAGATCCAGTACTGGGCAGTACCCAGAGATTCCTATACCTGGACCCCGCACAGGCAGACAGCATCTGGACCTGCTCTGACACCAACCAGAGACCTGTGCCCTGGTGGAGCAGGCAGAAGTTTTGGGCTATATCATCACCAGCCTTACAGTGGTCCTGGGGCACACCCCCAACACACACTCCCTAGACTGCAGGCTCCTGTTGCTGTGATGCAGAGTTACACAACTTTGTGTCAGCTTTTGCAACTAACAAATTGTCTCCATTCATCTCCAACCTCAGGCAGCACAGCCATCCCGAAACCTGGGCTCACAGCCAGAGCCTCTAGACACATCCCACCAACAAGTAGGGACCTGCATCCCAGGGAGAGACTCGTGCTTTTACCTGCATCTCCCACAGTGACAGTGTGAGCCTGGATGTTCCCTTGAAGTTGTACTGGTCCTAGCAGATCTGAGACTCAGCTGCAAGCAAGCTCAGCACCAGCCTTGGTGGCCAACTCAGGACCTTTAGCAATGATCCCTCAAACTTAGACCTATAGTAGAGCATGGATCAAGACCCCATGCAGTGTGGATGAGAAGAGGCTATAAGAATAGACTTTTGCCTTGGAACTTGGTGAGTGACACCATGCAGAAATTAATGACTCTTCCAGGCCTGACTATAGTTGAAGGCTCTGGACCAACCTCCTTACCATAACGAGACAAGTGACCTGTCTACTAGACTATTATCTTGGTCACAATCACCTGCGACTGCTTACAGTGTTCTTGGGGCACTGGTCCACTTCAGCAGTAGGCAGGTCATGGCCCTTGGGCCTTAGTTCTACACAAGTGCTGTGCTGGTTTTGGCAGGCTGTGGGCTTAGAATGTAGTGTTTAAAACCATAGTCTTGGCATAGGCATATGGGACTGGTTGCTTCACAGTGATTTCCCCTAGATCAGGGGAGAATCCTGAAGTCACTGACTATAGGCAGATGAATGGACTAGGTGTCTGGGCTCTGCTGGTCCCAGAGAGTCATGGCCACTCTCATTCTGAGCAAAACATCAGCTGTGGATTTGGTACAAAATTAGGCTTGGATTGCCATCTAGTGTTGAAACAGTGACAAGACATCAAGAAATAGTGACAGACTCAGGGGCAAATCTGGATTTAGGGAGCTATCTAGTGCTAAAATAGTGGAAGTGAAAATAGACTTGCAGGAACCAAGAGCTCTAGTTAGACTAAAATAAGTACCCAATCCTTCAATGCCCAGATGACATCATAAGCCGAAAACATGTGGAACTTCCACAGAAAATTTCTGGGCAAGATGGCAGAATGGAAGGAACTTCCATGTGACTCCACAGTGAGAGTGCTGTAAACACTGATAATAAACTGAAGTAGGAATCCATCATTTATATAAACTTTGTTCCAAGATTTTCTCTGAGAATGACTTGCCCTGCATAACAAACTAGCTCTGGAGAAGAAATTCAATACATTTCCCAGAGATGTGCCAGAGGACTGGAGCCAGGATCAATTTTATGGGTTCTTTGTTAGGAAAAGATTTGCTCTGCCACAAATTGGGGTTTCTGTGAAATCCCCACCACACTGGAGGTGTAGCGCACAGCCCCAGAGGACTGGAGGGACTGGAAAAGCATCTTGGAGGGATGGCTGAGAGGTATGAGCAGCAGGCAGAGCAACCTATGACAGAAGTTGGAGGACATGGCAGGTGGCAGTCCAGCCATGTGTGCCCAGGACTAACACTTGTCATACGAACACATGAAGCATTACACGGGAGCCATGGCAGAGTCCCAAGACTGAGCAGCAGACCACTTAGCTTCATCCGCCAGCAAGGCCAGCACAGAACTCAGAAATGTGATGCTTCCAGGGTCGAAATGGTGACTTGGAATCCTCCCTGCTCCTGAGCACAGGCTGAAGTCCCATGGCCTGTGGATTGCGGGCGTGCAGCCTGCTGAGCAGGGAGTGGCCCACACCACAGGTGTGCAAGTGACACTGCGTCTGCCATCTGCTGTTCCTTCAGTGCATGCTGAATTCACCTGCGAGCTGAATGTGGGTGTGGCCAGCTTGGAACTACCTACATGTGCAGAAGCTCTGCTCCTGAGGTTGCCTTCTTAGATGCAGGTAGGTGCCACACCAATTGGCACACTGGCCGGGTCCATGGCCTAAATGAAGGTCACTTGCCTGGCATGCCACATGTGGTCCCAAAGCTCTGCTGCAGAGAGGCCCAGCTGTGCCTGCACACACTGAACACCCCTGGGCACACAATGTAAGGTCTACAGGGTGAATGAGCACAGCACACTGATGCGGACCCTTCACTGACTGTGATCGCTGCAGCCCGGACATTTGGCACAGCCCTGGGTACAGACTGCGGACGCTGGAGTGAAGAAATGCACACTGGGAAAAAGGAGCCCAACCTCAAGTCTCCAATTCACTGCTCAGCAGGAAGAATTTCTGGCTGTGTCCTTCCTTCCTTCCTTCTGTCCTTCATTCCATCCTTTTCTCTCACCTTTTCAGCCAGCTAATAGGTTATTTTTACTTTTTAAATATTTTCCTTAATTCATATTTTTATTTTTCCATATTGTACCTCATTAGAATTTTATTCTCTGTCTTCTACTATTTCGTTTTTACCCCTTTTGTGATCAATTTTACCTTTATTAATTTTTAACTTTTTATTTTATTTTACAATATTTTTTATCTCTTCTTTATACTGTTATCATAATTTTGGTCATTTTTAAAGGATTATTACTGAATTCTAAGCTGGTTTGCTTTTATTTTGCAATTGTTACATTGATTTTTCCTTTTCTCATGAACAGGGGTTAGTAAAAAGGCCAGCATGTTGAGCATGATAAGTCAGTGTGTTGCTGATGATCTTTACACACAGTCTCATAGAGAGAAATTGCACCCAACTCCAGTGGAAACCTATCCCTGCTCGAAACTTGACAGATAATTGAACTTGAAGAACAGAGGAGATAGAAGTTCCTGGCTGAGAACACATCTCTAAGTAGACATAAGAAGAGAGGGCCTGAAATCCTACCATTGTGACTTCACTCTCATAGCAATAGCAGAGAGAAATAACACAAACATTTCAGACACTGCACATGCAGATTTTCAGTACAGATTGTTCCAGTACCATGTAAACGGCACATTGTTCACAAATTTGGAGGAGTCACCACAGAGTTAGTGCCTCACATTCTCTGTTGTCTGCAGTTCAAAAGAGACCCAGCTCTGCAATACCTCTAAACACAGTGACTCCCTCAGGTTCCAACACTGTATCAGAACTCCCCAGTGACAGCCAAAGAAATCACAGGGATCCCAAATTATCATTCTGGGTTTATATTTATAATTTGGGTTTATATTTATAATAAATTCCAACATTTTTCAATGAACCAGTAGTCCATAGGACATTATTAGAAGAAGGCAATTTCCTAAGAACACTCACACATGAGTGAAATCATATCAACAGATACACATGAAATGTGAAAAAAAACAAGGCAAAACAAATAATCCATAACTTAATAATTCTGTGGTAATATATTCCAATGATATTGGAGTGGATGAAATGCCAAACAGTTGAGAAGATTATAAAAATTATCAGTACACTCAAAAGCAAGAAAATAACAACTGAATGAAATAAGTAATGCAATACAGATTATGAAGTATGTCAATATAGAGAAAAAATATATATATAAAAAATAAATAAAAAATATAGAGATAGTAATTCTAAAAAAGAAGTAAAACAGACATCTTGGAAATGAAAAGCTAAATAAACCAAATAGAAACTCAGCAGAAGTCTGGACCAATAGGCTAGATAAAGCTCATAGCTTGGAGATAATTAAGGACAATTGTCACTTTCAGATTATATTAAAAAAAAGAATGAATGACTATGCACACAACATGCAAGATTGTAAGACACATTACTGAAAGACAAAATTTAAGAGTGTTTTAAATAAAATAGTTCTCCAAGATACAGAATAAAAGCATAGAAAATCTATTCAGTGAAATAATAGAAGAAAATTTCCCAAATTGTAGGAAAGATATAAACATACAGGTACAGCAAGCATCTAAAAACCCAAACAGACATGACCCAAAAAGAATCTTCCCAAGTCATATTATAGTTAAATTTTCAATAATGCAGAACAAAGATAAATATTGAAAGCTGCAAGAGGAAAACACTCAATTATTTATAAAGGCAAATTCATCCAAATAACAAGAGATATCACAGAAAAAAAAAAAGCTAAGTTACAGAAAATCATCAAATAATGGACTTCAAGTTCTGAAAAAGAAACTGCTAATCTAAATTCCAATATAGAAAAAAAAAGTAACTATCAGTTCCAAAGGGAAAATAAATACCTTCCAAGATATGCAGAAACTAAAGTAATTCCCGACCATTAAGCAAGCATTACAGAAGATAGTTTTAAAAATCTACACACAAAAGTGAATAGAAAATGAAACAAATATTAGGAAAGAATAAAACATCAGGAAAACAATCAGAATGATAGTAATTACTACATACACTTCAATCATGAAGGTAAAAAGATTTAATTTCCCAATTTAAAGACATAACAAATTGGCAGATTGGATTAAAACCAGTACACAAATATATTTTGCCTGAGAGAAACATACCTTATCTACAAAGACATAGATAAACTAAAGAAAAAAAATGAAAAATGATATTCTGTGTCTGGAAATGAAATTTAATGACAAGCTAGGGTAGAAATATTCATATCTAATAAAGTAGACTTACAGTGCAATTAGAAGAGAAAATGAAGGTCACTACATATGGAGAGAAGGAACATAACACAAGGAAGACCTAGTGATTGCAAATATATCATCAAATATTGATGCATGCACAGCACTATCACTAAAAGATGGAATGGACAGGTAGACTCCATTACAATAGAGTGGGTGACTTCAATATCCCACTAACAAGTAGGTCATCCAGACCGAAATAGAAAGAAAACCATCAGAGTTAAAGCTGTACTATAAATCAAATGTACTTAACTATTAACTATAGAGTCTACTAAGAGTAGAATACACATTGTTCTCAGCAGCTCATAGAACTTTATCTGAAATAGATTATATTTTAAGACATAATGCAAAGCTCAGCAAATGCAAGAATATTGACTTTCATACTTTTTTGTCAGATCACAGTGGAATTAAACTAGAAATCAACAGCAAAAAGAAGCACAGAAAGTCTAAAAATTGGATATTGAATCACACTTATGAATGATCTGTACATCACTGATGAGGTGGGGCAGGGGATAAATTTTCCTTGAATTAATGCAAATAGAAAACAGCACACTGAGTTTGTGAGATATGTCAAAGACAGTTCTGAGAAGAAAGCTTATAGGTACAAATGACTGCCTTAAAAAAGTCAGAGAAATCTCAAATAAACAGTCAAATCATGTGTTTCAAGGTCTTAGAAAAGAAGAGCCATACCTAGAAGGAATAAATGTCAGAGATAACATTAATGAAATAAAACTAAAAAACCCAAAAAACATAACAATGATCAATGAAGTTAATTGTTGGTGCTTTGAAGAGATAAAAAATATTGATTAACCCTTAGCCAAACTGAGAAAAAGACCCAATGAAAAACAAAAAAAAGAGACATAAAAGATATTAAAATAGATAGTACAGCAGATACTATTTAAATCCACTTGATCATTAAGGACTATGATGAAAATAATTGCAATAAATTGAAAAATCTAGAAGAAATGCATAGATTTCTAGATCAATACAATCTACCAAAACTGAGTATATAAAAAATACAAGCAGACAATAAAAAGCAATGAAATTGAAGACTTATTAATAAGTCTCCAACAAATAAAGGCCATAGGTTTGGATTAATTTATTGCTGAATTTTACCCAGAATAAAGAATACACCACAAAGCTTCTCAAACTATCCCGTGAAGTAGAAAGAAAATGAATTTATTCTATAAATTAATTCTACAAACCCAGTGTCACACTGATGCCAAAAATGGATTATGACCCAACCAAAGTAATCACAAAGGGGAGGAGGAAGAAAAGAAAGAGAAGGGGAAGAATGATAAACCAATAATACCAATGACCAGGATACAGAAATTTTCAATTCTTACAAACAAAATTCAGCAACATATTAAAAATATCACACACAGTCATCACTTTGATTTCATTCCAGGGATCTTCTAAGTGATCCTATGCTCTTAACAAGGTGCTTTCATTCATGAAGTCAAGATCAAAGAATGTATGTAAATCAACAAACACTATATGCTATGTATGTAAAGAGAATCTAGGATAAGAATTATCATCATCTTAATATATGCAGAAAAATCCTCCAAAAACTTCAATACACCCTTATGTTAAAATCCTAGAAGAAAGTAGATATAGAAGGACCCCTTAATATAACAAAAATTATATAAAGCAATTCCATCAACATCATACTGATTGGTGTAAATTTGAAAGCGTTTCCTCTAAAATCATGAATGAAACAAAGGTATCTTCTCTCACAACTTCTCATTAATATACAATACTTAAATTTTAGCCAGAGAAATTATGAAAGATAAGTAAATAAAATGGATCCCAATAGGAGAAGAAGTCAAATTATCTTTATTTGCAGACATAATCCTTTGCTAGAAGATCCTAAAAACTCCACAAGAAGATATTCATATCTGGTAAATTGAAAAAAGTAGTAGGATAAAAATTAACAGTCAAAAATCAAGAGCTTTTCTATACACCAATGGCAAACCCACTAAGAAAGAAGTAAAGAAGATAATTCCATTCACAATAGATTTAAAAAAAAAACAACTAAAAATGAACATAACAAGGAAAGTGAAATACTTGTACAATTTAAATTACTGAAGAAGCAAATTGAAGGAAATACAAGATGAGAAATTCCCAGTATTCATGGATTATAGAATTAATATTGTTAAAATAATCAAAACAATCTATTGATTAAAATACCAATCTATTCATTAAAATAGCAATGATATTCTTCAAAGAAGTAGAAAAGAACGGCCCTAAAATTCATATGGAAGTACAAATGACTGAGAAGAGTTAATGCAAGCCTCAGGCAGGGAGGACAGAAAAGGCAGAAGAAGCAAAATATCCCAAGCCTTAGTAACAAAAGCAACATGGCATTGGTATAAAAGTACACAAATATACCAGCGTAATAACAGTAGAGGACATATAACTAAACCCATGAATCTGTAGCCATCTGGTTATTTACAAAGGCCCCCAAACTTATTGGAGAACAGAGGGTCTCTTTAAGAAATGGCTTTGAGAAAACTAATATCAATATATAGAAGATTTAAACTAGATCTCTAGCTCACAGTCCATACAAAATATTTCAAAATAGACCAGAAATCTAAGTTTAAGGCCTGAAACTTTGCTAGAAGAAAACAGGAGAAACGCTTCAAATCATACACACAGAGCAATAACTTCCTAAATAGTGCTCTGGTAGCACAGAAGACAATTGCAATAATTAACAAATGGTAGGATTACATCAAATTAAAAAGCTTCTAGATTAAAAAAAAAACCAAATAACAAAATGAAGAGGCAGCCTATAGAAAATGGAGAAAGCTTGCCAGCTGCTCTTCCAATGGAGGGCTAATATGCAGGATACACAAACAACTAAAAAGTCCTAACACAAAATCAATAAGGCAAACAAATTGAGCAGACACTACTCAAAAGGAGTGCAAATGACAGATACACTTATGAAAAAATGATTAACCCCCTTTACCTACCAGGGAAATGCAAATAAAAACTACATTGTTATTCCATTTGACCCATCAGAATATCTATTACGAAGTATATAAATACAAAACAAAACCTCCCAAAAAGTTGCTTGAAAAGAATCCTTATGCAGGGTTGGTGGGAATGCAAAGTAGCATAGCCACTATGGAAATAAATATAGGGTTTCCTTGGAACCCTAGAGAGCTACCATTAATCCAGTTCTATCATTCCTCATGTATCTCACCCCAAAATTAAAAGTTAGCATACTGTGGAAATATATACCCACATCTATTGAGGCACAATTTACAAAATCTAGGCTATAGAAACATCCTAGATGCCCATCAACTGGTGAATGGACAAATAAATGTGGTGTGCATCCACAAGAAATAGAGTTCAGCAACAAAGAATAAAGAAATCATGCCACGTACAGGAAAATGAATGGAACTGGGCATCATCTTATTAAGTGAAATAAGCAGAATGAGAAACAAAACTTTTATATTTTTCCTTTCACATGTGGAAATAGAGACAGAGAGAGACTGAGTGAGAGACAGAAATCATAAAAATAGAAGAAAGACTATTAGAAAAATGGAAGAGATTAAGAAGATGGAGGAGGAAGGATAGAGTTAGCAGTGGAAGTGTGGAAATGATTGGAGTATGTTATATGCATATGGACATTTTTCTGAATAGTTCATACACAGTAATAAATGTTCGTAATTTCAATGCTTTTCTCCACCTCTGATTCATATGCAAATATGCTTTTATTCTCCATATGGAATTTTCTTAGCTATCTTCTCATTAGACACACACATGCATCCTCTTTCACATACGCACCTACAGACAGACACAATTTCTTACCAAGTTCAACAGATGTGTTGCTCTTCATGCTGATCCTTTGTGCTTTTCAGTCCCTTCACAGTTGTCTTAACATTTGTAACTCTGTAAAAATGGTGAAGAAACTGTGCATTAATGACATAGTCCAATAAAGAGTGAATCTATGGCCCATTAGCTGAATGCACTCAGCGCTCCATTTTTATAGAGGTTTTATTGTAACACACACATAGAAAAACTTTCAGAGAAACATGACCTCACCTAACATCACAATAGGATTCCAGAAACTAGTGAGTATGAGAAAACCTTCCAATAATTTAAAACAGATATTTTAAGAAAACTCAATGAATTCTCAAAAACGCACAAAATATTCAGCATTCTAACAGAGAATCATAACAGGTAAATGGAAGCAACTTAAAAAATCAAACAGAGAACATAGAGATAAAAATACACTCAGCAAAATTAAAAACAGGATTGAAAACATCAATAGCATGATAGATTGAATGGGAGTAAGAACTAGTGTGCATTTGTGGGGTGAGGATTTATCTCAGTGGTTTCGCCGCCTGCTGCACAAGCTCAAGGTCCCGAGTTCGATCTCTGGTACTGGAAAAAAAAAATTAGTGTGCACTCAATATATGCTATGTAAAAGAGACAATTGTAGAAAGAAGAATAAAAAAGAATATAGTATTTTTGACATAACATTAAAAGATGAAATATTTGGATTATTGAGATTCGCAGAGGACCTAAGAATTGAAAGGGGGTAGAAAGCTTATCCAAACATTTCATTATTGAAACCTTCCAAAACAAGAGAGAAACACAAATATTCAAGTTCAGAGGTGCAAGGTAGCCAGTTAGATTAATGGGACCAAGTCTATCGCAAGACATTTTATAATGAAGCTTTCAAAGATGAAAGATGAGAGTAAAATTCTAAGGGCTTCAAGAGGAAAGAAACAACCCAGAAAGGTCTCCCAGTTTGCCTGACAATGGACTTCTCAGCAGAAACCTTACTGGCCAGGATTTTCTACACTGGGCTGTGTGAGATGTTAAAAAATGAGACTATTACATGTTTCCATATATTTCACAGAAGAAAACAAATGCATATCAGACCCCTCCCACCGACTGATCATCTAATTAATGATGATTTAAATTAGAATTTGCATACCATTTGCACCAAAACTGCACCATTTATTAGGTATTATAGGAGTGCAAATTAAGAGGCAGAGGTATGTTCTGAAGCCAGATAAACAAGTATTCAAATTCATAATTTCTCATATATCAGAAATCTAAAACATAAATAAATAAAATTAAAACAAAGGAGATAGCGTAGGAAAGAAAACAGATATGAGGAAGGGGATTGGGAGAGACAGCGTAAAAGAACAGAAAATAAAGAATAAATGCTATATATATATACATATATATATGTATATATATATCAGTGGCAAAATGAATGTAACTTTGATATGCTGCAAACACAGCAACAAAACAACTGGAAAAATAACACCAACTTTTAAAGACATTGTGAAGGTGAAACCAAATAACAAAATAAGATCACTAATAAGTATCCCAGTGCAATCCCTTGAATGGTAAAATTCTGAGAAACAGTAAGCTTTATACAGTAATACATTTACATTAATTTAATATAGATTGTCAAATGTGACATTAAATTAGTTACCAAAGTTTCACACTTACTAACAAACTAGTATAGAGCAAATTCAATGAAATGAATATAATTGGTTAACTAGTGGCTTTTTGTCTGCAGACAATACTTTTTTGGACAAGCTAAAATTCCACCTCCTATGTAGTACTTGTGAAACTGATGTAAAATAGAGATGAATCCAAAATGACTACAGACCACCCTTGTGTGAATTTGTCTCACTGGAGCTTCTATTTTCTCTACGTATGTGGCTTCTCAATGATCACACACACTGTGCACAAGCCAATAACTTTCTACACCATGTAGGTCTTTATTCAATTATATCTCACTTCAAGCAATTTTTTTCTGCATTGCATCGATTTTGTTGTTTTTAACCTTTTCTCACTTCTGCCCCTCAGTCGTTTTTAATTCCAAATGGTGCATCAAGATGTCTTTACTTATTGTTTTGTAATAAAATATCTCACAGCCGAGAAGAATAGATCTTTGATTTTATACAAGAAAAATCCAGCAATAAGCTGGGATACCAGAGGATTGATTCTTTAAATGTGTCTGAAGCACTAGTGCTATACTGGAAATCTTGAGATAATTTTTATGTTACATGAAAGATACTTTGATGCTGAGTGAATGAATTTCAGGTCACATATTTTAGTTCTATGAGGCAAGTTCACAGCAGAGAAAGACAAATTATTTAGAAAACATATCTTGTTTTCAAATCTGGCTTCCTCATATACTTCTTTTGTTATTTTAAACAAGTTTTTACCCTCTGAAAGTGCATCATTAAAAGTATCAGATATGATTATCATAAATTATGGCAAATTAAAAAGATTGTTCTTGATACCACTGCCTTATCTAGGAGTCATTTTCAAAAGCTATAAAAATCTGAGGATTAAAATAAGTTTTCAAAAATAAAAATTCCCAGATAAATACTAAATTTGAGAAGATTTTAAATACATATAAGATTCATAGCAATATTTTCATCATTAACTTATTTATAATTTTAATATATTTAAATTAAATATAAGTTACATGCTTCTTTCCCTCCTCTTCTCAAATCTTGAAAACTTAAAAGTGGAGCAAATTATGGCTTATCAGAAAATGTATCTTACTGAGAAGTAGATCACTTTAAAAGAGAGAAAATTTGATGGAATGTGGACAGATTTGTGTAGTGTATCTAGAGTTTAAACAAGTATATTCCTGAAACTCTTGAGGACAGAGTTACTGTCATTATTGTGCACTGCACAAGAAATTTGCAGCGGCATCCCTCGTCATCGTTTGACAAACAGTGATGGTTTGCAGCCAGAAAAGCAGAGATGCTTTCATTTATCAGACGTGAGTTTAATGGTTGGCTCATCCTCCCTTATTGGAAATCCATTGTAATCTATATATAATGGATACGAAATGCATCCAGGAAATGTTTTGTGATTATAAGTCTTATGCAGCTATACTCTAAGGAATTAAATATATTTCAGTGCAAAGTAACTAAGGTTTAATCATTCAAAGGAATAGGATGTTTCCCGAAACAAATCTACCAAGATATCACTGTTGAGATAACAGAACACGCACTAGGGAATGCATACTTTACCATCAATATTAAATCCAGAGTCTATAAAGATAAGTTCTATAAGGAATGGTGTACAATTGTCTCCTCAATTATTTTTACCAGAGCAAACTCCAAATAAAACAAAGTGAAATGCACAGGTATAGATATTCTTTCCAAGGGTACACATGTAAGAAAGGCACCACCGAAACAGTATAACACCAAGATATACGCACTGCTATGATACATCAAGCTGGATATTAAAAGACACTTTTTTATAATTTCAAAAACTACAATGATCAGGCTGTGTCCTTCACATCTGAATATTCATCTGGATTATCTTAAGAATGTATTTTATGTTATGATTAGAAAAGTCCTCCATTACTTAAACCTAAATATTTCCCTTTATTTTATTTTTTAGTTTGCATTCTTCAAATATTTAGAAATATATTGACTCTATAAACTAACGACGTTTTCATTAGCTGGTCCCTCTGTGCACACCTTGGTGCTCTAGTCTAAAGCAGAGCAAGCCGTGGCACTGAAAGAAATTATAGATATTTATTTTATATACCTGAAAACGTATTTTAAAAAATGAAACAGCAAATTCACATCTAGAGAACTGACACCCTGCAAAGAAAAACTTTAAAGCTCTACAGTAATTATCATAACTTATTTAAATTTAACAATTATTATTTTGAAGGATTAGCATAAAATTGAAAAACTAGAGTGATCTTAAGAGTCCTTTATGTTACTACACAAATCACAATGTCTGACTGCAGACTTCTCTCAAATGTAGAGGTAGCTAGCAGAAGTATCGTTTTTAGATTCCAAACTCTTAAGAAGATCCTAACAATGTCATGTCATTAACTTCCTTTGCTATTTAATGTCACCTTTTTGGCTACGTCGTAATTGTCTCAGTCTCACTTCAGCCCCTTGGACCCTCACTTTAGAATTATAATTCTAAGATTCGGAGTTTCCTTTTCAGTTTTGCTTTGTAATTCTATTGTTTTTTTCACTTCAACTCCTTATTTTTGTTCCTTCACTGTATCACAGACATGAAATACAAACAGATCAAGATGCTACTGTTTCTGTTACAGGTTCTTTCCCTGCTCTCAAGGCCTTGAAAAGAGGAGCACACTAGTGCCTTTGAATCTCTGTTGCTGCTCATACTGTTTCTGGGGTCCTGGAGTTCCGGGCGTCCCTTCTACAGATGCTTTCTAGGTTCCTGCCGTCCTGAACAAAGAATTGGTGGAGACACGCAAAAAAAGTAGTAAGATTTTGCATATATTCAAGACAGTAAAAGAAACATGTTGTGCAGAGTGAGTGCAGGCCAGTTTAAAGTAGGAAAAGTATTCTTCTTCGCAGGCTGCGATCCCATGGCCAGGAGGAAAACGGCTGTCATCGTTTTTATTCCCCGCCTTCTGACCTCAGATTGAGGCTGTCCTATCAAAAGGCAGAAGTGAGGACAGTTTTTTCTGATTGGTTATGCGTGCAGAATAGGGCAGCATGTGTACTGGAGCTCCCTGATTGACAGGTCAGGTGCTCTGGCACATCCTATCTCTGGCCTCAGGACCTTGTGTGAGCACTGACCTGACTGCGCTTTCCGCTGTCCTTCACTCCTCAAAGGACAGCTGATGCTTTCTCACCCTGGAAGCCAGTCTCTGGCGTTTGTAAGACACTTGTTTAATATTGGTCAAACTCTTGAAAAGAATGCTTCATAATTTTTTATCATTCTATAGTTTTCTTTCATGCTATTACCCTCAGTTATCAGCTCTTTATTTTCTTTATCCTGTTAGCTATTATCCTATTACTATAGCATTAGTGAATCACTGAAATTTGCTCACATAATTCATTTAGAAATAAAAAGTCACAAATTTAGAGTAAGTGATAAGAATGAACTTGTAAAATAAAGTTACTGAAATTTTTAAAAATATTTAATATATTTTAATGATATGTATGGTATTAGCATAATACTATAAAAACTTTGAATATCTGTTCTAGTGGCTAATCTGTTTCTGTTAAATTTATTGGTGTATGCTTTTCTGATTTCAGCATCCTTTATGTTATATTTTTCTCCTAAAATAATTCCTCTACAGTAGTGAATTTCAACAATAAGATATGCATATATAAGTGTAAATTCAGCTACCTCCTATTATAGTTATCATCAGTAATCAGTTCATGAATCTGTATCAGTGAACTTGCTACTGGGCATGTATGGTGTGATGCCTTGGGGATATTTTCTGAAGATTAATCTGATTCTAAAACTATAAGGTCACATTAGAATAAATTATAGGCATAGAAAATTAAAGTTTCTTTCAGGATGTATCTGTGACATCAAAGATATACTGATGTCAGTTCCACAGTCAATACCGAAGGTAAATGACTGGCAAACCAGTCGCATTGTGTTAGAGGCTGGTGGAGAACACACAACGTAAAGCACAAGTGCAGAATGTGGGCTGAGCTTGAGCAAGTGCAGAAAAAAATATGTCACAGACAAACACTGGAGTGAAATATAGATTTTTACCCACAGGCTTCCATCTAGGAAATGGTGGCAGCAGACACAGCACTGCCATATGGTCACCTGGAATGAGATGCCCCTCAGACACACATGAGAATCAGTCTATGAGGCAAAGAAGCTGCTTCTTAGAGAAAACTATTAGGAAAGGGTCCAGAGGGGTAGGGGAAATGGGAGGGGAAGGGGAAAGGAAAGAAGGGAAAGGAAAAATTATGAGAAAAGACAAAAATAGTAACAAAGTCTATGTAAATAGAGAAGGGTGGAGGGGGTAAGGGTGCACAGGTAATGGGGATAAAATAAGAATCAAAATACTTCATGTACAGTTACAAGGACCCTATGATAAATGTAAACTCATTGCGTACCTAAAATGTACCAATAAAAGAATTTAAGCAAAAAAGAGAAAAAGCTATTAGGTTATGTTTGCAGTACATAATGATTACATTCATTGTGGGGAATTGGTACATGCACATAATACACCTCAGCTCTTTCTTCTTCCCCTCCAAACCCCTTTTAATGTTTTGCCAGCATCAGATTAATTTCCTTAACTTGTATCTTTATAAAGTTAATTATCATATGTATAGTTTAATAACAAGAATAATAATAAAAACATAGAAGATACATAACACAATTGTAGTAAATCAAGATACACTTTTACAAACATTGTCCATGCTGGATTGCAATACTTTATTTTCCTTTCTTTTCTTCCTATTATCTGTCTTTTACTTACCACTGTATTTCATATTGAATTTCTTATATAAGAGAATTCATGTGATATTTAACCTTCTGTACTTGCTTTACTTCGGTTCATATTATGGTTTCAAGGTGTAACCATTTCCCTACAAATGACTCAAGTTTATCCTTTGTAATAGGAAAGTTGTGCTCAATTGTGTACAAGTACTGCACTTTCTTTATCCATTCATCTGTTGATGGACATATAGGCTGTTTCCAAGACTTAGATGTTAAGAATTGTGCTTCTGTAAACATGGATATGCATGTGTCACTTAGTATGATATCTTTAACTATTTGGGGAAGATACCTAGCAATGTGAAATAGCTGAGTTAAATGGAATTTCTATCTTTAGTTTTTTGAGGAATCTCCATACTGATTTCCATAGTGGTTGTACCAATGTTCACTCCCACCAACAATGAAGAATTTGTCCCCCTCATCTCCAGAAGCCTCACCAGCATTTGTTATTGGTTGATTTCTTGAAAATGGCCATTCTTTTTGGAGTAAGATGCAATTTCAGTGTTGTTTTAATTTGCATTTCTTGAATGGCCAGAGATTTTTACACATTTTTTCATGTATTTATTGGTCATTTGTACTTCTTCATCTGAGAACTGTCTATTCATTTCAGATGCCCATTTTTTGACTAGGTCTTTAAATTTTGGTGGCCTGGTATTTTTGTGTTCTCTATATATTCTAGATATTAGTTTTTGGTCTGAGGAGTACCTGGCAAATATTTTTTGCCATCATGTGGGCTCACTTCCCTCTTGGTGGTTTCCTCTGCTGTGAAGAAGCTTTCTAACTTGATATGACCCCCTTTGTCAAATCTTGGTATTCTGCAACCAAGGTTCTGTTCAGAAACTCTTTGCTACACCTACATCTTCAAGTGTTTTCCTATTTTGTCTTCTAGTAGATTTAGTGTTTCTGCTCTAATGTTTAAATATTTGATCTATTTTTATTTTAATTTAGTGCATGGTGAGAGATATAGGTATACGTTCAATCTTTGGCATGTTGAAAGCCAGTTTTTCCAGAACCATTTGTTAAAGAGGCTGTCTTTCCTCCAGCAAAAATATTTGGCCCTTTTTTCAAAGATAATATAGTTGCGTGTATTTAGAGTTGTTTCAGCATCCTGTATTGTTTTCCATTGATCCAATGAGTCTGGATTTTCTTCACAATACCATGCTGTTTTTATCACTGTAGCTTTGTAGTATAACTTAAAGTACAGGATCACAATGACCCAGGCCTTCCTCTTCTGTCCAGAAAGGTTTTTGTTATTCTAGGTCCTTCCTGATTCATTATGAATCTTAGGATTGCTTCTAGTTCTGTGAAAAATGTTATTGGCAATTTGATTGGAATTGTGTTAAATCTGTGTAATGGATTTGTAAGAATGGCCATTTTGACAATATTGAACCTGCAGCTCCAGAAACAGGGGACATCTTTCTAGTTTTTGATGTTCTCTTTAATCTTTTCAGAGCTCTATATTTTTCCTTATACTGTTCTTTCACTTCCTTGATTAGATCAATTCCTATGTACTTCATTTTTCCTGATGCTGTTGTGAAAAGGACTATTTCCCTAATTTCTTTCTTGGTGAGTTTGTTACCATACAAAAATGTTACTGATTTTTGAGCACTGACTTGTGTCCTGCTGTGCTGTTTTTGCTTATTAATTCTAGGAGATTTTTGGTAGAGTTTTATTTTTTTCTCTTGTCTAATTGCTCTGGTTAGTATTTCAAGAACTATATTGAACATAAACAGTGATAGAGGACATTCTATCTTGTTCCTGATTTCAGAAAAAAGGTTTTAGCTTCTCTCCATTTAATATGATGTTGGCTATTGGTGTGGTATACACGGATCTTAACAGATTGAGATAAAGACCTTCTATTCTATTTATTTTAGGGATTTTATCATGAACAGATGTTAGATTTTGTCAAATGCTTTTCTGAGTATTTTGAGATGATCATTGTTCACATTCTCGCTCAAAGAAGCTGTTTCCAAAGTAGCAATTGTTCATGACTTACAGTGGTGGCCATTGTGACTGAGTATGGATTATACATGTCCTCTACTCAGAAGGAATCTCAGGTAACAAATCTATCACTTCAGACTTGCACATCAGTAAGGTGGCACCATTGACAACCCTTGTTGTCAAGGTTTCAAGCAGGTATAAAAGATAGCTTTATGTGAGATTTATACATATTTGTGTTAGCTTCCAAAATTGATAAATGGTCTGTTTTTATCTCATGATCTCCCTCAATGTAGCTTCCACAAAATTCAACTACTGTATATCGCATACCACATTTTCTCCAAAATAATTTCACTTATTGTTATGCATACAAAATAGTGTATGCACATAAAATGAAGTTGACCTTTTCCTTATATGTCAGGTAAGCAAGTTAAGGGAGGTCAAATTAGGAACACTGGAAGCCCCAGTGCCATACTCGTGCTACCTGCAATTATTTGTCTTGTAATCAATTTCAATTTAAAAATGCAATTATGGATTGGTTGCTCATCACATTCATGGATAAAAATTATTCCTCTTACATATTCTTAAATTAAACTCGGATTCAGGACATGGTGCTGTCATGTACTTTGTGAAATTCAGGATGTGTGCAAGCACTTACTATGAAGTTACTACTTCGTGTTAGTATCTTGTGCCCAGTCTGCAGGTCAGGTATGCTGAGGCAATGGAGTAGGTCGCTAAGAGACCAAAGAAACATGCCTGGAGATGGCTTGGGAGAGATGAGATTCATAAGGCAGTAGCAGGAAAGATAGCATTAAATGTGATTTAGCAAAGAGAGAGGATCTAGAAGAAAATATGTGGGTCCAACAGGACCACTTGGCAAAATCCATAAGGGCTGTGTGTGCCTCAGCAATATCCCTTAGCAGGAAGACTGACAGCCACTGAAATGAAGTGCCATCAGCAGGTTAACGCAAGGAAGAGCTTCTACATGTGGAGCTATGTATGAGCCTCATCATTTTCTTTCTTTGCTCTCTCTTGTTCTCTCTTGGATTTCAAGAAACAGCTAGCTCAGTCTACGGGCAGTGCTCACTAAAGAGATGTAATGCAAGATATATAAATACATAATATAATATATAAATATATTATATATAATACATAATATAATATATAATATAAATATATGATATATAATATATAAATATATACTATATAAATATTTGCAAAGGTAAGCTTAGAATGACCATGCACAGTCAGGTGTGGAAGAGTGTTAAAACATCTGTCTTCCTGCTCGAGACATGAAGGACCTAGTCTAAGGCCTGGAGCTCACTGTGCTGTGCTATTCCATGCAAGTCCATATCAGGAGGCTGGAGGGTCAGTGTTGGAGGATAGAGTCTGCACTGGAAGCCAGGAGATGACATCCAGGGTGAAGGTGAAACTGGAGCTCCTCTGAAGAATCAGAAGCAGCCTTCCTTCTTCCCATTAGTGTATTCCATCCAGGCTAAAAGCCCATTGGTCTGTGCCACTCACACCCAGGGAGGGTCTTCTGTCTTCAGTGAATCCCTTCAGCCACACCCAGGCTACCCTGATCCAATTTAGTTGGGCATTTCTCTCTCAACTTGACACAATCAGTTAACTATCACAGGCAGGGAGGCAGTGCCTGCAGACAGCACTGGTTTGCCAATTTTCCAGTGTCCCTCGGGCAGTACTTCCGTGGAGATTCCACTGTTTGTCCACTGACAGTGTTCCCTCGACGTGGCAAAAGTCTTGGGAAAGCCAAAGGGTGTTTCAGAGACCTGGAGATGAATGCAATGTTTTTTCTGAGAGAGAGGCAATAATCATCTCCTGATAAACATAAATATATTAAAGTATTTGCAATCATAAATTTGTAGAATTACCATAAATAGGGAAGCTCTTAGCTTGCAGATTGTTAACCATTAAACACTCAACTGAGATATGAAGCAGAAACTTTACATTTAAATTGCACTAGAGTCAGTCAACTGAGAAACAAAGACAAATATGTCTTTGTAACTATGAAATTTGACATAAAATTTGACTATTATTTTTAATATTTATATATTATTCTATGGGTTCCATTGAAGAAATACAGCCTGTTCCTTATAGAAAGCAGGGAAGAAAAGGTATCTTAAACACTGAATAAAAATATTTTTTAAAGACATACATTGACTGCCTGTAAAATACCAGGTTTAAGATGGTCCCAGTAGTAAATATAGACAAAAACCTAAAAGGAATTAATATTTTACAGTAGCTTACACTCTAGTGGGTGAAGTATTTTATACAAATTACCATATTGTGAGAAACAAAGGAGAAATTCTATTAAAATAAGTTAAGGAAACCATCAATAAATGAATATTTAGGAAAAAATTTTCTTCTGTTGGTAGATCTGAAAGAAATATGATAGAGGGAGTAAAAATTTTGATAATTTTTATGAGAAGTAACATTTCAGGGTCTACTGTACTTTGATTTCAGGAGAAAAACAGTTCTGGGCAAAGAGCTCCTCATGTGTGATTAAAGTGCCAGATCATGAGACATTTAATTTGGACTATATGGTGTTAAACTTTTTATTATTGGTGTATGTGAACAATTGATTTTTTGATTTTAGAATTTCATATTAATTATTAGGCTTAGGAAAATATTTCTGATAACAAAATAATTTTAATAAGAAAAAAATTCGGAAATAACATGCCCAATTAGAATTTTATTATGGGTATTTACTTGACCAATATAAAGTGACAGATATGAATAAGTAGGGGGAAACTATATGTCTTGTCAATGAAAGAACATAGGGAGAAGGGGGAATTCAGTAATTACTTGATATTTTATACTGAATATTACATGAGTTAGGGGGAATAGAATAGAATTTCAGAGAGCATTTAAATACAGATGTGGTCTGTGAAGTGGATGGAAAGGCTGAGTCAAAGCCCAGGCAGGATATGGATTGTTGTTCCTTCCGGAAGGAATTCCCTTCCAATGTTCACAGCCTCACCACCTCCAGGACGCCTTCCTCCCTCTCTGGTGCATCCATCAGAGTCTCTTTTCTCTTCTCCCTCTTCTGAGGAACATCTGGATGCACATTGCCCAAGGATGACAAAAGCTTGCTGTCTGGAGAATGCCTAGAACCTTCCCAACTTGCTCTCGCTCTCTCTGTAGGTTATGCAACTCTACTAGAAACAGTACTGACCTCAGCATCACTTCCTTCTTGCCATCCCTCCTCCACTCAAATCACCCTTAGCTCCACCATAGAAACCTGGTCTGATTCCAAGCTGTTTTGGATGGCAGGTCTTGAGCTCGCCTGCGGTGGCCTTCAACCTCATCCCTCCTGTCCTGACGGAGGTAGAGATCCTATCATCGCTGCTCTGTGATTGATCTCGAAGTCCTTGTTCTTCTCTTAGCAACTGTGTAGCAGTTTTCTCTGGTAAATGCCTTGTGTTTAAAGTAGGTTGAGTGGGTTCTGAAATACTTCCAAAAGGAATGAAACTGCTTTCATCAAGGGTTTTGCCACCTGTAAAAAGAAAGTGCTGTTTAGTCCTTACTGAGAATAAACATAAATTTTATAGACTATTTAGAATCGAAGGAGACTGGACAGTAGATATCCAACCTGCTTATTGCACAAATAAGGAAACTGAAATAATGAGATCTCTTTTCACATATAGGAGAAAACTTTGCCATCTGAGAGAGAGGATATTTTACTTCAGCTGAAACCTGGGACTGCTGAGTTTAAGAGTCCAATAATTGGGCTCATTCCTCAGAAATAGCTTCATGTGTACAGGCTGGGGCCAAGAAGTGCTTGGAATCTAATATTGGCAGAAAGCAATTTTTCCAATAAGTTGCTTTTTGTATACATTACTATGTTAGGAAAAGTTAAGATCTCAACTTTAATATTTCCAAAGGCAATTCGTTACACAAATACAAAATGGATGGCTCAAGCAGCCACAGACTCAAGTGTCCTGCAGAACTTTGTAATTAATGGCTCCAAAAGTTTTAGTGTGTAGAGAATTCATTGAATCTCATTAAACTTACGTTAGAAAATGGCTTGGGTGGAAGTAAAGACCAGTAGGTGCTATTACAGTCATTTTTCCCACAAAATCACATCCTCTGTATAATGGCCAGTTTATTCCGCGGGCGGGTATTGACTTTATAACCAAAAGTTCCATCAGAACCATTAGGGGAAGTTGTAATTTTATATTCAGGTATTCTTTAATAGTGATTATTGACCCATGAGGATGTGTTCATAATAAGCCATAAAGAAGTCTTTATCATCATACTTACAACTTTTTATATGGGGAAAAATACGGCACAAGGATTCAGAAGGCAGAGTATTGACTACAGAAGGAGAAACTAGCAGAGATAGCAGCCTGAGTGAGGTATTTGTCTTCTCTGTCTCCCACCATCATATCTATGGTCTATGCCTGGCTTAGGTCTATGCTGACACAGTCACAAACTTTATATAGACATAAATTTTAAAACTTTATGATATATAAGAATGCATAGAGTATATATATTTAGACATATAGTGTATATTGTTATATATAACTATGCAAATGTTATGCATTTTGGAAGTTGTTTAACGTTAAGAAAAATGAATAGATTTGGTAGGTCTATAGTTAAAAATAAAAAGTTATATGATCTATAATTATATATTCCTAAACAGTAATACCTCGGACTATGAACGCTTCTGTTTGCAAACAATTCAGTTTGCAAACAAAAGCATTTGGCAAAATTTTGCTTCCGTTTGCAAACTCCACAGCAGGTGACAAACGCGACCACGGCCATCCTTCTAATATCAACACAAACGGAGCCACCTTCCCCCAAATCAAAATCAAATTAAGTTCATAAACTGAGATACCACTTACTGTGCTTGAGGTTGTACTGTGGAAGAATTTTGGTCAACTTATTTTTATGTTTTATTTCTTTATTACCATAAGTAAATAAATAGAATTATGAAAAGAAGACAATTGCAAAATGAATGCTATCAAAAATTGACCTCAGATTTATAAGGAGTAGTATATGCAGTTAATCACTGATTTCATCCAAATCTGTCTAATTTGTGGAGTAAAAGCTTTTGAGGGCCTAGAGTTAGGAAGTGAGAATTATGTGTAATTGTATATTTGGTTGCACATTCTTTAATATGATATTTGGGGTTACAACAGAGGTATATAAATCTGTATGCTTCATACGAGTGTACATGATTACTGTGCATTTTGTAATAGCTCGCTACTGACACCTTTAATATCACATATTGTGCTTAGTATAGTTTGCATTTTACATTTCACTCCTTGATTTAAATAACACAAATATTAAAATCTAATAAAGAATTACAATGTATACAATCTTTTTCATATCTGAGCTGCAGATTAATAAAGCATTTCAGTGCATTTCTGCAAAGAACATGGAGAAAATTGTTTGTATTTCCATACAATGAAACTACAGTGTACAGACTTACACAGATATTCAGGTTAAAGTCAGGTCATTTTGTGTTTCTGGATTATATGATCTATGATCTAACAGGATGGCTTAATGAGACTATAGATTGGAAAGCATTCTGAAATGACCAGTATAAAATCCAGAAATTAAGCCATATGCAACATGTGTGTGCTTGGTTCCAAGAATGGGCAATATATTTTTACCTTTATTGCTTTACTTGGTTTCTTTATAAAAAGGAAGGAAGAAAGAAAGAAGGAAAAAGAGAAGGATGGAGGAAAGAGGGAGACCGTAAAGGTAAAGAAAAAAAAAACAGAAAAAGTCATCACACTACAGCTTTTTGTAGAAGTACAATTCGCACTAGCCAAAACATGGAAGCAGCCTATTTGTCCAGCAACAGAAGAATGGAGAGAGAAAATGTGGTGTTCCTATATGATGGAGTACTACTCAACCATTAAGAAGAATACATTTGAGTCTTTTGTAGGAAAATGGCCAGATCTTGAGATAATAATACTAAATGAAATAACGGGATTAAAAAAGGTTAAATATCATATAGTTTCTGTAATATGATAAACACAAAATATAAATTATTTAAAGAAAATAATAGAGCAATGTTAAAACCAGAGGTAGATTCTGTAGAGTTGGGAAGGAGATCTGGGAAAGAAAGGAAGATAGGGAGAGAAGACGGACAAAAATGATCAAGACGCGATGTGTATATACATCAAACTACCAAGTTGAATGGAATTACTATGCATAGCAGATGTACACTAATAAAAGAATAGAAAAGGAAAGGAGAGCAGCTGTGGAAGGACACACCTAATGAAAACTAAATGCTAGGACGATGTTAGCTAATGCATTTTTGATAGTCCCTTTAGTCAAATACAAGGTATATACATTAGAAATATTTAAAGCAGATATTACCTGAGATACTTCATTAAGAGTCTATTATCATGCATTATGATGAGGCTTTACACAAATATTTAAAATTCATATTCAAGCTTATTAAACTATCAATAGGAAGAAGAATTTTCCCAAGAATGAACAAGGCCTGATTTGCATGAGGACCTATCACTGGCATTCAGGCAACATCTTTGGAAAATCGAAAACATTTGGTCAACATGAAATAAACAAGAAATTTATTTACATAACATAACTCTTTCCTGGTGTTCAGCAGTAGACCTGCATTTCCAAAATTGCATAATATTTAAGATGATGTGGTTCAATTTGGCTGTACATACAAACAAAACAATGAATCTAATTTAAAAAGAAATACCCAAAATTGCAGTCTTAGCTGAGCATGTTGCCATGTGCCTGTGACCCCAGCACTAAAACACTAAGGCAGGAGGACAGCAAGTTCCATGCAAGACCAAACCAGCAAACAACTCTGTGATCTGAAATATCATTCCAGTTTACTTCAACAGTTAGGTTATATTCAAAGTACACCTTAATATTAAGACAATTTGGTGAAATAAAAAAGTAAAATGAGCAAACAAAAAAAGGTTGCTCATAGCTAACTAATTAAAACCATATACCATATATATATACACAATATATGTGTGTATGGAGATAAAGATGATATAGATATATTCTTTTTCAATGGACTTGGTATTCTACAAAAGAAAGAAAAGGGGTTGTTCATAAGCAGAAGGTGAGATTTGAGTGCTAATAGATATTCCAAAGTTCCTAATAACAACTTGAAAGTAGTTTATATTTTTATCAATCCTTAATTCTTCAATTAAGAATTATAACACATTTAAAATCTATTAAATTTGTTGAGAATAAAAATAGATCAAAAATACAATAAAAATGTTTTGGTCACACTTCTGGTATAATACACTGAGTCCTAAAACTATAGAATATGACTTTTAAAATTTGCATTTTATTTGGATTCCTTCATATAACAAACAATGTTTTAAATAATACTGACAATTTCTCTTAAAATGGAACTAATACATATGTAAATCCACATATAGAATATATATTTCTTTGGACTATGATAAGCTCATTAATTTATTATTTTTTCCTTATTCATGTAATTAACAAGGTATAGTGAGTTCTTAAGTGTTTGTGCTGTTAGTAATGCAAATGTGATGTGAAATAAGACAGAACTCTGCCATTCTGTCACATGCAGCAGAAGGTAAGGACACTTGGAAAAATGGAAAGCAAGGCAGAAAGAAAAAGGGTGTAGAGAACTTTTAAGAGTGTTCCATGTTTGAGGAAATGAAGACATGAAAACTTATTGAGTTGGATTATTGCAGATCATTGCTAACTGAAGTAGCAATAATCAAGTCTGAATCAATCAACCTGTCCAGCCAGTTTTTGATAAAAGAGATTAATAGACCTACTTTACCTCCTTACCAATACCCAATCTTCTCTCTGTGTGTGGAACCTGAATAATTACAACACCAATGGCATGTATCATGATTTTTTTCTCATAAAATCAACACTTTGCCTTAACATATTCATTTTGATTATCACAAAAATAATAAAAATAAAATTTTCTAAAAATAATTTTAATCATTCAAATTCACCTTTGGATATTGCAGCCTTGGGAGATTTTTTAAAAATAAATTTATTGGTACTTTTAACAAATCAAAATCACCGACATTTATAATAGCTTTAAATTAATAGTTCTGCCCATTTCCAAGTCAAAACTCTGAGAGATTTCCATACCCAGTAATGCAGCTAATGGCTTATTTTACTGTTGATCACCTTCCTACTATCTAGAGTCCAGGTGTAACTCTTCTTTCAAAATTTATGGAGAAAATCAATAGTAAGAATGTAACTATGGTGTGGGAGCAACTTTGTTGAATAGAAAAAAGAGTAATTCCTGATCTTGGGTCCCCTGTTTTCACACCAAGATAGTTATGTCATTTCTGGGGAAAAAGTATTATTTTGACCCAGGGATTATTTTTTTATGAAAAGAGGAGAATAGATTGCAGCAGTTTTTTATATTTCTCTTAAGAATATTTAATTAAATTATCCAAATGTAAATATATTAAATGAAACTGAGTAGAACCACTCCAGATGAAGTGGTAGAGTCGAAAAAGGTAAGATTCATTCTGAATTTGTCTCCTTGAAGTACTTCACTCACTCTACCTCAGTGCCTATACTAACTATTGGGGAATTTTAAGACATTTTCCCTGCAAAATCTACCAATGTGTATATGAAAATTATTGATTTGTGATTTATAAATAACATACACATTGATTAGTGTTTCTACAAGGTCTGTTCTTGAGGCAAAATACATGTATTTTATTGAGTCAATGCCCTTGGAAAATAAATATTGGTTGTCAGATTAGAGATAAAAGTACAAGGTAGAAAAGCTTTCATGTAAGAACAAACACTCCAAGTATAGTTTTAATTTCTGAAGCAACTACAAAAAATTCTTCATATATTTAATGTTTTCTCCAGGATAATATTTTAGACCACAAATCATTATCAGAATAGCATAAGAAACATTTGTATTGATTAAGTCATGTTACGTGTCTTAACATAGCCAATAATTTCACTGTCAAATGAATAACACGTTGCAGTCTCCAGGATGATAGGAGCCTTTTATGCCATTTCCAGTGTGGACCAGTGGCGATTACCCAATCCATCCCACTGCAGTGGCTAAACTGCTCTTTGTTTGAAGTTGATGGGCTGATGAGGTATTCACAAAAACCACCCAAATGCCATCTATTGATTTGCTGTACACAAGCTGTAATTTTAAAATTAGGCCAATTAGAAAATCTTTGTTTCACCTGTAAAATATAGGCTTTCACATTTTAATGTTGGCATGAAAGTTGGGTAGACAAAGACCCCAATAGCATCACTGTCATATTTGTAGTTTATGTGTCATATTTTGTGTTTTCTGTCCTGTATTATATGCTATTCTGTTTTTCAAGCCCTATCTTTGTGTCCACAGAACATTATTGAACTTCAGCTTTCATTACAAGCAAAATAACACTGAAATGGAAGTGTTTACTAATAGCTGCTGCTGGAAGGGCAGTGTAGCGCTAATCCTATGAGAACCAAGAAGTTAGGCGCGGCATCTGCACTCGGTGCTCACCAAGGCGGAGAGCCTGCACCCACGGGCAGCATCTGTCCTGGCAGAAACACGGATGGCACCCTGCCCCTTCTCTTGCAAGACTCATGTGCAAGTATATTGAACTTCAATACTTAGTAGTAGTGGTTATATATTCCATTAAATGTATTTTATTAACTTAGCAGCTTAAACATCAGTTTATGTTTATTCTTTAAATACTCATACCTTATACTGTTTTTGTAGATTATGAAAATCAGGACAAATACTGCCCCTTATGGGTCTCCTGCTACTGACAGAAAAATGTGTTTGTCTAGACTATCTGAGAATGATAAAAATACTCATATGTCCGTGGTACTCTTCCTTTTGAATGTTTGATGAAACAGGACAACTGGCCACAGGACTTAGTGGGCTACAATTGCCAGAGTCGCAGCTAAGCTTCGGGGAATGGACATTCTTCTTCTTTTAGGGGCCCGAACTGCCATTCCTGCTGCCAAGTTTTCCTATCGTTAACCAGGTGGACCTTCTTTCCTTAACTAATGCCAGGTGTTACTCTAGTGTTTAAAAAAGTGTTCAGCCGTAAAGAATGAAATCGTGACATTTGTGGAAAAATGGAAGGATTGCGAGATGATAATATTAAGTGAAATAAGTCAGGTAAAGAACGTTAAATAATATATGGTTTCTCTTATGTGAAGAACACAAAACATTAGCCTGATGCTTTGGAGTTGGGGAAGGGTATCGGGGAAGGGTGTGGTGGGGAAGTAACAGCGACCAGAAATGATGGAGCTATGTTATGTATAAACCAGTTCCCCCTGAGTGAATGCACATGTCATGTAAGGAAAATATAAACAAATAAAATAGTTGAAAATGAGGAAGTAAATAAATGAAGGCATAATAAATAAATGAAACTTAACAACAGGCATAGCTGCTCAAAGATGAAAGGGACTCTAAAAGAGGAGTAACAGTCTCCCTGACCACCAAAATGGAGAGATTTTGGCAACACATGCAATACATTTCTCCCTCCTTCCTCACTGTCGATGTTCTATCATGCTTCTAGAATAGGTCCAATGCTACTTCTCTAAAAGTACTTTGTTCTTGTTCCATACTCATGACATGAATTGACAGGGAAATACTTAATCAGAGACTAATGGAAACACTCAAGAAAAATGCTTAAATTCAAGATGTTTTATAATGTACAGAATTAGAATTTCACAAAATTGATTATGTTCAACATAATTATTATTCCCTTCTGGTTATTTCAATTAGTAATTGGATTTTGTTTCTATTGATAGGCAATCACTACAGAGCCGGTCTTCTTTGTGTGAAGTCCCCTTTTTGAACTGTATCATTTATAGTAGACCCTTGACTTACAAACTCAATTTGTTCCTGAGGGCTGTTTGTAACTCAAATTGGTGAATGGAAGGCTCAGTCTCCTCTACACAGCCCTCAAAGTCTCTCTCCTGTACACAGGCAGATCTCAGTGTCCTTAGAGAGACACTGGCCCGGGATTTCTCAGTTAACCCCACACAGGAAAGGATGCTGTCATGTTCCTTCTGGAACTCTTTAAGGGTTAAATCTGTATCTGAGACCATCTGGAAGCACAAGCAGCCAGCATTTCGGTCATAAATCAAGACTTTGGTCATAAGTTAAAAATAAAATTCCGGTCGTAACCCAAGTTGTTCATAGGTCAGGCTGGTTGTAACTCTAGGGTCCACTCTACTTATTTTTTAAATTTTTATCTTTATCAGTATGTGTTTGCAGTGCATAATGATTGCCTTCATGGTGGAGAGCTGTTGCATGTATATATCTGACTGATCAGATATACCCTGCATTTAAAAGAGACAAACGCAATTTTGAGATTCTCTCACTCAATAATTATTCAATCATATATACTTACCATATCAGAGAATAAAAATTTTCTCTTCAAGGAATCTAATACTCCCACCATAAGAGTGATTCCTAGGTAGTGATTTCGCCCCAACACTTTTTGTATCTGGATCGCTTAATGACTTTTCTCGTTGCTGAGACAAAATACAGAAAACCCAAGTCAAAGGGAAGAAGGTTTATTTAGCTCACAGTTTGTGGAGGTTTTGGTCCACAATTGGCCGTCTCCAAGGCAGGGCGGCCTGGCAGACCAGCATTGCAGAGGAGAAACCGCTCATGGTGGACAGAAGGAAGCAAAAGCAAAAATGGGACCTGAGTAGCCTCTTTCTGCATCTTTCATCTTATCCAGACTACTCAGGGTTGACAGCACTCACACCCATAACTCCAGTGTCCATATCCTAGAATTGCACCATGAATCAATTCCAGTATCACACACTCTAGATCCAGCCACCTCTGAAGAAGCCTCACCCAGGACTGCAAGAGGCTTTGTGAGACATCTAAACACAAGGCACAACACTGGACATTTTATTGTCTATTGCATTTACTATGTGGTCCTCTTATCATATTTTTCCTTGCATCTCTTCCAACTATTCTTTCTAGTCTCTATATTCAGTCTTTCTTTTTTTCCCTTTTGTAATTTAGGGCACTTATTGAGTTTACACTTTTAATCAATATCTTCTCATTTTTTCTCTATATTCATTTTTATTTTTTGGCTGCTATTTTCTAATGATACCAGCTCTGTTGTTCAGTCCTGTGTTCACTCTGTTTTATGAACATTATTTATGACTTGAATCATCACTTATTTCTTAACCCAAATCAAAGCAAAATAACAAATATTTAGGGCTGATCTCCAGTAGTAGCTCAAGTCACCTTCTAAGGCTATGCATTAATACTTATTTCAAATTTTGATCTCATATTTTATTTATTTCTCAATATGCTGTATATTTCTTTCTTACTTTTTCAGACTGAGGTTACACCAGATGACCTTCTAAAATTTCCATCTCAGTTCTGCCCCTAAGTGTAGTGGCAGATAATGATGATTTTGATAATATGCACTCTAAAAATTGGTATGGTATATTCTGTTTAAACTTCTGAGCAGAGACAGAATACCAGCTTGGCTTTGATGATCTGGACTCCTACTTTTCTAGAGGAGAAGACCAGACATCAGTTGCCAGTTCCACATTTCAGATCACACTCACTGACTCTATAATTTAGCACTTTATCCTGCACACACCTTAGCTCTTCCTGGCTCTGCTAATGGTAGCCCCGTGGGCAAAATTACCCAGTCTAGAATACATCAAACTCACCCTCAACTTAGTAATTCTCTTCAGGTAATCTACCTAATCAATTGTCAGTTAATATTTAATTTTCTTCATATTTTGCTAAAGCTCATTTAATTATCTTCATGCTTATAACCACTGCTTTAAGTTAGGCAGTCTTAGTATCTTATACTCTTTCGTGGACTTTTAGAAAGTCATAGTTAAATTGAGTTTTTCACTATTGTGACTTTAATACACATACAAATTCACTGAAACACCTTCACAGTCTATACCCCATTCACGATCTATACCCCATTATGATAGTTTCTCAATTTGAAAATGTCATGAGAGTAGAATTATGCCATATGTTAACTTTAAAACAAGCATCTTTTACTCTGCCGAGTACCTTTGAGATGCATCCATGTTATGTTGTAACAATTTTTGGATCCTAGTTCCTTTCTACCCCTCATCTTGCTTGGTAATAGCCACACTTCATTTTTCTATTTGTGCATTAAAAGGCATCAGCATGCTTGAGGAGTCTTCTCCATTGGCATGTTAGCAGATGTTATGGAGACAGCTCTGGAAATTTTGAACATTGCAAATTCTTCTTGGATATTCAGTGAAGTCTTGGTAGGATCCTGGAAGAAAAATCCCCAAATCCAGCAGTCTGAAGACTCCCATAAATTTTTCTCTCATCTACCAGACCAAAATCCAGCTCAATAATTTGTTAAAACCACCATGTATGTGTTTCTACACATTTATGGTTCCAGTAGCTTGTTTTGTTCTAAGTAAGCCTGAGTGGCTGTATCTCTATAGTTGGGCTCATCTCTGGAAGTTCCACTCATGGTTGGCTCTGAGATTTTTCTTCTCTTAGGGGTAACATAGAGACATCTTCAGAGGCTGTGGATTTTTCTTATTATAAGGAGAGGAATGATGAATTATATGTCTGTTTTTATATGTCTGAACTGAAACTGGGAAACCCTCCTATTGTACATTTTTATTCATGTATTTAACATGTTGCAGGAATTCATGTGCTTATGGGCAAGCATCGCCAATGGGCTCCTCAAAAGTACACTCTACTTATTTATCTTTCTGTCTGCAAATACTTAAAATATCAGATATATGCTTACAGTTCAAACATTCTGTATTACCTGATATTCTAAGGATTAACTTTCAGTTAACAAATCAGTGGAATTTATAGAATATTTTTACAGTGAAATAACCTTTATGGAAATGGTGTTTACCAGTGACTATCCTGGCCATAATATCTACTTTGGGTTGAGTCAAGAGAGTCTCTTGACTAGTACCTGTACAAAAGCAGATGCAGTGGAATTGCAGAAAAAATTATTAATTCTGCAGTTACACTTTAAAATAAAAAATCTAAGCTGGGAGTGATGCACATGCCTGTAAGCCCAGCACAGAGGAGGCTGAGGCAGGAAGATCACCTCAAGTTTGAGGTTAACCTGGCTGAACTGCATGGTGAGACCACATCTCAAAAAAAAAAGGAAAGAAAGATAAAAAACTGTGTTGGTGAATTTATCTATTAATAACTAATGTAGTGTTCTCTATCATAAGTATATAACCTCAAAAAAGATTCCAAATTGGTTGTCAAGAAAATGTAATAAAAAAAATTAAGTAGACAGAATTGGAAGCAGTTCTATAAAGATTGGAGTGAGTTGATTGAAATGATGTCTGCATATTAAAGATGGACTGTTATTTTTTAGCATTTGGTATAAAATAGAATAGTTTTATAATATAACTATCAACACTAAGACATGGATTAAGTTTTCTTTGTCAGTTTTTCAAATCTGTTTCTTTCACAGACATTTATTGGGCACCAAATATGTAGAAGATTCTGTCACATGAAGAGACTGGGAGGAGATGGAGAAAGGAGAGGAGGAAGAAAAGCTGCAAGCCTATAGGAAGGAAAAGGGAAAAGAAAGGGAAATAAGCAGAGTTCTGATCCATATTTTCAAAATGCACATTTCAATGCATAACATGCTTTCAAACACTTTAAAGTAGATTGATTGTTCATGGCTTTGTATTGGACTGTTAAGGAAGTATTTAGGGAGTTGATCTTTAAATCAAGATTCAGAGGACAAGTAGGATGTTCACAAAAGGAATGGCATTTCAAGACACGTAGATAGGATGAATAGGTCCTCAAAGGACAGTGGTAGCTTCAGACTAGCCTCCCAGGTTGCTGGCAGAAGAAACTACAGTTGAAATACTTAGTATTGGCAGATTACTGAAAATAGTCGTGCCACAGCAGAAGTTTGAGTTTACTTCTTATGCAAGGAAAGAAAAAGCAGTGCAGTGTTTTTTAAAAGGGCAGATGTGATGAATTTGAGCTTATGATAGAGCATTTGAACATTTATATGGTGGGTGTATTGAAGTGAGGAATGCCGGCAGTAGAGAAAGTGATGCTGTTGTGTCAGTCGTCAAAGTGGGACAAGGCGGGCACTAGATTCATTTATTTGGTTCTTGAGCTCTCTTTAGTGATATTCATGGATTCTCATGTAATAAAAAACCTTCAGTAGGTTCATTATTAAGTTTATTCCATTTTAAGAAATCTAAAATAATCATTTAATACCTACTAGTTTTTTTTTATTTCCATGACTTGACATTGTTCCATGACAAAACAATCTGGTAGTACAACACAAAAGCACTTGTTGTTTTGTTTTTCCATGAACTCTTGTTTACTGGGGCAATAGTGTACACACTAAACATGACTTTACTTTAAATTGTATTATCTGAAATGGTTCTTCAATGTTCCCATAAGTACCTTATAATTAAGCAGTTACAAATTTCAAACTCTTTTCAACCAGATGAATTCCTAAAGAGTGCCATGTTGATATTACAAATGTACAGTCAAATTGATAGTCATAATTTAGTTTACCAAGAATGTGAACATTAAAAGATGAGTTTGGTTATTTTATGTTTAAAGATTGTTACATATCTGAGTGGGGCTGATCACACACACACACACACACACACACGTTCTTTCTGAGAGAATTTTTTGAATGAAAAGTGATTAAGATTTAGTGTCAGCTTAAGGAGATATTTTTATCTTTCAAAAATATAGTGGAATAGTAAAAATAATAAGACAACTAATTTGTTTTCCAAATATTGTATCTGAGAAAAACATACAAGACATTTGTTACAGTTCTCACTGTCTGTCCCTCTCCACACATAGATACACATGAACTTGTATATTTTAATCTATGTGTCAACTTTGTGAAATTATGATCTTGCATTTAATGAACTATTCTTGTACACTTTGCTTTTTTATTTTACTTTATTGTGTATTCCATTTGCCCTTCGCAGGGAAAAATATCTTCCTATTGCAGCATCATTAACTTAAGCTTTTTAATAACCATCAACAAAGAGACTCCAATTAGTTTGGCGAGACTTTAATATGCTTCTTCTTTGATCTCTAAATCCTTTGTAGACTTATGCTAACTTTTCTCTGCCCTTCTAGTCCACATTAAGTAATGTTTCATTCTTCAACAATAAGTCTTTTGAATGTCACTGTAAATCAGATATACACATGCTCTTCAAAGTGCCATCATTAATGAGGATATTACTCATTGACATCTATGAACTTGAATTCATGCAGTGCCCAGGAACAACGTGACAGCGGCAGCGCGAATCATTATGCACTCAAGGACTGAGGGACGTAAATCAGTCTTATGAAAATTAGTCAGCAATTTGAGGTCCTTCAGTGGTTACAGACAGCATTCGTAATAAAATCCAAACTCTTCACAGAAGCCCCCGCTTTGTCTGACCCTGGCTGTCTGATTCTTCTCCTTCACGTTCCTCCCCTTTGTTCTGAAATGGAAATCTTCACTACGGCAGTCTGTGTGCCTCGGCTCGGTCGGTCCTTCTGTCTGTCTGAAATGTGCCCCCAACTTTGATTCTGCTTGCCTTCATCTTGGTTTCCCTTCAGGTGTCCTCCTAGAGGTTAGCTATCATAAGATAGTAATAATAGAGTTTCACAGAAGCAACTGTACAGCACCAAGATATGGCCACTCTAACTGCCTTCTGTCCTCAAGTGGATGTCCACTGAGAAATCTTTTTGACTCTTCATTATGTGACTGGCAACCCTTCTGGGGTCCCCCGCACTAAACACTGCATATCTCTGGTTACACTCAATTCCCTCACTGTAATATGTATCTATTTAGAAGAATTACCAAGAAATGGAGTTGTGCTTCTAATAGAACGCCTTCCATCTTACACACCTGAAAAGGCACTGGAAGCAGTAGCTCACATACACATATTCATTGTAAAGATTAATATGCAAATTGAATAAGGCATTATATTTATTAACCAGCACCATGATGAGGAAGTGAAAAATAAGTAAACTTTTATATCTTTTAAAAAGTTACCACATTTATGAGGTGTGATCCCTATTTATGGTAAATGTTTAATTTAAAAATTTTTATTAAAGGATACATTGCTATTAAGCTCCCTCAAAATACTCCCTCTCATTTTAAATGCATATATTCCTTTGTTCTTACCACTTTCGGAAGCAATTATAGAGGTCCTCTTTTATGAGTGTCTTTAGGAAATGTAATAAAACTATGGTAAGCCAGTTGTGGGGGCACACACTTGGGGGAGGAGACAGGAGGACCACCAGGAGTTAGAGGCCAGCTTGGGCTGCATAGTGAGTTCAGGGCAGCCTGAACTAATGGAAAGACCCTGTCTCAAAAAACTATATGGTAGGGCCAGGGATTTAGCTCAGTGGTTTCGCCACCTGCTGCTTAAGCGCAAGGACCCAAGTTCAATCCCCAGTACAAATATATATAGTAAATGCTGCTGCCAAGACATCTGACCAAAAAGCAGGCTCATAAATACATTACAGACCATCATCATCAACCTTATTCACCAGATCTGGAACCACGCGATTCTGGTTCTTCCTGAGAGTCAAAATAACTATGAGGGGAATTGTTTTGAATGGATTCAAGACAACCATACAGGCAAGAGAAGCCAACTGAAGACACTCATGAAATAGAAATTCCAGAACTCCTTCAGACAGAGGAGGAAAGGTGGGATAAACTGTTCAAAGAGAGGTGGAGCATTTAGAGAAGACTAATGGCAATGCATCTCTTACTGTAGTAATTATTTTGGCATTTAAACATTCACTGTAGTTTTCAATCATAGCTCATCTATGCAAATGTTTTTATATTTAACCATTTTAACTATTAAACTGTAAAATTTTCTATACTATAATAGATTTTTGTGACTTTGTCATTCATGATATATTTCTGTACCAAACCAGTTAAGTATTTAATGATATAGAAAAGGTCTTTTTTGATATTATATGTTGTCTTTCTTTCTTTTGAAACATTAATGTTCTTTTTAACCACTTCTTTGCTTGTTTGGCACGGGCCTGCACAATAACTCAAGCACAAGGGACACTGTAACCTTAAGGGACCCTTCACACTGAAGGCTTCGTGATTTCCTCCCAATTCCTGTACTCCTCCTTCTTCCTTAGTCATGAAAAATTGATAAGCAAATGACAGTTCTAAGGGTAATCATTTTGTACCTTCTCTAAGGATGTTTTTCCAGTGGCTTTTTAAAAGCTGAAGTTAATTTAATTTAAGACATAGCATTGCGATGAAAAAGAATGTAAAAATATTCCTCAGAAATTTCATATATACTAATTTTTATGGTCCAGTTGTTTGTGCACCCTCAACACTTATATGTAAATTTATAGAGATTTATGCCATCACCTATGTAAATTTATACGAATTTATACCATCTCTACCTGGCGATATTAGGAGATCAAACACTTGGAAGGCGATGAGAACACAGGAGCAGAGACTCCATGAACGAGCTCACTGCCTTACACCAAAGAGATGCTGGAGAAACACTTGTTTTTTCTGCCCTATGAGGTACAGATGCTGTCTGTGAAGCAGAAAAAGGTCCTCACCACATATTCATTCCACTGACACACTGATCTTAGACTTCTAGCCTCCACAATTCTGAAAAAAATAAATGTCCTTTGGTTGTAAACTGCTCAATTCATGGCATTTTGTTATAGCAGTCAAAGTGCTCTGGGATAATCAGTAAAAACTCAGCTTCCCTGGAGGGATATGATGGTGTGAATCTACTAGGACATGAAATCTCCTTCAGTCTATGGCATCATCCTTTACAGGTGAATCTACTAGGACAGGAAATCTCCTTCAGTCTATGGCATCATCCTTTACAGGTGGAAGAGAGATAAAGTGGATGTGAATGAACAAGAAAACATAAAGCAAAGAACGCAATAAGAAATAAAGAATGCAAAAGAAAGAGGAAAAAATGAAGAAAAGGGTAAATGAAAGGACAAATTATAATTCAGAAAGCAGCCTTTAGAAATATTTCTCTCTAACTTCCAACTCTCTGGCTCTCAGAAGCAAAAAAAAAAGTGACTAAAAAAAGTGAGAACAGGAGAGAGGAGACAAAGGGAGGAGAGGAGAGGAGAGGAAAAGGTAGAAAAGGTCAGAGGAAAAGAATGCAGGAGGGAGGAGGTGGAGTCAAGAGGAATAATTTTCCTCCACCTGAACTTGAGCCATATGGTTAGAAAGAGTGGATGAACTCTAGCACCTCACCTCCCAAATATGTGTTTAAGGAACATGAGAGAACACGACAGTTGGATCCTCCCACTTGCTGCATAGGCATTTTCAGTGAAGTAAGAATGCCACCCGTTCCCACTGTACTTATGCAAGCCGAAGAGGCATCTTGGCCTGAATTCAGAGGGGGTTAATGACAGTGAAGCTGGTGGGCTGAATCTTGAAACAGCTCGCCGAAAGGCTGGCTGCTGAAATGGTAGGCAGAGTGATTCATTTGCTAAAAAGGAAATACAGTGTAAAACATGATTAACAAAAAACAGCCTTTAGAAAATAGATCCTGTCTTAATTTGCAAAACTCTGGTTCTGAGAAGCAAGCTAAACTTTTCAAAGTAGCTTTTAGTCTTGTGGCTATAGTATTTACTAAACTAGGGTAATTAGATTTATCTTTTTCCCTCTATCCTATAAATTGTATTGTATTTTATTTGACCTTTAGCTGACTTTGCTACTAGAGCAGCCACACAGAAAGCAATTACAAAAAAGCAGTTTGGTGATTTACATAAATTGAGGCATATTTTATTGTTCTGTAATGTTTACAGCACACTATAATGTTTACAGCACGTTGCTAGTATATATTTGAAGGTAATTGGACAGTTCCACACTGATGAAATTGCTTATACAAGTGTAACAATGCAGAACGCCAGTGCTAACTGTGCTGTAATCATCCCTAAGTGGATTAGTTGGGTTTATTCAGTTATGGACCAATGTATCATTTTTATATTGTAAGGTAAAATCTTTTCATAAGTACTCAGAATGTGTGAACTAAAAGAAATTAATGTGATATATAGGTAAAGGAAAAAAGAGTAAGTCTCATAATTTATCCTACCTGAAGCTTGAAAGTGATGGTCCATCCACTAAACAATTGCCTAAATTGAATTTCACCTTTTGGGTAGTACTTTCTAATAGAAGGAAGACATCATTAATTGGGTATTAAAATAGTTACAACTCATTAAAATGAAAAAATCTTCAATAAAAGTCTTTTTGGTGTCACTTATATCTTTTACAAAAACTAACAAATTCCCCCTCATGACTATTATGAAGGTCAATCATTTTGTCTAATAAACATAAATTTATTAGTGCTAACTAAACTGTGTAGTATGAATCATATTAAAACTATTAAATGTTTCAAAGGACTTATAGTTCTAATACTGCAAACTTTGACCATTTTCAAACTCTGAATTGATAAATTAAAAGATCTAAATTTCGCACTGCATGAAAATTTCCCTGAGAGAGAACTGATAGAAGTTACTGATCTCAATGGCTTTTGATTAATATTTCTTCTATGAATATAAATACTCACATTGGGAACTTCGAGAAAGAGCTTACTGACCATCGATAAGCAGCAGAGTGGTGACTGAAGTATTTTCCGGAAAGCCCTACTGTTGTAACTTAATCCAGTGAATTGCCAAAGCTACTAACAGAGTGCTGAAACACTGCATGGAATGGTGGGTAAGAAAAGGGTAGGGATATGCCTCCCTAACACAGTGACATGAGAATTATTTTGACCTAAAGGCATATGGCTTCCTGAAATCCTTTATCTGCCTAAAAGGAGAGTTTCCCAAAAGAACATAAAGGAACTCGGCTGTCAAAAGTGTGCTACCCAGGAACTACTTTAATTTCTCAGGGAAGTCTGCACACCATTTAAACAGGCATTGTCACAAGACAATCATCTTTTCCTCCTATTCCCTTACGGCCCATTTATTTATGCAAGAAATCCTTTCCTCTCACACCGCTGCCATCCATACAACCTTTACCTCTAATATCTTATGTACATAGGCTCCACCTTTCAAGCAGTCCTATGAGTTGCTCACCACCCAGGACTCCTAGATATGTGCACACTGAACATGTAAATTAACTTCCATGAGTTCTTCTCTCCAGAATCTCTTTTTTGACATCTAACTTGCAGGCCTCCAGCTGAGAATTCAGAATGGCAAGAGAAAGTGTTTTCTCCCCTAGAGTATCAAGTATTGAAGAACATGAAGAAAGCCCCAACATTTCCAAATATTTTCTACATGCATGATCTCATTCTCATAAACATGGAGAAAGTGCATAACACTTATTATATCATACACATTACACTGTTATAAAACTATGACTTTATATAATTTGTGAGTTTTAAGATTACAAGGAAAGAACAATACAATAAGGGTATTTAACATTTTCATGGAAAATATAGATAGTACTTATTTTTCCAATAACCAATAATTTAATGTAGTAATTTTGTATTACTAATTTTGAATGTGAGAAAATTTATTATTATATTACTATTACATTATTATTTTTCTAAATAACTTCTTGATATCATAAACCTTATTTACATCTCTTCATTGCAAATCTGGTATTTTTTTCTTAATAAGTCAGTATACTCAAAGGCTGTTTCCATAATTTGAAATGTTCAGTTCTTATGATGGAAATACATATTATTGTTTGTGTTCATGCACATTTAATTATAATTTATCTTGACAACTATGGAAATAATTCACTTATGAATAACATAATTTAAAAACAAAGACACATAGGGAGAAAAGGATCTCTTTATAATATTCTTGCTACCTTTATATCTACTATACCAGTTGCTTTTCAAAATAACTATTATAAATAAAATATAACATTCAGATTAATAGGTAAAAATTTGGTGGATTAAAACATTGATATATAATTTGCTTCTATCTGTGTGATACCAGCTTGAAAAATAACAATATCCCACTCCATAATCAACAGATTCTACTACTCTACATATGGACAAAACAATCTCAGGTTTCTCTTCTTGGTCAAAAGAAGAAAATATTGAGAATAGAATGATATGTCAACAATCTACTTACCATTATTTAGTACAAATCATAAATAATTTCATATTTCACATTATTTTCAGAGAGCAGCATAAATTTCATTCATATTGAATTTTAAGGAGAGTAAATGTTTGAGTCTCATTCCGTTTTTTTCCCTAATCAGTACTCTCTCTCTCTGTGTTCAAGGTAGATTGAAAGATAGTTTTCCTTCTGCTCTTCATTTTGACCTTATGCAAGAAATCCTTTCCTCTCACACCGCTGGGTCATTTTGACCCATATAGCACTTGCTCCTAAACTTTTTCCAAATGTATGGCTTTTCAGTTGTGAGTGACTTCTAATTCTTCCATCACCAGAACACATCTTATTATGCTGTGAGTGGTGGCCGATTCTCAAGGAGGACTGCGCATTCTGAAACCCACATCTGTTGGCTCACACTCCTGTTTGATGATTTCTGATCAGGCTGACAGATTTTTTCCATTTTGTCTTTTCGCTTCTTTCATTTCTCAGTTTTCTGTTTCAAATTCCCATCTCACTGGCCACAGTCATACTAGAACAGGCACAGAGTAATACATGGTACCGAATGGGAAGGCAGGGGACAAATATTTTTTATATTTTCATTTTCTGCCAGCACCAGGCATATTTGATGGGGAAACTGATTATGGTTTTATGTTGTCATTATCTTAATCTGCTGTGACATGATATACTGCTGTGAATACATTCAAGATAATAATACATCATTGTTATATTTAAATATGAACAAGTTAGGCATAGATTCAAATTTCTGAAGATATTCTTATTGAAAACGCAAGTTAATTTTGTACAGAATCCTTTTTGCCAGATCAAATAATAATGTGTGCTCTATCCTTACTGATCTGTGAACTCCTGATGAACTGGAATACTGATGATTGATTCTTATGTTTTTTGAATGATGTATATATTTCATGCTAATTTTCAACAATTATTTAATGAATTTCTACTATACTCTGTGAAACACAGAAGAGTCACGCCCACATCTAAATTTCAGTAGTTGAGAGTGATTAAAAAGTGAAGTTAAGATGAGGTCCCATTTGTTGGTTATTTATAGTATCTCCCATGCCGTCCGGGTTTGGTTCATGAAGGCTTTGCCTACTCCTACATCCTCAAGAGCTCTCCCTATTCTCTCTTTCAGTAGGTTTAGTGTTCTGTTTTAATATCTAAAGATCTGTTTTAGTATCAAAGATCTTTGATCCATTTTGATTTGAGTTTAGTGCATGGTGAGAGACATGAGTCTAGTTTTACTCTTCAGCATATGGAAAGCCAGTTTTCCCAGCACCACTTACTATCTTCCTTCCAGTAAATGTGTTTGGCCCCCTTTTCAAAGATAAGGTGGCTGAGTGTATTTGGAGTTCTCTCTGCATCTTCCAGTCTGTCCCATTGATCTTCAGGTCTGTGAAATAGGAAAAAATTGTTCAAAATTATACCGAGTGTCAGCTATTTTCTTCATAATTAAAATATTTTATGCAAAAAGGTATAGTATTAGTAGAAGAGTTGAGAGATAGATTAGCAAATGAAAATATATTCTTTTAAGATCATGATTCACAGTGTATTTATCATTACTATTCTCTAATAA
>NW_004624854.1:2421415-2608105 GCF_000247695.1 Heterocephalus glaber | reverse complement strand
TAGCAGTGAATACACATATTAGGAAAACAGAGTGAGCCCCATTAAACAACCTGATGCTGAACCTCAAGCTTCTAGAAAAAGAAGAGCAGGACAAACCCAAAGCTCCTACAAGTGAGGAAGTTATAAAGATCAGAGCAGAAATCAATTCAATGGAGACTAAGGGAATGATACAAAAAATTAATGAAGCCAAGAGTTGGTTCTTTGAAAGAATAAACAAAATTAACAAATCCTTAGCCAACCTTATCAGAAAAAGGAAAGAAAAGGCCCAGATCCATGCAATTAGGAATGAAAAGAGTAAAATTACAACAGACCCAGAAGAAATCCAGAGTATCATCAATACCTACTTCCAGTTCAGGTATTTCACTGTAGATTTTTTTTCTTATTTTTGGTTCCAGGGATCGAACTCAGGACCTCGTGCTTGCCAGGCAAGTGCTATGCCACTGAGCTAAATCCCTGGCCCTCGCTGTAGATTTTTGATCTACTTGATTTGTCCATTTGTGACAGTGAGGTATTGAGGTCCCTCTTGGACCTCTTGGAGATCCTCTTCCTCTTGGAGTGTTCCCTTTACAAGGATGTAGTGACACTCTTTTCTCTCTTAATTATTTTTGGCTTGAAATCCACTTTGTCTGCAAATAGAATAGCTGCCCTTCCTTTTTTCTGGGTTCCCATCATATAAAGAATTGTTTTCGACCCTTTGATTTTCAGTCTAGGAATTTCTTTTTAAATTAAATTTGTTTTTTTTTATGCAGCATATTATTGGACCTTGCTTCTTGATCCATTCTGTCAGGCTGTTTCTTTTGATTGATGAATTGAGACCATTAACATTGATGGTCATAAATGACATGTACTGACTTTTCCCTGTTACATTATTTTCCAATTGTTGGTTCTCTTTTTTTCCCCTTTGTTAAATGCTAGCCTTGTCTGGTTGACTCATTCTGTTGGGGTTCTTGGAGACATAGTCATTGTTATTGCTTTCTTGAATGTCCTTCAGAACAATTTGGAATGCTGGTTTGGTGTTAATCAATTTCCTCACATGTTCCTTGTCATGGAAGTATCTTATTTCTCCATCAATTTTGAAAGATAGCTTTGCAGAGTACATCAGTCTCGGTTGGAGTTTTCTTTTAGGGCTTGAAATCTTCACTCCAAGCTATCCTTGATTTGAGAGTTTGTGTTGAGAAGTCTGGTGTGATTCCAATGGGCTTTCCTTTATAGTTGAGGTGTTTCTTTTTTCTAACAGCTTTAAATTTTCTTCACTTGTGTTGAATATCTGTAATCTTGATTATTATATGCCTTGGTGTAGATTTTTTTTTATCATGGCTAATTGGAGTTCTATATCCCTCACTTCTCTGTGTGTCAAATTCTTTTTCTCTGCTTGGGAATTTTCTGCCATTACTTCTCTGAACAGATTTTTTTATGTCGCTTGTGCTATCTCCTCTTTTGTAATTGACTCTGATCAATCTTATGTTATATGTTTCTGATGAATTATCCTCTGACATTATTCTACCTTGAGAAGTGAAGTGGTATCTTTTAAAAAAGTTCTGCTAAAAATTTCAAGCTTGGTGAAAACATATATTTATTTGAAAATAAAATTTGAAATTCAAATGTAGTAATGGTAGAAGTAAAATGGGAATCTCTATGCTTACAACTGCCTGCACTATATTAAGACTTTCTGGTTTATCCAAGAGAACGTGTTAGAGAAATTAGCACATTTGTTTCATCAACATGGAGCAGTAATGACTTCAATTTCTTCAAACAAATAATTATTTGTTCAAGGGAGGGAAAAAACCCTTAAGTTTCTTTGATTTCTCTAGTACCTATGATCAATAGTATTTTTGATGATTAAATTTTTTTTAAAAAACGTGAAATATTTAACACATTTCCATATATTTCTGATCAGCTGGTGCTATGTTTCAACTTATCATTTTCTTTATGGTGTATGAAAACATAAAGTTGGTTAACATCTACCTAGATTTCCACTCCTAAATTAGATTTTAGATTGAGTTACTAACTACATTTACATTTAATTTACTTTTTAAGACTTGTCTTATAGTAATAGTCAAATTTACAGTAACTTTTGTGGAGCCCTGTAGGTGACTATATCACTTGTGTCATTTGCCAACTAGATGGCTTTGAGCATCTCAGAGTACATACACTGTTCTTTATGCTCACGGTTTTGTACAAATTCATATCACTGATGCATTCAATATCTCTTGAAGCTTGTATTTTATGAAGAAAAAGCATATATTTTCTGTTATATTTCTAAAATGTGAAGAAAACACTTGCTTTTTCCTAAGTGTATAGGATCATTAAATAGATGCTTTTGAAGGCATAATGCAATAAAAACTTATTCAACATTTCTTTTCTTTCTTTTTTTTTTTTTTTTTTGGTACTGGGGATTGAACTTGGGTCCTTGTGCTTGTGCAGCAGGTGGCAAAACCACTGAGCTAATCCCTGGCCCTATTCAACATTTCTTTATCACAAATTTGAGAAAAATTCATTCCACTCCATAAAACACTCATTCCCATGAAGAAAGGTGAATTAGAGCTGTATTTTCTTCTGCACTTATCAATACTACTGATTCAGATGAAGGAATGTCACTGACTACCCTGAAAATATGATAGATAATGGTACCTCATCCCGTCTTTCAATACATAATCTTTGGGTCACTATTTTCCATTCCCTAATAGCTAACAAAATTGACTGCATCAAAAGAAGGTCACTATACTGTGTGGGTTGATTTATTTCTTATATTTTTATTTTTGAAAAAATGGTGGAAAGAGAATTCTATGAATTAGATAACCAGGAGGTTACTGTAATCTCCTACTTCATTCACATCACTTTGCCATTATCATCATTTATTTAGGGAAATATTGCAAAACCAGAGGAAGGAAGATTCACTTAGGTGTAAGAGAAAGGACTCTCCCTTTGCAGAAAGGATTTGAGAACAGAGGGAGTTGGCTAGATCTATAAGAAGATAGTTTTCTTTTGTGTGCTCAGATGAATGAATATCACCTGCAAGACTCAGCCCTGGAATAAAAAACTAATGGATGGAGTGTGAAAATGACTGGTTCAAATGAACCTATAAAATCTCAGGCATATTCAGGGTCTATTTTGTGTTATTGGCTTTTCAAAACATTTTAAAGTAATGATTGGTTAAAAAATGTGTGATCTATGCATGTTTAATCTGATCACTTGTTTTCAATATCCTATAAACATTGTAATAGCTACAATAGTGTCTTTTATAGGATATATTTAAGTAATATTCACAGTTAAGCTGTAGATAAGTGATTACAGAATATTATTTATAAAGCTTTAAAAATGGCAAGAAATAAATGTTTATTGAGAATCACCTCTATACTACATGTGTGACTTTCATTAATTTAATATGCAAATTAATGTTTTGAGTTCACTAAAGCTTTAGTTAACAGATCCGAATTTTCAACATTTTTGGTATCATGTAAATAATAATCCCTTTTTGAACTTACTAGTTTTCAAAAATGCAGTGATTTTTCTCTATTCTTTTTATGTTGGTACATTTTGCCTTTTTAGTACTTTTTCTTAATGTTTCTAAGATTTTATCAATTTTTTTATCCTTTAAAGCATTTCCCCAGCTCCCACAGGTCTGTTAGAATATTTTCTACATTTTATCAATATTTTTTCTTCATGACTCTGAACGAACAGTTTCTATGCACCTGGATTTCCAGTCCCACTACTTTCTCCTTTTCCTAATCAGTTCTTGACACTCAGTACTTCTTAACTTCAGTGATAATCATTTAAGATTCTAGCATCCTACCATCTCTGCTGCCCTTTTACTATTCGACTCTATTTTTCCCACAGTGCTAGCTTAAACCAACCTCACACTTGCTAGGTGAGTGCTCTATGCTGAGCTCTACCACCAGACCTACTATCCTATGTTTTCAGTCGAGCTTTGCTAGGGTTGCATTTTTTTTCTTAGAAGACAAATCAAACTTCTTTGCATTTTTTAAGTGTTTATCCTAGATTTTGCCATATACATTTGTAATGAACCTAAGCCCATTTTCAAAAACCCACTGGTCACTCAAGTACCACACTTATAATAACACAGTCATCCTGGCCCCCTCCCTACCATTCTTGCTCTACTGCCATCTGTTTCTCTTACTGATAAATGGCAAAGCTCAAATACAGTTCACTTTGTTGTTTTGTGTTTGGGCAACCATATCTGGTAGATAAAAGTCTCTGTCACTACCTCTCTTCCTCTCTCCTTCTCTAAGCAATGTTCCTATAAATAACTTTACACAGGTTAAAAGCCAAGTTGTATTTAACTCCCCTGGGAAAATACATTACCGGAAACCGACTTCCTCCTCGTACAACTTCTCTAGAAAAAGCTGAGGATAAGTCTTTCACATATTTACTTTTTAAAAATACACAACATGACACTTTTTCAGAAAAACCCAGGCAAAATTCTGATTCAATTATTTCCAGAGCTTGTGATTTCCACATGATGAATTTCATATTTCATTCTTGGGCTAGATTTGAATAGACTATCTCCCATTTACTAAGAATCTCTGCATTATGCTTCAGTAATTTTGGTTATTTTCTAACCCTATTTTCTACTATATGAGAAGGATGATGTAATTTTTTTTTTCTGGTACTGGGAACAAACTTAGGACTTTGCGTTTGTGAGGCAGGTGTGGTGCTACTGAGCTAAATCCCTGTATGATGATATAATTCGAGTTGGTTTTTGTTAGCATTCAATTAGATAACAAGTGCCATGTTTTGAATACTGCTTCAGTGTAGTTAGTATACAGTTTGACAAATATTAATAAGAAATCCATTTGTAAGTAGTGCTATAACTAAATTTATTTCTAATTCCAAACAATTTTAGAAGCCCTTATATAACATGAGCATCTACTAGAGTTAACTGGTCAATTCAATTAATTTAAAATAAGTTAGTAAACTTATTTAAAATCAGTTAGCTACCTACAAGTTACAGTTAAACTTTTAATTAATCTAGGGCCGGGGATTTAGCTCAGTGGTTTCGCCACCTACTGCGCAAGCGCAAGGACCCAAGTTTGGTCCCTGGTACAAAAAACAAAACAAAACAAAAAAACTTTTAATTAATCTGAAATAATTTTGCATCTGAGAACATCAGGTGTACTAATATCATGACATGTGTTTTGTGCCCTCTTGTACTATCCTGTGTCAAAAGTAACAAATATGTGAATCTTTGACTGTGCTGTATGCTTTTTGAAGTTTCCAAGCCATGCCAGGCAGAATGAGCTATCTCTGTTTAATTGACAGACACAGTGGTTTACTGGGAGGTCTGCCTGGAGGACTATAACTGCGGAGCTTTCCACTTTAGTGTAAAGAAGCCTTTGCTGCTGCAGGCTTCTAACCTCTTCGCAACAGCAAGGTCACCAAAAATGTCACCTGCCTCCTTGGATGTACAGATTTCTTGTCAGAGAAGGGTTTTGGAATTCTCACAGCTGGTCACAAAGGACAAAGATCTCAGTATGTCGTGTGTCCTGAAACAAAAAGTTGCAGAGATTTTGCTGTAATCTTTTGTTTTGCCACACTGGTGAGTTACAAGTTCATTGTAGCCGGTGTTGTCACATTTACCTCTGTCTACTTTTTTCCTTTGTCTGGGGCACAAGCTTATGTCTCTACCAGCCCACCATTCCTAGTCAGGGAATTATACATGATATTATTTCATCAACATATTTGAACAACATCTCTATACTCTTCACTGTCCTTATATTGGCTCACAGGATATATTACACGTAGGGGAAGCTGTCTGACTTATTAAAAAGATATCAACAGCCAAAAATTCAAAAACAACCTTGGCCCTGGCGGTGTATGAAGATCTGAACACATTTCACCGGCTGTAGACCATGTATTTTGTGGGTTAAGTTTAAGCCATATTGGAGGTCCTCAGTCTTTGGTTTCTGACATCTTCCTTGTTTGTGCCTCTTGTTAGAGTGACTCATATTATCACTTTATACTTTATCTTAAGTTTTCTGTTTTTCACTGTGATAATTTCTCTTTAAAAATGTAACTTTTCCATATACATTAGCATGGAAAGGAGAAAAATAAAATCTTTCTTCTCCTCTGGCACAGTGAAATTTATCGTTGTCTTTACATTCCCATTGCTTCAGTTCCTGAGAGAGGTCCTTCTGCTTGGGAAGAGAACTAGCTTGGGCTGAAGGCTCAGAATATGAAAGAGAAGACAATGAAAATAAGAGATGAGTCTGAGAACTCTTTTCAGCCATCCCAAACCTGGGAATGCATTCAGACTGGGCTGAAGCAGAGAAGGTCGGATATAGCCAAGATGGCACCAGACACTGCCAGTGCTGGCCACCTGCTCAGAACCCTAGGTGCCCGGATTTCCCACAAGTGAACTGATTCACTCTCCTAAAGAACATCTTCATATTGTGGTGATTAAAACAAGTCTCAGAAAGGATAAATAACTTAGGTTCATTCAACTAACAGGTGATGAAGGGAGAATTTCCAAAAGTTTGCTTCCCTTAGAACACAGGCTGTAGTCCCCACATTGTGCCATATTGGAATATGTGGCAAACCACATGTGCTAGGGAGCTGAATGAGAAAGAGATGACTCTACAGGCCCAGCACTGATGCAACTGAAAAATCACTTGACGTGGTGATCATGATGGGTAAGACACAGAAGAGAGGATCACAAATGAGTGTGTGAATAAGAGGCAGGCAGCAATAGATCATCCTAACCTGGACACTTTTGAGGAAGAAAGGCAACCTGTTAATAATTATTCTGAGACAGAAGACTTAATTCTAACCATCACTGGCTATCTCGACAAAGGAGGGCTTGAAGTATAAATGGCTTTTGCAATATCTCAGGTGCAGGAAGTGGGATCAACATAGAGGACTGTTGCATTGATTTCACCCCAGGGAGGAAGCCATCAAATAGCCTGCTTTATACCAATTTTTATGTAAACATTTTGTGCACAGGCTGGCTACCCGTTATACCTATTGCAGGTTTTCAGAAAATAATATTATGCCTTGCAGAATATCCTTCACAGAATTCCACTTGAATGCTGCTGTTGTGATTTGTTTCTGGATATGACAAGAAATCACCCTATAAAATCTCATGCTGCTTCTCTTTCAAGAAGGGTTTGTGACAAGTGAACATTATATCACCGATATTCTTCAAATAGTGTCACACATAAAACATTTCACTTAAAAATCCAAATAAGAATACAAGTTTCCTCTAAAATAAATACATTTAACTTTCTCTAATTTTGGAAGTTATTTAATTCTGTTTTAATGTGGTCTATATGATATGCTATTTATTCTAATTTGCATAGTTATAATCTCACACACTTGATCTTCAGTTTCTACGTATATTTATGATTTTTCCTCTATATTTTCTACTTCAGTTTTCTATTTTATTATAAGTTTTCCATGAACACAGATTTAAATTCTTCATCAAAGCTCATTAAGCAATGTATGTCAAATACTTTTAAGTTATAATAGATCAGTACAGTTTAGCATTCCCTTCATAATTATCATTTTGTAGATAACTATTGAGATTCTTCTTGTTTAAATTTTCTTCATAAGAAAGTATCTAAAATCATGTCCAGTGATTATGTCTTCAGCATGTTTGTGGGTCTTATTTACACACACTCTCTCTTTCAAGTTAAAATAAGGGCAACTTTATTCCAACATCTTGTCTTTCCTTTCTTTGCATGAAGTCCTCTCAGTGGGTAAAGTGGACTTCACCCTGCCCGGAAAATCAGGCTTCAGCCTTTGGCAGCCCTCTCACCGCTTGGCAGCCCTCTCACCCCAAGCCATTCCTACCCAACTCGTCCCCCTTTACCTCTCTAGATGTCATATAGATTACAACATGTCAGACCATAGGCGAAGTAGGTCTTAGAATGTATACACAAGTTCAGTCTATAGGAAAACAGAATACTGTGAGGGGGCAAATGTGAGTGAGCAGACTCGTGTCTGCCTGACCCAGTGTGTTGTGTGTCAAACTCAGTGAACAGAGCTGTCTGTCAGGAGTGCCTGAGTCAAATACAATCACCACTTGGAAAGAGCCTGACACCATGTGTCCCTCCCCAACGTGTCCAATGGCGCTTAAACTTACAAATTTAGTAGGTGGAGATCTTCACCACCTACACCATGCTCAAAGGGGACTGGAAAGAGCACGATGTTACATGGGAAATTGCGAGAGAGCAGTGAAGAAACCGAGGCCGTTCTCAGGTACTGGGTAAGAGAAATAAAAGGCATACTTTCACCTGTCCTCAGTCAGGGACATAGATTTTAATCATTCTCTCCACAAATAACTGATGAGTATATGAGGTAAACCATACATAAAGCAGCCATTCCACATGTGCGTGTCTTTATTATGTGTGCATTAAAACACAAATCATGTATGGATCCTGTAAGTGATTTTGAAACCAATGGGAAAATAATAGTATTGCAGGGTCATAGAGGAAGAGTAATTAAGAAAAGTTCTCTGTGGAAAACATAAACTATGATAATAATGTTTGCTTTGAAGATTCTAATAGCCAGGGTCAATGGACAGACATAAAGAAAAGCAAGATGAGAAATATTTGATACAGATATTATAGCAAAATTATAGGCATATAGGTAAAGCAGCAGGCTATCCAGAGTGAACAAAGAAACTATGATAATCAAGGGAACACGAGATTATTTCAATCTTGCCACATACTTTGAAATATTGTATCAAGATATTTAAAATGATCAAACTTTACAGGAGTTAACTACATACCTTAATTGATAAACCAGTTCTCATTATAAAATGATTCATACATATCTACTATATGGTAAAAATAGCTTATGTATTTTTTCAATTTAATGTGCATATTAATATGCACCCCTAGATGCACATCTACTTTTTTTCTAACTCTAATATTAAATATATAATATACCCAAGATCCAGTAGATAGTCAAATAGCTAAAGAGTTAGAGCATGGTGGGGTTAAATGGATTGCTCCAAAAGATAAATAGAGGTAAGATCCAAACATACTGATTTATGTTGGTCTTTATTTCAATGATTAGAACCATTAAAGAAAATAGGAGTAGTAGGCATGGTGGTTCACACCTGTAATCCCAGCACTCAGGTGGACAGGGCAGGAGGATGCCAGAAGTTTGAGGCCAGAGTGGGCTACATAGTGAGTTCAAGACTAGCCTCAACTATATAGCAAAACCCTGGTCTCAAAACAAACAAAGACAACAGCAAATGAAAAGATGGCAGGGAAATTTAGACACAGAGATAGCAGACACAAGCATGGCTTATGAAGACACGATGGCGAGAACACAGGGTGGAAGGAAGGTCAGGGTGAGAGGGAAGTAGGACATGAAGGTGAACCTCTGCAGGCTACACAATGCTCAGACTTCCACACTCACAGTGAGGAAGAGCCATCAAAGGCTTCGGTACTATTCCAAGAGTGAGCATAGCCCTGTCACCTCTTTGATTTCAGATTTGCAGCTTCCAGGACTGTGAGCAAATATGATGCTGCTGTTTTAAGTCACCCAGATCATGGTATTTGTAGCAGCACCTAGCAAACCAATAAGGACAATAAAAGAGATACATTAAGCTGTAAAGAGAAAGCATTTACCCTTGTCCTGAGATTGACACCCGGGTGAAACAAGGGTCCTGCACTTGCAGTATTGTTTATAGTGATCAATTTTCTTTGCCTCCTTGAGGTTTTCCTGGGGAAAAGTAACTCTGCAATGCCTGCTGATAGACAACATAGGGTAGTGTGATGGCCAGGTTTCCATTACTTCAAAAAATGACAGATAATCACACTAAAAATAGAAGGTTTATCTGGGCTCATAGTTTCAGAGGTTTTTTGTCCACACTTGGTTGGACTCATTGCTCTTAGAGTCTGGATGCCAAGAAAGAGTCTTGTGGTCCCTATATGTTCCTTCAGAGGTAGACGTGCATACCTGCAGTTGGAGATTAGTGGACTTGGGTAGGTTGTATGTACATGTGCAGGGAAACAGACTAGCATTCTTTAGCAGGTTAGTTTTAGGAATGAGAAGACACAAGAATTACTGACCAGACTCATTCCTTTACAGTGATCCTCTGTATCTGTCTACTTGGAAAGACTGTAGGTACACCAGACATGATAGTATTTAACCCAGTCTGAAAACCATTGCTACTGGGTATATACCTTAAAGATTTTTAAAATCCTATAAATTAAACTCCTTTTAATATGATAAAACAGGTAAAATATTCTATAGCAGCTATTTTACTTACTGGCAATCACTAACATTCTCTCCAAATGCTCTATGTGTGTGTATATGTAAAACAAAAGAAAAATAGGTAGGTAGATAGGTAAGTGGGTAGGTAAGTAGGTAGATAGATAGCGTTCTTACATATAATTAGAAAAAGACAGAAAACCCAGGAGAATAAGTTAAATTATGAGCTCATAATTGCATTTCTGTAATTGACTTTGGGATCATAAGTTTTTACTTAATTTCTTCAGTGTCACAACTGTTATGTATCTACATAGACTTGATTCCCAATTCTTAGTAACAGTTGTGCCAGGACCTCTGGTTTTGTTCTTCTTTTTTTTTAACAATTGCTTTTGCTAGATACTAATTGGGGAAAAATGGAAATATATGAAGTTCTACTATTGTGTTATCAGATTAAAAATACTCTGGAAGGAATTTTCATTTTGATGGTCTTTATCTTTAGGAAGCCAGACTTCTCCTTATATAAAAGCACTCCAGAATTTGCTTCATTTCTGGAGTCATTTTTCGAATAAGTTGTACCCTTAGTTGCTTCACACCCTAAACACTGAAACAAATCAAATGACATGTTCTACAGCACCAGTACTTCTTGGTCATACAACCATGTATAGACCAGCATTCAACAACAGCAATGTGTCATGCCTAAGTAATAATTTTAACAAAATTCTACATACATTGGTTATATGCATGTAAGTGCATCTTTTCCTATCCAAATGCATCTCAAAAACATGTGCTAACCGTATCCTAACCAAATTATGAGAATAAAACCATCTCTATAGAGAATAAAAAGATCATCATATTCTTTCTTATCTCCTCACACAAAAATAAGTACATTATGAAATTAAAATCAATGATAGTCCTCAGTAAAGTCAAATTCATGCTAACACACATATCCACATACGCACACACACTCACACACACTTACGGCAACTCTTTTAACTTATAAGCATTTTAAATATATCACATTTAACCATAACACATTTAACCAGGGGTGATTTTCTAATGTGATTCGGTAGAAGATTTTTGTCATCCCATATTTAAATGTTGTATATTTTTCTATGAGAATACTTCAAATCATGGTGCTCCTTCTTGCTGTTATAAAGTGTACAGACAAAATTCTCAAATAATCCTAATTTAATATTGGAAATAATTGTGCAATTAATATCTGGTGAAATTCAATGAGTTTATTAAAGATTTCACTGGACTTTGGAAGTAAATGGCTTTACATGAATATTTAATTTTTTGTAATGAACAATGTAGTGGACAAAAATAGATTGCTTATCCAATAAATTTGTTCCATACATATTTTTCTTCTTTATAATTTTGACTCTTTTAACTATGTGGAAATTTATGACATTCACAAATTCATGTGTGTTTTCCAAAACACATTCGTCTTTAACATATATATCAGTCCTGCTCATTAACTCTCTTTCCTTGTCATTTGATGGTCAGTAAATCCTATTTGCTTATTAATTCATTTTTATAAAGTGGGATTATAATATGATACACAAACTAAATGCATCTATTTACTCTATAAATATAATGAAAATATTTTAGCTGAGATGAAGCGAATGTCAACAATAGAAACTAAATTCTGACAGCCCATGAACAACTATTAGCACTAATCTTACATTCCAGCTATCAAAATGTATGAAGGCAAGATAGTTTTGTCTTTTTCTCTGAAATTGCTGACCTCCCAAGGTGTCTCATGAACAATCATAGAGTTCCTGTTCTCCTCACTGATCATTTGGGAAGGCACTGAACAGATTCTGTCTTCTATCTTGGAGTTACAAAGTTACAATTACATTTATCAAAATGCAGTGAAATACATGTTTTGCATTTGGGGCATGTAACTTGGATCATGTCTTTTCATAAAAATTCTAAGAATTGAAATTTGTGGAGATACTTTTGATGACGACTTAGCAAAACTGTCCTACAATATCTCAACTGGGACATCTATAGAAATCGTGGCCCATACTCACATTTCTCTGGGTTGATTAGCGTATGTCAGTGTGAGAGTGTGCAGTTTTATCACGTTAGGTTCATTTACCCACCATGAGTCCCAATATCTCACAGTTCCATAACCACAAGCAGATCCAGCATTACCCCTTACCTTAACTTTCACCTTCCTACCAAATGGGTCTCTGACCTCTGGCAAGCATTACTTTGTTGTCCAGATTTATTGTAAGATTGTCGGGCCAAGGATCTGATTTTTTTCAGCAGTATATAATCCATTGGAAATTTATCCACATTATAAATACTTTTTTTTTCCTGCTTCGTAAATGAAATATGGCTGCAGAACACTTTCCATATCCATTTACTTGTTGAATGACAGTTTTCCCACTCTTTTGCTACGATGATAACGCTGCTTATGAAAATCAATGTATAGGTTTTTGAGTGAATGTACATTTTCACTTCTCAAAGATAAATGTCCAAGAGTCCAATTCTGGAGTCATTGATATTTCCTTGTTTGTGTCTGTGAGAAACTGCCAAAATCATGTCCACAGTGGCTCCACCATTTTAAATCCACACCAGCAGTGTGTAATAATCAAGTTTGTGTGCAGCATGGCAAGTATTTGGAGTTATCATTACGTTTCCCACTCAGTTGTTCTGATGGTCATTTAATGATACCTTGTGATGCTTTAAATTCATATTTCTGGACTAGCTAATGTTATTAAGGGTCTTCTCATGTGTTTTTTCTTTTTTTGGCATCTATATGTTTTCTTGAGAGAAATATTTGTTCTTGTCTCCTGCTCATTTTGTGATGGGAATGCAATGTTGTTTTGTGATTGACTTTTGAGAGTTTTAAAATATACTGTGGATACTAATCCTTGGTCGAGTGTGTTGTTTGGATATATTTTCTCCAAGTCTGTTTCTTATATTTTCATTCTCTTTATATGGTCCTGATCCAGGGAATAGTTGGTGATTTTGATGAGGTCCAACATGCCATTTTAAAAAAATCTAGGTCATGCTGTTGGTGTAAATTCTAAGAACCATTTGCCTAGCTATTAATGCCAAATATTTCTCCTTAAGTTTTTTTTATTTATAATATGTTGTCTTTTTATATTTTACATTTTAAAATAAACTCCCAATTCATCTTAAATTTGGTGTAAGGTGTAAAGTTTTGATAGAAGTTCACATTTTTGTTTAAGGTTGTCCAGTGATTACAACATCATGTGTTCTTCCTACCCAGGAGGAAGAGATGATGTCTTTCCATTTTCTGATATGCTCTTCAATCTCTTTTTTCAGAGTGCTGTAGTTTTCATAGTAGAGGCCTATAATTTCTTTCATTAGGTTTATTCCTAGGTATTTCATTTTTGGGGGGATGCTATTGTGAAAGGAGTTGTTTCTCCAGTTCCTCTTTCAGCGAGTCTGTTGTTTCTGTACAGGAAGATTATTGATTTTTGTGTGATGACCTTGTATGCTGCTACTCTAATGAATTTAGTTATTAATTCTAGAAGACTGGAGACTTAATGGAGTTCTTGGTGTCTTCTATATAGAGTGTCATGTCATCTGCAAATAATGACAATTTAACTTTTTCATTTCCTATCTTTATTCCTTTTATTTCTTTCTCTTGTCTAATTGCTGTGGCTAATGTTTCCAGAACTATGTTGAACAGGAGTGGTGATAGTGGACAAATAGGAAAAAAGTTTCTTGTCTTGTTCTTGACTTTAGCGTGAAGGATTTCAGTTTTTGACCATTTAGTATGATGTTGGCTGTTGGTTTTTCATAGATGGCTTTTATCAAGTTGGGATAAAGACCATCTATTTCAATTTTCTGTAAGGTTTTTATCATGAATGAATGTTGGATTTTGTTGAACACTTTTTCTGCATCTATTGAGATGATCATATAGTTTTTGTCCTTAGCTCTATTGATATAGTGTATTACATTTATTGATTTGCATACATTGAACCATGCCTGCATCCCTGGGATGAATCCCACTTGATCAGGGTGTATGATCTTCTTGATGATCTTCTGCATTCTGTTTGCCAGTATCTTATTAAGGATTTTTGCATCTATATTCATTAGTGAGACTGGCCTATAATTCTCTTTTTTGGTTGGGTCTTTCTCTACTTTAGGGATCAAGGTGATGCTTGCTTCCAGGAATGAATTTGGGACTACTGTTTCCCTTTCAAGTTCACTGAAGAGTTTAAACAGTAGTGACAGTAGTTCCTCTCTAAATGTCATGTAGAATTCAGCAGTGAAGCCATCAGGACCTGGGCTTTTCTTAGTTGGTAAGTTTTTAATGATGTTTTCAATTTCATTGGTTGATATTGGGTTGTTTAGAATTTTTAGGTCTTTTTTGTTCAACTTCGGTAATTCATACTTATCTAGGAATCTGTCCTTTTGTTCTGTGTTTTCCATCTTTTTGGCATATAGGTTCTGGAAGTAGGTATTGATGATCCTATGGATTTCTGCTGGGTCTGGTGTAATTTCACCCTTTTCATTCCTAATTGCATGGATTGGGATTTTTTGTTTCCTTTTTTGATAAGGTTGGCTAAAGGTTTGTCAATTTTGTTTATTCTTTTGAAGAACCAACTCTTGGATTCTTTGATTTTTTGTATCGTTCTCTTAGTCTCCATTGCATTGATTTCTGCTCTGATGTTTGTAATTTCCTCCCTTGTATGAGCTCTGGGTTTGTTCTGCTCTTATTTTTCTAGAAGCTTGAGGTTCACCGTTCGCTCTGTTTTGCTAACATGGATATTCACTGCTAGGAATTTCCCTCATAAGACTGTTTTCACTGTGTCCTATAAATTCTGATATGTTATATTGGCATTGTTATTTAATTGTAGAAACTATCCTACTTCTTCAATTTCCGCTTTGACCCATTGGTTGTTCAGGAGTTTGTTGTTCAGTTTCCATGTGTTTATGAAATTCTTGTGGTTTCTTTTGGTATTGATCTTCAATTTCATTGCACTATGGTCTGATAATATGCAGGGGATAACTTCAATTCCTTTGCATTTACTTAAACGTGTTCTATGAGCGAGTATGTGGTCTATTTCAGAGAACAACCTGTGTCAGCTGAAAAGAATATGTATTCTGGGTTTTTGGGGTTTAACACTGTAAACATCATTTTTTTGGTGGGAGGGGCTACCGGGTGTTGAACTCATACCTTTTGCTTGGCAGTGCCACTGAGCTAAATCCCTGGCCCCTCATCGTGTGTTGAAATTGCTCTACCTTTATTGAACTTCTTTTGAAATTTTGCCACAATGATTTTGACATATTGTTAAGAGTCTATTTCTGGAATCTTTGTTCTGTTCCATTGCTCTGTGTTTGGAGCCTTTTACCAGTAATATATCGTCTTGATTACATAGCTGTAGAACATACTTTTATATCAGCCATGATGCCTCTCTCTTGTTTCTTGTCAAGATGATGTGTGGCTATTCTGGGGCTTGTGCCTTTTCACATGAATTTTAGAATAGTCTTGTCAATATTTACCCCTAAAATACTCTTAGGTAATTTGAAAGAATTACAATAAGTCTTGAAGTCAATTAAAGGGAAATCGACATCTTGACAATTTTGAGCTTCCAGTGTTTGAACAGGATATTTCTCCACATTTATTTATATCTTTTTTATTGGTTTCATAAATATTTTTTATAGTTTTTCAGCATATACATTCTGTGTATGCTTTATTCAGTGGATAATAAAGTTGTTCACTTTCCTGACAGCAATTGTAGATGATTTTTTTGTGTGTTCAGTTTCTGTTTGCTATCAGTATATTAAAACATGATTGAGGCAGACCTGGGAATCTGAGGTGGGAAGTCCTTTGAGCCCAGGAGTTCAAGGGCAGCCTGGGCAACAAGGTGAGACTTGGTCTCAAAAAAAGAAAACTATACATAACATGATTGATCTTTGCGTGTTGAGGTGGAATCTCAACTCTTGGAGAACTTGATTTTTTTTTCAGTCCTGAGCGTTGAATCCTGGGTCTTTGTATGGACCCACATCCAGCCCTTTTTAATTTTGTATTTTGAGACAGGCCCTCATCAAGTTGCCTTGGCTGAGCTCAAACCTCGTGACCCTCTTGCTTCAGCCTTCTGAACTCACTTTTTAACTTATCAGTTCTAGGAATTTTGTAATTGTTTTGAAATTCTTTGGAAGTTTCAATGTGGAAAACCATGTCTATGGAAAGAGACAATTTTATTTCTGTTTCTCAATTTGCATACTGTTTAGTTCTTTTCCTTATACTGAAATGGTTAAAAGTTCCAGGACTATGCTGAGCAACATCTTTGTGCACTTCCAATCTTAGAAGAGCAACAGTCTTCACCAGGAAGTGCTATGCTATGTGGGGATTTTTGTGGATATTTGTAAGCAAGTTGAAGCAGGTTCCTCCTTTCTCTGTCTTATGAAAGTTTTTATGCTGTTACGTTTTGTCAAATGTTTTTCTGTATCAATTCTAAGGATTAAATAGCATTTTCTTCTTTTTTTTTTTTTTTTTGGTACTGGGGATCAAACTTGGGTCCTTGCGCTTGCGCAGCAGGTGAAGCATTTTCTTTTTTTGTATGCTCTTATAGTGGATTAAATTGATCTGCAAATGTTGATCCAGTGGAGATTTTGTCAGTCACATATACATATTTTGTATTAGTCCATATTTCCAGTACATAATGATTACATTGATCAAGGGGAGTTGATGCAAGTACATAGCACGTCTTAGGTCTTTCTTCCTGTCCTCTGCTTTCTTCCTCTCCCTTCTCCTTACAACTCTTGTTCCCTGACTTATTTACAAAAACTTTATTTTCTTCAGTTCTTTTGTTCATTTCTTTTCCCTTCTCCCCCCCCCCATCTCTTACTATCTCAACCCATTTGCAAAAGAAGTCCCTACTTCTTCGTTATCTAACTTCAAGGGTAAAATGTGTATGGGGGGGGTTCTCATAGAAGAGTAACCATGTGCTACTTGAGCTTGTGTGTCTACTTATTTTACTTAATATTATGGTCTTGAGGTGCATCCATTTATTTACAAATGCCTCCAGTTTGTTTTATTTATGGTAGAGAAGTATTAATTGTCCGTAAATATTGCATTTTCTTTATCCATTCATCTATTGGTGACCATTCAGTCCATTTAAAAGTCATTACATTACAAGGATTTAGGTATAGATATTTTTATACACTGGTTGATTCCATTTGCTAACATTTGAGATTATTTACAGTTTTCTTGGAATTGGTTCATTTGTTCTAAATTGTTGAATGCATTTGTAAAATCTTTGCATTATTTTCTTATTAGCACTTTGATGACTGCATGATCTGCAGTGAAATCCTCTGTTTCTTCTTGATTAGGACACTTATTGCTATATCCTTTTTCTATCATCTTACATTCAATCTACAGTTTTGTCTGCAGTAATTACTGGTATGTAAAGCCTAACTCTGACATTTTCTCATTTCTGTTCTGTAGGCCCTGTGGCTGATGTTTTTTATTTTCTGTTGTATAGAATAACGGCTACAGATTTGTCCCTGAGGCTCCCGCCTCTATCTGCTGACTCCTCCACATTACTATTGAGCCCCTTTACCAAGTTTTTAAAATCTACTTTCATATTTTTCAGTTATTTACTTTTTACTTCATTTTTTCTATAATTTCTACTTTTGCTAACATTTTCTAATTTTTTTGTTTACAGATGATTTGAGATTACTTAGGGACTTGTTTTCAGTACTGTTGCTCTAAAGTCCTTGTCAGATATTTCCAAAATCTCTCAGTGTTGGCCCCATGGAATGTCTTCACTCCTCTCACTGTGTTTTTTTTATTTTGTTGTTAAAAGTGATCCTTGATCATGTCCTAGACACTTTGGCTATGATATTATAAGATTGTCATTTTTATTAAAATTATCTTTGCAGTATTCAGCCTGTTTAGTCTTCACATCCAGGTCTGGGATTGCACTTGTGAACTGTGATCCTGAAGGCATCTGACTTTCTGAGCCTGTGCAGTGCTATTTCCATCTCCCTGGATTAGCTCTTGTTGACTGAGTCCTCACTGTTTCCTGCTGGTGTAGTTGGAAGAGGTTCTCAGGCCGGGCTTCCTGTTACTGCTAGGTAGCAGAAGTGTCACTATGCCAGAGTGAGCAGGAGCTCTTCCTGGGCCTGCTGCTTGCTGGCCATGATCTGACTCCCTCTGGGAGGTGGAGAATACTTCCTGGATGCCGTACTTTCCATGATTAGATAAAATTTGCTGGTGCTGCCAGCCTGCCCAGTGCCTCTCTGGGAGAGACGGTAGTGTAAGACACTTGGTGACAAAGACTCTTCATGAGCTGGAGGTCTACTTTGACCAGATCTTTCTGTGTAAGAGAAGAGTGCTTCCATAGCAGATGGCTATAGTCACCACAACCCTTTGCTGGTGCTATGGAGCCCTACGTTGTCTCTGAGTATGCAGAGCAGGCTCCATCTCATCAGCAGAGAAATGCTCTTCTGGCTCGTTACTTCTAGCACAGGATTCTACCTGGACTCATAACTGGCTCTCCCAAGCCCAGCCAGTACTGGTCATGGGACTCTCACCATTCTGTGGAGGAATGAGACCACACGGAATAACTTCTCTTATTCCACTGGGGAGGGAGCAGGAGAGCCTCAAGTTAGCTCCTTCTGTTGAGTATGAGCTCATAAGACTTTCTGGTATTACCTTGTTCTTTGAATTTCCTATCATTTCATCCTCCTCTCACCACATCTGAGTATTTTCCTTTACTTCTCTCTTGCATCATTTCCAAGGTTTATAGATGTATTTCAGCTTAATAAGAAGGATCCTGGAGAGATAATTTTATATTATCCTGTATAAACAGAAAATGTTTGGCTGCTATTCATGTTTTCTCTCCATTTCCTTTTTCTAAGCAAGTCAGTTATGATGTGCTTGTATTTTTTCCCATGGTTCTTCTGTCAGGCTTCATTGAAATTCCTATGTCTGTGAAATAAGTTATCATCAAATTTGGACTTAATTCAGATATTAAGATTTCAAATATGCTTTCTACTACCACTTCCCTTGACTTTGTTTACAGCAAAAACAATCAGAATTCAGAGATTAGGCTGCTTGAAAATATAGAAAGCTCACTAATGTTCTTTTCATGTTTGTTTCATTTTCAAAGGTTTTTTGGGGGTTTTTTTTTGGTACTGGGGATCGAACTCGCTTGCATGGCAGGTAGCAGAACCACTGAGCTAAATCCCCAGCCCCAAAATTTAACATTTTCTTCTTCAATGTTTAATTGGTGAATTTCTATAGAATGTATTTTCATCTCAAACATTATAATTCTCTCTGAAATTTGTGTTTGAGTCTTTAAAAAAGATCTGTATTCTGATTTTTCTGTATAAGGCTGTGAAAATAAGTCTGTATAATGGAAATGATTCCAAAGAAATATACTATAATATACTCAGAATTATAATTCCCTACATATTGATTTCATTTTCCTAGCCATCAAGTTTTTGGTGTTCAAATACAGCATGTTATTTGCAGAGTGACACATGGATAATAAAAGAACAAAACCATCAAATGTAAGAAGTATTTACATATAAAACCAAGAAATGAGTTCAAAACCAAAGAATAACTACATCATCACATTTCCTTACAGGGTTAAATCAGGCTGCACCATAGTGCCAGTAATGAAAAATCACTATTTCCCACCTACTTTACAATAACTACAATTTGAATGACTACAGTGTCAAGAAATATAGCATGGACTATGAATTTTGAGTATGAGCAGGTGGTAATGCTTCAACTCAGTGGTGGAAAATTATTCTGAAGTAGTTAATCAAATCAAAGAGAATGCACAAAACATAAATCAATGAATTACTTTCTTTATTGAGAACATCTTGGTGAAAAAATAAAATATCAGGAGCAATATATAGAACACTGCGTGTCATAGTAAAATGAGTTCATTATACAAAACCTAGTTTGTTACAGTTGGAATTATTCTCTTATGCATATGCTAATATCACAGCCTATCATAAAGTTCTATTAAGAACAGTTCTATTACAAATACTTTGATAATAAAAGGCAAGGCAAGAAACTTGTTTGGTTTTAAGTACTTTAATTATAGGAGACAAGACAAAAAATATGTTTGAATTCAAGTATTAATAATGCAGTTTGGGCAGTCAGAACTATTACGTTTTCTGATATTGTTAAGCATTTTGTCTCACATTGATTTTAATGATTTTTTTATGCTTCCATAAAAGACACAAGTAGATTCTTTGAAAAATGAAGCTTCTATCAACTTATGAAATGTTCCACAATTTAGCATATATATGAAATGACAGGAAGCTTGGTACTGATATCTGTGAAAAATTACTATCACTCACTTTATAATTTTGGTATCTCACTTCTTATTTTATTTTACATCAAAAGACCATCCAGCCGTAGTAATTTCATAGATCTAAAATACATTTTAATTTTAAAAATAATTCAATTTAATTACAAATTTACTAGAACATTAATGGAGAAGATTCATTTTGAATAATCTACACAAGGCCTCATTTGCATCATTTTAGTTAAAAGTTAAAATTATCCTATTATGGTAAGTTATGCTTAGCATATTTTTTCATCAATTCATTTTGTTACTTCTTTATTCATTTTATTTCTGTGATTCTTTTTTCTCTGAGTGAAATAAAGAGCATATAATTTTCAAGATAAATATTTCTTGAGAACTGTGTGATCATCACTTGATCTATATAAATTGATTTTGGAAGGAAAATGCAAACTTAACCTTTGAATTGTGAAGCATTACATATGGGAAATCACTACCTTATTCCATTCCTGTTTAGTTGTAAGAGCAAAAAACAATAACTACAGATACACAATTAATACTACATAATAACTATATACATATTCACTAAAATTCACATATATTGTTATGTTTTTTCTCTCATATGCTTGCCTGGACTATATTTAATGCAATACTCTTATGTTTAATGATTCTAATAATAACAATCTGCTTTTGTATTTGATTAGCTCTTAATATATTTATCTTACTAAATAATTCTTTTGTATTTTACAAAATATTTGGTCCATAACATAATGAAAGTTAAAGGACAAAAGCATCCTTTATCACAGAAATTTTGAAAAGAAATACTGTAGTGATTTCTTTAAAGTTATACTTCATAACAGTCATTATATTCTTTGGGCGAGCAGTTTAAGCCTACAGCTTGAAAATTGAGACAGTTGTGCATTTATATTAAAATAAAACTTGAAATTATTCAAATGAGTTCTGGTTCAATTTGTCACATTCAGTTGTCACGCACAGTTTATCTCAGGATGGTTTGCTGACAAATGGAAGAAGGTGAAAAGCAGGTGCAAACCCAACCACTGGAACGATTTTCAACCTCGGCATCAGGGCAGTTTTGTGCTTAACTTTGCCTCATGCTGGAAGAAAAAAGAGGTAAGGCTGTTAACACTCTAAATTTTTAAAAGAAGTATCATTTTTAGCCTCCAGTTTTAAAATCTTCTAATCTGTTACTTGTACTCTCACTGAAAAACAGCAATGTTATTATAAATAATCAATAAAAAATCAATTTAATGCAGAATCCAAACAGAATGATCAGTAAAAGATAAGTGTAGAAAAATCATATAGATTTTAGACTATGCATTAATATTTATTCAAGATAATAAAAAGGGTTGCGGACTTCCAAAAATATGCAGAGCGAAGAAACATTTGAGCACTGAATTTTGAAAGTCATAGCTGAAGTTTGGAACTACTGGGTGTAAACTCTATTTGAAGAGGTAGAATATAAATTTGGGGGACTATGGAATTAGGAAAATATGCTGACTCACATTCATAAAAAGTGAAGGTGCACTGGATTCTCTCAGTTACAGCTTGGAAATGAGAGCTCATGTGTGTCCTCGGACACAGGTGTGTCCATAGTTTGGTGAGTGCAGTTCTCATTGAGTGCACATGGATCAAATATGCAACAAACATGCATGCTGGAATTCATAAACAGACATCTGATGCATCAAATCATGCAAGGTGGAAGTTTTAAGAAGATTTTCTGTAAATAAAGCAGTATGGTAGTTTCATTTGAAATTTTCAAAGATTTTTCTTAAAAATTATAATAAAAGAAAATCCATCTTGCCACCTGCCTCACAAGTGCAAGGTCCCAAGTTTGATTCCAGTACCAAAAAAAAAAAAAAAAAAAGAAAGAAAGAAAATCCATCTAAAAGGTTGCAGATGCTTGAAATAATTACTCATTTTTCCTGTAACTCTTTTAAGTATCCTTTCTAAAACAATGCCAACTTCATCTATTCCCTATTTCTTCAAAAGTATTACTGTAAAAAACAATGAATGTTTTATTAATCTGTTCCCATGTGTAATATATAAAATGAATTATACAATTATCCTCTCTCCATGTGAGACATTGACGTCCAAGTTCATAGATAAGTACCATTCCAAATGCCACACATTTTGGAAATGGCAGAGCCAGATCCAAACAGGGATTCTGTCTCTTTTTCCTATAAATAATAGTAGAAAATTAAAGTCTTTACATTGTAGCTGCAAAACTCAGGCAATTTCTGGGGGAAATAAAATAATTTGTGAATAATATCAGAATACTAAGTTTAAGTAAAATGATACATTGACATAACCATTTTGTTACAAAAATCTGTTAGTTTATAAAAAGTGATGCATGTATGTTGATCTGCCATATAAAAACAAATTTTCTTCCTAATCTGTTCAAGAATGTTCTGTTTTATCATGAATGGTTTTTCTATTCTGGGACTTTTATGGGAAAGTGAAATTTTTAAAGGGATGTTTGATTTCTTATTTTACAAGTACAATTCACCTCATTGGCTGCTTTGAGACAATACACTATTTTTAATCACTTGGGAGTATAGTGCAATGTTGGTCTGCTTTTAGTTATATGTTTCACCTTTGGTCTCTTGAAATTAGTTACGTACCTGTAGAATAGGTAAGAGTGGTAAAAACTGATCTCACTTTGGTAATATTACTCTAAATCTTCCCAAGGTCTTATAATATACTAATTTTAAGACCTTATCAGAGTTTAAAATAAAGTTTAAAGAATGTCATATTTTGCTTAGTTTCTATTTTTGTTTAGTTTTAAAATCCAATATGAACCAATGTCTTGTTAATTGTTAATAACTGACAATTTTATGAAATCATAATGAATCCTGGAAATGTTAAAACCAAGCTAAAATCATTTAGGATTGGTTGGACTAATCAACATGCTCACTGATGTATGCAAAACATCTGCAAGAAAATAATAAATGCCGGGAGTTTATGGTTCTTACTGTGGCAAGGGGAACTGTATATATTAGTGAAATTCTTCATTGAAGGACATTTAGCTAGAAAAATACAGGCAAAAATCACAAAATGTTACTTTAGTTTTATTCATAACCTATTTTACTAGAAAAAAATCACCAAAAACCAATACAGAAAAGTCATTTAAACTTAAAAAAATAGGTCTCTTTCAATACTGAAATCCATAAAAACAAGTGAAAGCATTTCCTTGAATTTTTTAATATAAAACCATAGCATTCTCCATTCACTTGTTCCCAATAAGATACTTTTTCAGAAGTATGTCACTGTTATTTTCTCACAAGCGTAACTTCAAAAAGAATTTCTAGAAAAATCCTCTAGTTTGGTTAAGTTTTGGAGCTGCAGTTTTGAAAACACTGCTTGCTATTCTTGATGAGACTTTGACGATTGTCTAACCATAGCGCTTTTCATTTAGTTAGAGAACAGCAGACCACAGTGATAAAATATGAGGCCCTCCCTGTTTCCTGAATAAACTTTCAAACTGAATTTAATAGCTTATTGTCAGTAAGTCATTTACATGCTTGCAATGTCTCCACCTTTAATATAATGTCACCATTTCTCTGTAATAGTACAAATTATTAAAGTGCCTTTATTAAAAATGTTTTCCAAACCTCTTCCATTTGCCCTTCAGGCTGTGAAACATTTTTATTGTTTAAATGAGAAACAACAGGTTTGTAATACCCTACCATGGCAAGGTAGAAAATTTTTCTTTGCTCCTTCAAGTGATATTTTAGTGTGCTCTGGTATTGTGGTAAGTAATGACAGCATTTGCAATTTCGACTTTACCTAAAAAAACCACAGCTATTTCAAGTTATCAATTCATTCATTCAAATAGTAAAAAATATAATAAAGTAATGACAATAACCTGCCCTTATCTGCAGAGACCCCTGTATATGCTTAAATTTACAAAGAGTATTGAACGCTATACATAGCTTTTTCCTGTGTGTACATAGAGTGCAATTTGTAAAATAGCTACACTAAGATATTAATAGCAATAACTAATAATAAAATATGACAGTTAAGATAATATACCATAATGAAACGAACATGAATGCAGTCTCTGTTTTGTCTTTTCTCTCTAAATGTTTTATTGGATGGTATTCATAGCTCTTAGGATGTGAGAGGATGTCTTAGGATGTGACGGCCTCCTAATGAGATGAAGCCAAGTGAATGACATTGACACTGAGACCTAAAATTAAGCTACTCGGTTAAAGCTACTGGAAAACGAACACAGCAGTATGTGACATTTCTGGGTTAATGAAGACAGCTACCAACTGACCAAGAGCACCCAGTGCACACAGAATGGAGGGACTGGCCAAGGGTGTGATTCACATCCACAGGCAGTGGAGCAGGACCGTGCAAGATCTGAGCACGTTACTCAGAGAAGTACGCAATTTTAGACTTATGGGTTTATCTCTCAAATTTTCACCTTCATATCTTCAGACTGTGTGACCATGGGTAATTGAAACTATGGAGAGCAGAAAGGTGGGAAAGGGGCCCACTGCTGTATCTATACTTGACCATAATAGCGTTATTCTGATTGAAAATTTAAGCCTAAGCTTCCTTGTACTAAACCAATTACAATTTCCACTTAAAGTTCAATGCTTTTTATTCAATTAAATAAAACAAAAAGCAGGTGATTAATGAGAATCAAAATAACAATTGCTAAAATAGATCATATATTTTGTGAAAACCAACTATCAAAAATATAAAAATAACATATCTATTAAAATAACTAATAGCAAGTTTTTCAATTATTTATTGATTCTATCATCACTCTTTTTGAATAATATAAAATAACTCAGACAACTGATGGAGAAAAGTTTAATATCCACACTCTACCAACACAAATGTCTTTTGAAAGTGTGTGTATTTCTGACCTGGACAATATGATGAAGAGAACAAAGTACAACCATTAACCTTGAAATAACAGAAAGCCAACAAAGGTGAACTCTGAAAGGTGACAAGCAGACCACCCAGGCTGGAGGAAGGGTGTGAGAAGGTCTTTGCCTACTGCTACTCAGAAGGACGCCCTGATGTGGCACCCACTCCTTGCCACCCAACAGTCCAACAAAACGCAGCACTTCCCTTGATTCAAACCGGAGCCTGTTTGACAACACAGGGGGCATCTGAGCACTGCTGGGGATTCTGCTGAACCTTGACCCCAGAACAGTTCTCAGGTGCAGCTGGTGACGTCCCTCCGCCTCTGAGGACTATGGAGGCATTTTGTGTAAAAGTGCAAGAATCCCTCTGCTAGAATGCCAGCTCACCTAGTAAGGGTCTTTCAACCTATGGAACTGAAATTTCCCTCAAAGACAGAGATATCCAGGGAGCTCGGAAATACATTTTAATATTTTATGTCTATGTGTAAAAAGATGTAATTTTTGTGTGAGATCTGAGATTTAGATTGAAGTACATGTTTTTTGCTGATTTATGCTCAATTGCCAAAATATCGTTTGGTGGAAAGGCTTTCCTTCCTCCACTGAATTGTTTTTATATCTGTGCCCAATTCAGTTGGTCATATTTTTGTGGGTCTACTTTAAAGTTATCTATCCTGTTCTCTTGATCTATGTGTTTATTCATCCACCAATACCCTCTTTACTGATTGCTATGGCTATATTTTAAGACTTAAGGTCATTATTTGATAATTTCTTCCACTTTTTTCCTTGTCAACTGTAAGTATCATTAACAGATCTCTATTTCAATACATCAAAATGACATCCATTGGGCAGAAGAGAGATGATAGAGGACATGTACCTTTATCTATACAAAAAGACAGAGTATTGGGAATGGTTACCACATGAGTAATTATAATATACTAGACAAGGGGTTATAACATATGTACCACTAAAGAAATTTTAATGACTAAATGTGTTGTGTGGCATTTATAACACATTTAAAACTTAAATGTATGACAATAGAGTAGGAAAGAAATGGAAATATAGTATCATTTTTATACCATCCATTAAATACTTTAATGTCACTTGAAATAGACAATAAGAATTGAAAAAATGTAGACTACAGATGCTAATATAGCCCCTAAAATTTTAAAACCTAGAGTTAGGCCTAATAGTCCAACATAAGAAATAACATGGTATTATACAATATTACTCATAATACAAAACAAAACTAAGAGAGAAAAAGGGAATAAAGAACCCATGAGACAAATCAAACAAATAACAATATGACAGGCTTAATGAGAGACTTTTAATTAAATCACTATGAACCTCAATTGCATGCTAACTACAATGGCAACCGCCATAAAATATAAAGGTGGGGAAATACATGTCAGGCCAAGATACTGCAGAGATCTCAAAATGGTCTATATTGCTATCACACAAGTAGATATCACAACAAAGACCCATCCCAGGAATAAACAAGATAACTTTCTAAGGACAAAATAATCAATTTATCAAGAGGGAAAAATTGCAAATATTTATGTCCTAAATAAGAGAATTTCAGATAATATGAAAGAAAACAAATGGAACTAACTACAAAGAAAAATTTTCATATCAATGATTACAACCAATATTTGAAATGCAACTCCCTCAATAATTCATGAAACAAATAGGTAGAAAATTAACAAAGATATAAACCTAGACTATTACTTATATTGACCAATTTGGCCAAAATTTTAGTAGAATTTTAGTAAATTTTAGTAAAATTTAGAAGAATTTTCACTGAAAATTGTACTCCACAACAGCAAAATATAAATTATTGTCAATTCCAAGGTATTTATCAATACAGACCCTGCTCTGGACCATAAGTCATCGCCCATAAGTTCACAATGATTCAATTACTCTCGGCCTTTCTCTGATGCAGGTAGAATTTGTTAGAAACTAATTGCAATAATATTCTCACAAAATCCACAAGTATTTGGAAATTAAATAACACATTTTAAATACCCAGAAATAAAAGGAAAATTTTATAATATTGTGAAATGAATTAAAATACTACCTATCATAATTTATTAAAGTATTACTTAGGAAGATGTATAGAGTACTAAATGCCTGTAAAAGAAAAACTATTGACTGAAATTAACAACCTTGACTTCTACCCTTTAAAAAAGAAGAAATAGGAGAATCAAATGACAAAGGAAGTAACGGAATGAAAGAATAAAACAAAAGACAAAACAGAAGACAATGAATAGGAAAAAAAATAAAGAAATGTAATGAGTATAAAATCTACTTTTTTGAGGAAAAATTAGTAAAACATAAATGCCAATCTGACTAGATATAAAAACAAGGAAAAATGTGTAAGTGACTAATAGCATGAATGAAAGAGGTGACATTACAAAAAATCTACCTGTGGTAAAAGAGTAATAAGAATAAATTATAAACTGTATCCCTAAAAACAAGACAATTTAGATTAAATGGGCAAATATCTCAAACACAAAATAACAAAACTTGCTTAGGAAGCAATAAATAATCTGAATGGGCATATATTAAGTATATTTAAAAAAATTTTTCTAGAAAGATATATTCAGGACCAGATTACTTAGTGGTAAATTCTCCCAAATATTTCAAAGTGAAATAAGAGTATTCCACCAAAGAATTTTTAGGTAATTAAAAACAAATTAATTCTTTCCAGTTCCTTCTAAGGGCATAGTTTTACCTTGACAGTGAAATCATAAAATTTATTGTAAAAATGTATTTATTTGCTATTTCTACTTCTTTGTCTGAGTAATGACTGTTCATTTCAGATGCCCATTTGTGGATTGGGTCTTTAAATTTGGGAGGTCTGATCTTTTTAAGTTCTTTATAGATTCGAGATAGTAGACCTTTGTCTGAGGAAGAGCAGGTGAAGATGTTTTCCCACATTGTGTGTTGTCTCTTCACACTGCTGGTGGTTTCTCTTGCTGTGCAGAAGCTTTTTAATAAAAAGAGATCCCACTTATTGATTGTTTGTGCTAGTTCACAGGCAACTGAGGTTTTTTTCATAAAATCTTTTCCTACACCGATGTCTTCAAGAGTTCTACTTAACCTCTGTTCCAACTGGTTCAGAGTTTCTATTTCAATATTTCTCAGACAAAGCAGTAGAAATAGAAAATAAATACATGAAAAAATGTTCAACATCACTGGTCATTCAAGAGATGCAAATGAAAACAACGCTGAGATTCCACTTCACTCCAGAAAGAATGGCTGCTATCATGAAATCAACCAATAACAAATGCTGGCAGGGCTGTGGGGAAAGAGGAACCCTGCTCCATTCCTGGTGGGAGTGCAGACTGGTGAAAGCACTGTGGAAATCAGTATGGAGATACCTCAAAGAACTAGGACTGGAAGTCCAATTTCACCCTGCTATTCCACTGCTGGGGATCTTCCCCAAAGAATTAAAAGTATCATACCACAGTGATATATGTGCACCCATGTTCATAGCAGCACAGTTTTTGATAACTAAAACTAGGAAACAGCCCAAATGCCCATCAACTGGAGACTGGATAAAGAAAATGTGGGTTTTTTAAATAAAATGGAGTACTACTCAGCCATAAAAAATGAGAAATTAGAGACATTTATAGCTAAGTAGGTGCACATTGAGGTGATACTCTTAAGTGAAATAAATATGACACACATGTATAAATATCAAATAGTTTCTCTGGTGTGAGAAACTGAAAGTGTAAATAAGGACTAAAATGTATAATAGGTAATGTGAAATAGGAAGAAAAGGGGCAAAGGGGAAGGAAGTCGGAGGGCTAGGGGAAAGGATAGAAGGAAATGGGATTAATATGAGAAAATGAAAAAATGGAAACAAAGTCTTTGTAAATAGGAAGGAATGGAGGGGTTGAAGGGAGGGCTGGGCAAGGGTGAAAAATAAGAACCAAGAGAGACTATGTAAAGGTGCAAATTTCCTATGATGAATGTCATTATACTGTATACCTAAAATGTACCAAAGATTAGAATGAATAATCGATAATGCAAAATAGGAAGAAAAGGTCCAAAGGGAAAGGAAAAAATGCTGAGAAATGGAAAAAATGGAAATAAAGTCTTTGTAAATAGAGAAGGGTGGAGGGGGTGAAGGGAGGGCTAGGGATGGGGAAAAAATAAGAACCAAGATGCATTATGTAAAGGTACAATTCCCAATGAGAAATGTAATTGTGTGTATACCTAAAATGTACCAATAAAAGAATTTAACAAAAAAATTAATTGTAAAAAGAAACATAATAGTATTCATTGCTAGCTCAGTTGCAAAATTTATAAAGGGAATCATAATGTAGTTGAATAAGACTTTTATGAAAAGATAAATATTTTAACAAGCACTCATTGAAATGCAGAGATTTAAAAAATTAGCCAGTAGAATTTATGATATTAGCAAAACCCTTAAAATTTTATAAGATCATTTTGATATGTAAAGAAAAATGAATTTGACAGAATCTCATGGCTCTCCCTCACAAAAGTTCTCAGAAAAGTAAAACACCAAGGGGATTTCCCAAGCAAGGTTTAACAGATGAGGTGTAAAGAGAAAAATAAGACAATAAATAAACAACAGCAACAACAACAGGAAAAGACAAATGTTCAGATCCACAGTCTCCACTCCAAGACAAAGATCAAATAAAAATTTGTTCTCCTCATTTCCGTTCAGCATTGCCATGGGTGTCATAGCATGGTGACAGGTTTATCGCTGTTTTTGTTTTTTATGTTTTATGAGTCTGAACATATAAGCCTCTTGAGGGTATTGTCTAATCCCAGCAAGTTATATTCATTATGTGTTCAGTACTAAAAATCTTTTCTGCCCTGTGGAGAGTAGAAAATAAATTCTTGTCAAATGCATGAACCAATGGACACATGAAAAGAGTAAATGAATGAATAAACCAACTAGTGGGTAATTGCACTTCTGGGGATAGGTCACCTACATATCTTGCCAGAAAGCTTGTCCTTGTGCTGTGAATTATAGTCTTCTGTCTGTAAAAAAGTAAAATTATTTTTTAGATATTTTCCTTTCTTGTAATTATCTTTGTGATGTTGATATTGCTCATGATGAATAATTGCTTGGGAAAGTTACAATGACATACAAATTATTATTATGTAGGATGCTACCTTTTAATAAAATTAGTGAAGCCTATCTTATTAGGTGATGATATTTAATTATTATGAAATCACTGTTATCTGAGTCTGAAGTGTAAGGTGAAGTAAAACGGAACATCTACTTCCCTTCCTTTACCCAAGTTGAATGCCTACAAGAAACAAGAAATGCAGGTGGGAATGCACAGACCACATGAATAGGGCCACTCCGGGGACTAGCTGTGAGGCTTCAAAGGCAGGGAGAGACACTTGCCTGGAGATCTTCAATTTAGTGGAACCTTACATTTTAACTCTTTCTTCCCCTGGAGCAAAAGATATAACGGAGTCTTCTGATCATACTCTAAGTGAAGTGAGATAAATAGAAAGCTTTGAATGCCCATTGACTTAGTTATGGCTTATCTATTGTTGCTAGGACTTGAGAAGAAAATTATTCTTATTAGGCCAGATATTTGAAATATCTTAAGTAAAAGAAGTAAAATTGAAAACAAAATAGCTATTTTTGATAATGCTACCATACCATGAAAGTCAAAGGGAAAAGGGTTTTTTGAAGAGGACAGAATTAATTTATGTGATTGAAAATTCTGGTACTAATTTTTTTAATGTTCTGCCTTTTAATATTGAAAACTTCATTTTCCAGTTATTATAAAAATAATCCAAAATGATAGGATAGTCATCCTCACTTATGACTTTACACTTCCTACAAATGGCTCCTCATCCCATGAGTGTAAAAAGAAGTGAGCATGTGTTGAAGCCACAGATTATAAATGAGGAAATGCAGCAGTTCCTATAGTTTTCTCCCAGGAATCTTGACCTCTGGCAGCAATGCTGCAGGGACTCCCTGTCTGAAGGCCTTTTGTTGCTCATTTAAAGTTAATATGACATCCTTGCTGTGCAGCAATTTGCTGGTCCATACTTGTTCTGATGCATAAATAGGAAAGCCGAGAATGAGTGGATGTGTCAATGGGTTGCTCACAGGGAAAGGCATTTCTTTACATTGTTCCTTTTTTACAATAAAAGTATACAGATGTGACATGAAACAGGAATGTCAGATCAGCATATCCTTACAGATGGAGTGAGGTAGGAAGACTCTAAAGTTTTCTCTTTCACTATACATTATTATTTAGTACTTGAAGTCAGTTTTCTCTTAACTTTGATATACTATATTGTTGTTATGTAATTTAGATTATAATGATTTTCAATTATTCCTCAAATTTATAAATGATTATAGTAAACCACAATTATTCTAATTGGAAAAATTTTGCATTAGCCATCATAAGATTAGATGATCATGAAATACACTATATTTTACAGCCTTTGTTGCAGCCTTTGTTTGGAAATTCACAGTGATAATAAATATAATAAAGGTTTTGAGAAGGTCTAAATTTAAAATTCAAATTACTTTCACTAGCTTTACTTAAATTCAACAGCTCTTTTGACATCTATGACATTGGTTGGAAAAGTTAGGAATTGTTTGAATGATTTGGTTACTTAATAAATGCATGCTTACTTAGAGAAATAATTTTTAATATGACAGATGGAAAGATTAGTGAAATTTGATGTACTTTTTGATAAGGATGCTAAATATTATCAAATCACTTCAGGCCATCTACTTTGCAAGACTTACCAATGGGGAATGCTGGAAGGCTGACCGATATTTTTACTTCCTAGAATGTTCTCAAAGGGTATTGTCATTATAGTTCATATTAAACCAGATGGAGGCATAAAGATAAATAAAAATACCTTTTAAAATATCTGAATAGAATGCTCAAGTATAGATCTGGATTCTTAAAATAACCATTTATAACATGGAATTATGTGATATTGTATTCTCAAGATCCAGAGGCAAAAATCTGCACTTTTTCATCTAACAGGAAGGTTGGGGTGCAAACATGCAATTCTAAACAGTTAGAATGTCTCCCGGTGAACTGCACATTCCATCTGTCACCATATCCACATTTTACCAGTGACAAAATTTGTGATGTGATCCAGGAAATAGTTCCCAGCAGGCCCCATCATATTGAATGATGGTGTCTTTTATATGAACAGGTTGTTAAATCAGAAATATTCCCACTTTCAGACTAGAGGTGGAAATCAACACCAAAGTCAGATAAGTGGTACTGATATGTACTTGTAAAGAACTATGCATGTGAATTTGGAAAAGCAGTTAAGGCCACACATTCCATAGAAAAACAAAATAAAAGAGAAGGATTCTTCAGGATCTAGACAAAAATGACTCAAGTGTAGAAAAAATATGCAGCCTATTTTCTATGCACCTTATAACTTTGCTATATAAACAAATATGTACTTATTTATTTATAAGCTTAAGGCCACCCTGAGCTCTAATGAAAATGTTTGCTGCAGGAAATGGAAACACAAGAAGTGCAGTACTTGTTGCTTTGTTTTGTATATCATTTGCTTCTCAATTATGTACACAAAATGTTTTAATATACTAGCTATTTATTTCTATTTCTTTATTTTTGCAGGTGAGTGTTCAGGCTGGACTTCTTTGGCCTCTTCTCCCCCCTGCTTGGGACCTTCAGGGGTCATCCAGTAGATCTCCACTTGCAATCGGTCAACAGAAGGGCCAAGACATCTCCACTCATGCCTGATAGTGTGGTGGGAAGCCTGGAGGGCTATGGCCAGCTAGGTCCTTTTCCATCTCCTTGTAGTATTATTTGTCACCAAATGGTCTCTCCACCTGGATAGTCTGACTTGCAGGATGGTTCCGACTCCAAAATCTATAAAAAGAAGTTCTAGTCCTCCAAAGGGCTAGTTTTAGAACAGATGTGTCCAGCCAGGGTCATCTCTGAATAAGCCTACATATAAGAGGAGGTAAAGTATACCTCAGTTTTAGATAAAGAAAGCATCAAAGAATTCAAGATCTTTTTAACTTACCATAATCTACTATTGTGTCTCTAAATATTTCCATTTTCTACCTTTGAAATATACTCAAACTCTTTGCCATGGGCTATTATTGAAACACTCAACTTCCAATATGATGCCATGTGGAGATGGTGCCCTTGGGGGATAATTAGGATTGGATGAGGTAATGAGGGTTTAGCCCTTGTAATACTGTTAGTGCCCTTATGAGGAAGAGGAAGGGACACCAGATTTCTTTCTGTCCACCCTGGAAAAGGAAAAGGACAGTCAAAAATCAGTCATGGGAAGCACAAGAACAGTGACTCCCTCAAAGTAAACAGGCTGGCACATAGATATCAGATTCCACACTACAGAACTATGAAAATATAAATTTCTGTTGTGTAAGTCATTTAGTCTATGGCATGTTTTCATAGAAGCCTAAACAGATTTTGCTATGAGAAGTGGGGCACTGCTTTAAAAATATAAAAAACATGGAATTAGTTTGATTCTAGATGATAGGGAGAGGCTCAAAGAATTTTTGAAATGTATGCTAAAATTAAGGACATTAAAAATGATAAACCTGAGAATTTACAAATAAAAGAGGAGATTTTTTTGAACAGCTTCTTAAAGAATACATAGATAATCACAAATAGAATGTGAGTAGAAATATAGACGTTAAAGGAAAATCTAGTCAGATTTCAGATGAAAATGAGAAATATTTTTGGAGGCTAGAGGAGAAGGTGAATTTTGGAATAAAATTAGAAAGTGAATTGGCTGGATTGTACTCCAATGTCCTGTGGACATTAGAATTTGTAAGAAATGTAGTTGAATATTGAGCTGAGGAGATGTATAAGCAAAGTGTGGAAGGAGTGGCTTTGTGTTCTTGCTTGCAGTAAAATTTAACAGAGAAATGCAATGAAGAGGAAAATTATTAAGCAAATAGAAAGCAAAACTTGGAAATGATGAACATGTTCTGTCTATTTGTATGACACAAAAAAAGACAGCTTGTTCTAAAGAACACATTAAGGTACTGACTCAGTAACTACCTGATAATAAGATAGTGGGAGATACTCAGGACACAATCAGGTATTTTACCAAAAGCCAGGAGTAGAGCTTTGATACTAGTAGAGATAATAACAATTTGATCTTAATCAGACACAGAAGGAAACAGAATAAAAAAAGGTTGTCTGACTTCTTGAATTGTTCATGTGGACACCCTAGAATGGGGTCCCTTACCCTCAGGCCCCCCAAAATACTAGTCCACAGTCTGTAAGTAATCAGACTGCACAGCAAGAGGTGAGTGACCCGCTAGCCACTGAAGCCTCATCTGTATCATCCACTGTACCCCATAACTCACATTTTACTTAAGCTCTGCCTCCTCTCAGATCAGTGGCCACATTAGATGCTCATAGCAGTGCAAACACTATGGTGAACTACTCATGCAGGGAATCTTGCATGCTCATTATGAAAATCTAATGCTTCATAATCAGAAGTGGAGCTGAGAATGTGATGCTATCACTGGAGAGAGGCTGAAATACAGATAAACATCAACAAAAAGGTTTGAGAGTACAGAGACCACATTAAAAAGACTGATTGCCAATTCATATCAAAACCCCACGAGTGAGTGCCAAGTGAAAATTAGTGACAGGTAATATTTTGGTATATCAATTACTCACCCATTCTTTTATTTTCCACATCCATCTATGCCTCTTTCCTGCATTATATACCTGTCTCAGTCATAGTTTTAGAAATCTCACAAGCTAACCCCAGCCAAAATGAGTAAAACACATCACCAAGGAGCTGCTTTGAAAAGGGGGAAGATACAATGGGACACAAAAAACTTGAAGGCTGCCAACAAAAAGAATGCTGCAGGGCCAGGGATTTAGCTCAGTGGTTCTGCCACTTGTAGGCACAAGGTCTTGAGTTCAATCCCCAGTACAAAAAAAAAAAAAAGAACGCTGCATTCAGAGTAAAATACCAAGGATCTTTCTTAAATTGTAGGTTCATTGCAATAACTGAAACGCCTTCTCCAAATCTGCTTTGTATAATAAGGAAATCACTATCCAATGCAATAAAACGTTCAAAAGTGCTTCACTAAATGGAGAACAGGCACTAAGCATTAAAAGGCAAGTCTTTGGAGTTTTTAAAAGAAAAAAAAATGTGAACACAAGATCAGGAGCATTTTTGAAGGTGACGACTTCATTAATTTGTCTGCATTGAGAGCATGATTCTTAGTGACTGACTACATTGCCAAAGCTAAGAAGCCCTTTATTACAGGTGAAGGTACCTGCTGCTAAGGACATTGTCATGAACATTTAGGAGAGGCTGCAGTTCAAAGACTAGAGCCTGTTTCTTTTACAGCTAACACCATAACTAGATGGACTGATGACATAGCAGAGGATATTTATACTCAACTGTTAGAGCAGACTAATAAGCTACAGTGCTATATAATCCAGGCTAGTGAGTGTACTGATGTTGACAACAAGAAAAAGACAACAATCCTTGATTTTATGCAATATATTTTTCAGGAGATGTGCAAGGGGATACAATATGTGCACTTTTGTTGCCAACCAATACCACAGCTGCAGAGCTATTCAAGTCTTTGAATGATAACCCAGTGGGAAAACTGAGTTAGTTATTTTGTGCCAATATATGCACAGACAGAAGAGTGGCTACCATGGCTGGACAGATTCCTTGTTTCAATATTCTGGTTAGAGAGGAGAATTTTGAATGTAAGGCTATGCACTGTGTCATCTGTAGAGAAATACTGCCTAGCCAAAAACTGTCTCCCTAGTATAACAAGCTTTGGTAGGATATGATTAAAATTATCAACCATATTAAAGCACATGCCTTATCTCAGTCCTGCTTGTGCAGATCTGCAAGGAGATGGACTCAGAGCAAACGTCTTCTCTTACACACAGAAGTTGGGAGGCATTGTAGATTACTGGCTAGAGTTTTTGAGTTAGGAGACCTGCTCCAAAAATTTCTTCTAGAAAAACTGTCATCCCCACCAGCAGCCCAGGTCAACTACACAGAGCATGTCACAGAATTTGCTTGTGTGACATACTCTGCCTGCTCAAGAAGTCATTCTGTAACTTCAACTGTGTTCAAGTCTGAAAATAAAGTGACTGTATTAAGATCCAACAGGAATTATGTGGTCAATGAGTGAACACTGATATTCTTGACGTGCTTCAGATATTAACATGTATTTTCCAAGAGGCTGACCCAGGCCTTTCTTTCTTCCAACTGGTGCATCAACACCTACCTGAGATTTCAAAGTAGTGTAAGCATTGTTTCCCAACGATTAAAGAAAATCCTGAACTGGAAAGGAATGTATGCCATTTGTAGATAAGCCTGGTGAATCAAAGTTGCCTGTACCAGAAGAGGATCAATGCTTTCAGGTAGCACATTATGGTGGCCTTAAAATTGGATTTGAAACAGCTGTATATCTAAATACATTCTGGATGAGTCAAGGCAGAGTATCCTGAGCTTGACATCAAATAAAAAATGAAAAACTGCTTCAATTTTCAACATCCTATCTTTGTGAAGGAGGGTTTTCTGCAGTGAGAGCAACTAAAACAAGATTCAGGTGTAGAGAGGACACAAGTAACACATTTCAGATGTTTTTTTCCCATCATCCCCAAACTGCACCATCTAGTTTCAGGAAAACAAACATATGACTCACACTCATTCTGGATTATGTTGCGCTGTATTATTTCTTTATTTAATACAATGTGGTAATAATAGAAAAAAGTGCACAATACATATAATGAGCTTGAATCAACCTGAAAACCTCTCTGCTCCTCCCCTGGTCTATGGAAAAATTGTCTTTAATGAAACTAGTGCAAATAAGGTTGGGGACTGCTACTCTAGAGATTTTCTTCTGTGAATATGTACTCTTTTTCAAGATGGAGAAGAACAGCCTCAAAGGTAATTTGGAAGTCATAAGAGCTGCCTACTGGATTTCAAGGGGTGGGGTTACTGCTGTAAATGACTGAAAAATGAGTGAATCTGAGGGCTAAGTTATACCAATATCAAATGAAAAATAAGTAAATCTGAATGCAAAACCATACTATCAATATTCATGCTTTTATCCAAATTTTAGAAAGCATAAGTGCTACATTACTTTGCTTTCCATCAATCTTCTGATTGCAACTCTTCAAAAAAAAAATTAACTTTACCTTTATCTCTCACATGGGCATTCCTGACTTTATTACTTCAGTCAATTTTTGCAAACTCTTATCTAAAACATAATAAATACATCGAATTTTGTAACCAATTATTCCTTCTCTGAGCTTATAGAAAGTAGTAATGATTTCATTGTTTTTGATACAAGAGTACCCTGGAAGTTCACTTACTTATATTTTACAGCACATATTACTAAGAAAAGAAAAGATAACAATCAGAAAAATTACATTTTCAGAGAAACCAGCATGATATATGTCTTTCTATATACAATATCTAATGTTCATCATCATGTCTGTGTCACATCCCAGAAGGTGAAAAAAATATTTATGAAATATCCTCATTTATTTTATTTATTATCCTTTCGTGTACCCTCCTATGTAAATTTTAAATTTACTTCTGTTCTTTAATGCTAAGTAGATATAAATGCTATTTTAAAATTTATGTTGTATACAATGCAAAGCCTTCTAATTCCTTCTAGATGTTTAATTTGACAGATTAATGCTTTCATTTATGTTGAAATAAGAAAGCACTGGCTGATGTCTACACCAAATATTTTTTTTGCTAACAGTCTCTTCTACATATGTACTTATATTAGTAAAAATCAAGTTAATCACATTTGTACCCAAAATAATTCTTCCAATTTAACATGTTTTAATAACTACATAGTTATAACTATAACTTATAACTATATAGTTATAATTAACATCAACAAAACACATTAAATAAGTGTGAATAATATATATCTTAGAATATTATTAGATATTTTGAAAATACAGCATGTTGAAATCATCTATATAAATTATCGTGTAGCTATTGATAGGTAGATCAACTATAAGAGGTTTGATAGGTATCAATTTATATTTTAAAAGCATCCTAGAACTCTTTGAAAGCAGCCTTAATATGTATTACCAGAATCATTTAAATATTAATATTAGAATGTGTAATCCACACATACAAGATTATTTCATAGGAAAAAACTAGACAGGGAAAACAAAGTAGAACAATGTCAGTCTTTGATGTGTGTTTTAATTACAAAAATTTATACACAAAGTAAAGGTTTTGGTAATACCCTTGAGTTGATCAATAAACACACTATTTTGGTTTTGCTTAAAAACGTCTCCTAAGGTGAGAATGTCAAACACTTGCCTAATTAGCCTACTGGCTTCTGACCCAGATGGTGCCAGACAAGAGTGCTTCCAGCATTGCCAAATTGTCTTTCAGAATTTGAACAGATGTACGTTTCTTGCAGCAGGACACACGCGTGGCTGTTTGCCAGGCTACTGCCAATTCCCAAGGTGGACTTAATTGTGCATTTGTGAATGAAAGATAACTGCATGATTTGATACACATTTTTTATTTCTAAGAAAATCTTAAAATATCTGTCCTAGTTAATGGTAATTCCTTTGAACTGCATATGCCTTTTCTCAACCAATGTTTCTGTAGTTTGATTTTTTTCTATATTTATGAGTTCATTTTATATAAAGCCTTTAAAGTGTTTTAGGTGTGAATAATTTATTTTATTTGGGTGTTGGACTTTTAAAACTTTTATATTGTTTTAGCCTTATAAAGTGTTTATATCAGGTAGTTGAATGAATGTTTTGTCTGTTTTTTGTTTTGAGACAGGGTCTTCCTACATAGTTCAGGCTGAACTTGAACTCACTATGTACCCAGGCTGGTCTCATACTCCCAAATTTCCTCCAGCCTCAGGCTGAGGAGGCCTGGGGTTAGAGGCGAGCACCACCACATCTGAGCCATTTTTTATTCTGGCTTGGTGGTGTCCTACTTTGAAAGGCCTTGCTACAGAAGTTTACTGCTTTCCCTTCTGGTTAGTTTTTTTATGTTAAATATTTGATACTTATTTTTATTGATTCACATTAATGTTTATTTATTGGTACTTATTTTTATTCATATACATTAATGTTTTCCACTGTGCTATGTCCATATATGCACACAGTATCACATATCATATTTGATACTTCTTTAATTTGTTGTATTAAATTTAAATTCTGACTTTGAAAGTTCCTATTTTGAATTTCCATCTTTCTTATACAGTAACAATGAACAATCAGTACATACACAAACATCGACATGTGCACACATACACACACACACACACAAGTGAGTTTTGGACATTTGTGTGGTTCCTGTAACTATTATTTTCTTGTCAGGCTTTATAACATTGTTTAAAACTATAAAATGAGTAGCTTCTCATTGCTTTTTAATTTCATAGCTTTCTTGATATGCTCTCTCAGTCATTACTTAGATATTCTATCAATTTTGTCAAGCCTAGTTTCAGTAAAGTTGACAGCTTTACAATATGTAACTACCTTTCAAAGAATGGTGCTTCTTTATATGCCTTCTCCTGTCTTCTCTAGCATCTCATTTATGGCTGTAATATACATCATTCCTCTACCATGTATTTTGTCTTCTGTTTTGATCAGGTTTATTCTTGGCTATGTAAATTGCTCTTGCTCGGGAATTATTAGAAATAAATTTTACACTTATTCTGGATTTATTTCTTTAAACTTGAACACATTATTTTATTCATCTGAATTTATTCTAACTTTCCAATAGATAATTGTATCATCAGTAAGAATTAAGTAGAAATTCATTTTCTTTCTATTGTTTAGAGTTATGTGTTCTTGAAAATGGGTAACAGCCAACCCCACATTTATATAAAAGTAATGTAACAAAACTGTAGCTATTCTCAACATTTTAAAGAACTTAATAGACATTATCATCAGATTTCCTATTACTTATTTGATTTTGGTTTCTTTACTCAGGCTATAAATTTCTTTGTAATTAGTACATGTTAAATCTTATGATACTGTCTTTGATGATGCAATTTATATCTCATACCTTTAATCTTTCAACATATTAATTTGAGGGGTAGTAATTTAGGATATTCTTCAAACTTACATATTCAAATGACTGTCATGCTGATCATTTCAGTCAGTTTAGTTATTTTTTTTCTTTGATGTCGTATATCTCATCCTCTATAATTTCTTTCTGGCTCTGATGTATTACATTCTGCATTTTTCTGGTTGCAATGAATTGTAAGTCATCAATTTATTTGTTCATCTATATGCAACTTATATTTTACTCTCATGTCAAAATTCCCTTGCTTTTGCCTTTTAACTGTTTTACTATGATATGCCCTGATGCAATTTTCTTTTATTTATCTTACTTGGGATTTGCTGATCTTACTAGAGTTGTTAATTTATGTTTCAAAGTTACAGCATTTTCTCCTGTACTTTTATCTATGATTTGTCTACCGTTCTCTCCCATGTATGCCTCCTATCAGGACTCCTATTACACAGGTGGCTGAATGACAGGTATCTTTTGACAGGTGGTCTTAGCATGGGAATTATTTGGAGCCATTCTTTGCTGTTAGAAACCCATAGTAAATTTTTCAGATGTGAACTCTACTTCCTGATATGCTGCATAGTCAATAGCAGCATATCTAAACAGAGAATTTTATTTTTTAAATTGTTACACTTACCATGACATAAAATATGCTCTTTATCTCATTCACTTTTCTATGTTAAACTTTTTCTACTTTTCATTTTCTTTTAAGATTTTCTTCAAAAGGTTTTTAAAAGAATTAGCTATCTAAATAGATACAAGCTTTAGATTTTTCCTTATTCCACTTACATGTTTAAACAAAAGAAAGAAATGATTCCTTTCTACAATGATATAATTTTCTAGATCTGAAACATAAATCATAAATGATCTATCTCCTCCACATTCCCCTAAATTTTCAAAAAAAGAAACATTAAAGCTGGCTAAATTAAATAATATTTTAGTCAACACGCTTTTCCTCCCAGTTTTGTAATTAAAAGTTTTATTGTGTATTCAGAAAGATATCTATATTAATTAAATTTAAATAATGTACATTATGGAAAAGTAACTTTGTATCTTTTCAATTGTTCTTTAAACTCTCTTAGTTAGCTTTCCATCACTGTGATAAATTACCTGAGAACAGAAATGTAATGATGGAAAGATTTCTTTTGGCTCACAGTTTCAGAGGTCTCAGTCCATGGTAAGCTGAGTCCATTGCTCCTAGGCCTGTGAAGTGAAACATGCAGAAACATCCCAGCAGAAAGGCTTTGCAGAGAAAATCTGCTCACTTCATGGCAATCAGGAAGCAGAGAGCAAAGGACAGGGCCAGGGAGGAAGAGGATGAGAAGCAGATTGTCTGTAAGGTCACAACTAGATGATCTACTCCTTCCAACTACGCCTCACCTTCCGCTTCCAACTCCCGCAAAATCAAACTGTGACATCATCATATGATATCATCATCAAACTGTGGCATCATCATGGAAGTTAGAGCCCTAGAAATCCAATCATTTCCTCAAAGTCATACAGCAAACAAGCTTTCAACAGAATGAGCCTTCTGAAGGCTATATTGTATCCAAATCATGACCTTTTATTTAATGATAAATGACATTAACAGAGTGAAAATTTCAATTGAATATGATATCAATGGAAAGAGAAAGTTCAAAGACTCATCCATGTTGTCAGACAATTTCACTACTCCTTAATCTTAGCATTTATTCTAATTTTTTAAGATTTATTTCAGCCATGCATAAATTTCATATGGAACATATATTATGATCTTACATATATATTTAATAAGCCATATATTTCAATATATAATTTCATAATATACATACCTATACAGATGTGTTAAGCTCCTTTTCTCTTTTCTAGGTCTCATATAATCTTCCTTGTAAGATACTTCCACACAATAAACTCTGTATGGATCCCACAAATTAAGATGTAAGAGTTGTGTACATGTAGGTACGTGTTTTATACTTACTGTACTATTTTTACGTTTTCAAATTTTTAAAATGCTATCCAAGTTTTGAGTGTATGCATGTGTATTTTATTTTTGTAGAATTTTATGTTTTAATTTTGTTACACATATTGGTGCCTAGTCTACCAATTAATGGCTTTTGTTGTGACACTTCTCTATATATAATGCATATAGATCAATGCATATTTGATCATACCCACCTTCACTACCACACTCTTACCTCTCTTTTGATTCTTTTGTGCCCCCTCCTTCTCCCATAATTTAACATATTTTCAAATATATTCTGGATTTGGATACATACTAGTTATTTTTAAATGTTTTGACCATACATTATTTGTATAAATATAACAAGATTTAATTAACATTTTCTATACAAATGAACATTTTTCTTGCTTCTGAATTTTTGCTATTACAGAGTGCTGTAATAAATATCATTAGTCATGAGAGCTACATTTTACTGCTAGATTTCAAATAACTGATATAACCAATTTACAGGAGAAATATGCATTTAGGCTCACAGTTTCAGAGATTTTAGTCCATGGCCAACTGTCTCCTTTTCTGTTAGGCCTGTGGAAAGGCAGAAACTTTATAGAAATATCTTAGTGGAATGGCATGACCAAGGAAAGCTGCTCACCTGGTGGCAGCTAGGAAGCAGGGAGAAGAACATGGAAAGGGCTGGCCCAAGATGTGGTCCCCGAGTATGGCGTCAATGATCTACTCCTGTTCCCATACCTCCTAGTTCATCATTTCCTGAATATGCTACTAAATTCCATTTCATTAGTGGATTAATCCATTAATGAAATTAAAGCTCTCATGATCAAAACATCTTCCAAAAACACTAATGCTGAGCATTATTACATTGAAGATCAAATATTTAAAGAATATTTTAGATTCAAACCATGACACATTACTGCTGGTGAATGGTTGGTACCCTGTATCTTACAGGTCAATACAAGGTTTCTAGAGAACTCACTCACTTCAAAAGAAAAATAATGCAATAGATTACAGCTTCTAATAGCCTCAGAAGTATTAGAATATATCATGACTCTACATTAGCTACGAAAAATTATAAAATATTATATATGAAAAATTTTAAATTAAAACAATTGGGTGTACATATACCATAGATCAAATTCTGGATAAAATATATGTATTCAACAATAAACTGATTACAATAAACTTAATTATACAAGAGGAAGAAACTTAAAAATTCTCAGAGATGAAAGAAAGAGGAATAGCATGAAGCAGGTTCACTTTGCATTAGTTATCAACTTCCATGAGTCACTGAGGCAGAACACTCACAAAAAAACAGATTTCACCACATGAGTTTATCACTTACACATAGGTAGCAAGATGCAATATAAGGCTGGGATCCATTAAGACCCAGCCCAGAAGGCTCAGAAAAGCCACCCTGAGTGGATGGGGTCTGGACTGTACATCCTCCCCTTTCACGTCAGCCAAAGGACACTAGAAAGCAGCCCCTGCCCCTGATTTTAGAGCCCAGAGACCCCTCAATCACTGGGATAAAATACTGAAGAGCATCCTCTTTTAAAATACTGAAATAATAAATAAGAAATTAAATATAAATACTAAATAAAATATAAATACTAATACAAAATATCAATATATATAATACTAAATATACATATATAAATATATTTAAATAATGTATACTGCATATTATGTTTATTACATATTACATATTTATAAATATATAAAATGCTAAATAAAATATTAAAGAGCATCCAGGAGGAACTGCAAGAGAGCCTAGGCTTTCTGGCCAGCTTCCACTTGTTTCAGATGTTTCATTCCCAGCACCCTCTACAGTTGTTCTTGAAAACTCCAAGCAAGAAAGCAGGGAAAATGGATTATTCCACAGCCATTGGAGAATGGTCCTCCAGTTCACCGCTTCACCAGTTCACCCTCAGCAGAACTAGACCAGGCTGTGTCCCTGGAGACGGAGATATCTGTATCTGGAGATGGAGATTTGTTCAGGCTGATTAGCAACATGTTAGCTGACACCCTTCAGAGCAATATCATCAAACCGTGCCCAGAATACGAGGAGGAGTAATAGCCATCAACATTATGAGCAGGTCTTCTTGAAGCCGTGACTATCCGAGACACAAGAATCCAGGAGATAAGGCCTAGTAGACCTGAGAAGGACTCTGAGGTGACTCACTGTGGACAGCCTGGGAACTGTTTCCGGGTCTCTAGGCAGTGTTCTTAGATTCTGCCATCCAAGAGAAAGTGACACGAAACAGTAATAACTAGACATCCCCAAAATAAAATCTTTTGTTCTGACAAATGTATGAAAAGAAAATCTATGGACTCATATTTAAAATATGCTAGAAAAAAATTAAAAAGAGGAAATATCTCCACAATAGATCAAAACTATTGATGAAAATATACACGCTGATTTGAATATATGTTTACAAAAGAATAAACAGTTAAGAGGTACAGTCTTATGTATTTGCTTAAACTGAAGAACTGAGATATTAGTAGAATATAAAATACTAATTCATGCAAAAAATAAAAGTATTAATTAAATGTTGACAGAAACAATATGATTATTAAATGCTATATGATTATTAGGTTATTTATATTACTTAAACCAATACAGATAAAATAAGCTGTAAGATGAAAGTATGATGAAAGAAGGATAGCATCATTATGTAATCTTAGAACACTAGTTTATAAAGAAACTGCAGCAATCTGAAAAAATTTCAACCAAAAGGTAGCTTCAAATTACAAGTATATGAGAAACTGATAAATCTACCACACTGATGGGGAATTATCATCTTGATCATTAATAGATAAGGGAAATAAAACAATCACTAAGAGTAAACAAGATCTGAGTGTTAATATTAACAAGGTTAATATTATGAACCTGATAATTACCAACAGAATAGGTCTTACATTTTCTTACCACACACACACAGACACACACACACAGAGGGTATTGAGATGTTAATTACCTCTTTGGGGCAAACATTTTGTAATGTATATATAGATCAAAGCACTGTGGACTATAAACACATAACACTTTTATTTGTCAACTACCTGTCTACTTCAATAAGGCTGAAAAAATCATTATTTTATCTGATGCTAATACCTAATGCATGCCTACATGTATGTATATATTTAAATATGTTTGTGTATCTTGCTACAGACCATAAACAATGGTCTCAGATTTTTTTAAAATAGTCACTGGCTCTGGTCCTCATTAATAACATAGTTATAGGAGCTTGACAGATTTTCTTTACTGAGGAATGTATTTTACTATCATTTCTGAGTGAAAAATAAATTATTTGGGTAGAAAGTTCCAGGTTGTTGCTTTTTGTTAGCACTTTGAAAGTATTAAACTCCCTCTGTTTCTATTATTGTACTGTCCACTGGCAGTAAATTTGCCCTCTGTTGTGGACAGTTTGCCCTTTTGAGCTGACAGCTTTGGAGATGATTTTCCTTGGAAGTTCCTCAGGTTCACAAGAATGAGCACGGCAGTGAGCTTGTGTTACCTATGCTGCATGCATTTATTCTGATTTTAGAATAAGAGAATACAGGTATTTCACTCTAGAAAACTATCAGGCATACTTTATCCAAGCTCTTCTTCTTAATCCCCTTGTCAAAATATGTAGTATCATCTTAGTAACTTTTGAATGTCTTTCCCTCCTTCATTTATGTCTTGACTTTTTAAATTTATTGTGTTCAGTCAAGATTATTTACTCAGAATGCTCTTCTTCCTTATTTTTTACTGTTTTGACTTTATCCAACACACTTTTCAATGCAGGTAATGATAAAATGTACCAAATATTAGTTCTATTCTAATGATGGTTTCATTTTTAAAATATTTACGTTGTTATTTTAAACTCATCTTTTCTTTTTATGCACTATATTCCTATTCCAGTCTTGTTGTTCAGTTCTTTTCTTCATTCCTCTTAGTACTTTACACACCATTATTTTCAATTCTCTGTATATATGTGCAATTAATCACTAACCTTTCTAACAAATTGGCTTGCTGCTACCTTTCCTCATGGGTGTTCAATTCTTTCTCTAGCAGTCGGTCATTCATTGTTTGAATATTGATGACTCTATGTGCAGATGCACTGCACTTCCATGGTGTCTTCTATACCATTTGTACTGAGTTCTTGGCTACATAGGTTGAGTTTCCCTTGTCATGGAGACAGAATAAATTTTGATTTCATACCCAGATTCTAGATCTTGGTTTTAGATTTTTCTTTTGACACAGTGTAGGCAGGCAGCTAGATTTTAGCTCTTTCTCTAAGTTGGTAAAGTTAGTCTAGTCTCCTAGTAGGGGTAGCAGTCTTCTTCTATTTAGCCTTCTTTAGTAGATAGGGTTTTTTACTCAGTGAGCACAGGGTGCATTTGTATAATTGACTTTAGTTACTGAATATCAAGGTACGTTTTCAGCTAATACAGATTAAATGGCTCAGTTCTCTGATGACCTTGATTAAGCACACACTTTTCTTATGTTACTGTTTGTATCTGATAACTGGGGATTTTAATTTCCTTCTTTCCATTTGTAAAGACTAGGAACTAACTTATTTATTCTCCATTAATTTCTTCCTACATTTCTGCCTTTGAAGTAAGGTAAATTTAGTAATCAATATTGATCAAATGCTTTAGATTTTTATTGTATCTTTCTTCTTCATTAAGAAGTGAGTTTCATGAATATTGGGATATTAATTACCTGGTCTTCAAATATATATACCAACCACTTTTATGTAATTAAATGTGTTTTGATGCATATACAATAAAGATTACTAACAATTGTTATATTCAAAGAAAATAAAATTTTCACAATTTTACTACAAATATGTTTCATCCAGATGGATTCTTAGATCCAAATATTCTGAAAATAAGTCATAATGTTGTTAAATTTTGGCTAAGAAGGATGATAAAAGACAGAAGAAAAGAATACATTATATTGAAATGTACCAAATGTGTTCAGGTTAAAATTTTACTTGCTGTCTAAAATAGTGGAAGGAAAACAAAGTCTTACAAGGGATTTGAAAAGAATATTTAAAAGAAAGCATCTGTGAAAAGTTGAAGGAACCATTATTTCTGTTTCAAATGCCAGAAGTGCTTGTGGCTTGGCTTGCTGAATTTAAGTCCCCTGTAAAGAATCTAACTGTGAAGTCATGAATTCCTGAAATGAAAGTGATTGAGGTATATGCTTTAAGTGGTTTGGTTTTAGTCCTAAGAACTACATATATACAACTGTAGGACAGAAAAATCAAAATCAAAATTGTTTCCTATCTATTGCTGTTTTTAGGATGCAACTATCATGATTATTTACCTCAATCTAAATTTCTGAAATCAAGAAAAATGATATATATATATATACACACACACACACACATACATAATAAATATAAATATATATATAATTTACTGAACAAGTAAAGATAATGTGGCAATATGAGTAATTGGGATTTGGGGCTAATCAACGGCTTTTCCAGGGGATCTTTCCTATAAATAACTTACAATATACATCAGGATTAAAATTAAAGTGGTGTTTTATTTCTTGTTATTCTTTTTTTTTTTTTTGGTACCGGGGATTGAACTTGAGTCCTTGCACTTATGCAGCAGGTAGTGAAACCACTCAGCTAAATCCCCGGCCTATTTCTTGTTATTGTAGTCAATTTTTTTACACTTGTTATCTATCATATTTTTATTTAGTGATTTTAAATTGCAAAAAGAAGTGCATAGTAAATGCAATTATTAAAATAAAAATACAAATTGACTCACTAATAAACTGAATTTTAACACTTTCTATATTATTTGCTAATAATAAATATGCTCATAATAGGTACAAAGCAGCTTGGTTTCTCTGACTTAAATTAAAAACCAACAAGAGCAACAGCAAAAATCCAAGAAACAAAACATGAAACCACAACTAACCTGCTTTGGGAAACAGTGGGAGAGTTTATCATTCCCTCTCTGGAACAAATTCTTTTCTGTCATAACTGACAGAGTCCAGGTTAGGGTGCCTGCCGAGTTACATTTAACTATGTGTTGGTGGGCAGATTGGCATATATTCAGCACAAAACAGTGATAAAGATAGTGTTAATATATAAAAGAGCTAATAAATATTAATTTAAAATAAAATCTGTATTTTTGCATCCTTACTTAAACCTTGAGAGTGATATTATGTAATTTGTGCACTCACACTAAAAATGGTCACTAAGGTGGAAATTGAACCATGACAAAAAGCATAAAATAAATCAATATTTCTTCAATGAAAGTGAAGGCATTTTTACTTCAGGTAGAGCACATGGAAGATTGAGGGAACTCTGCCCATATAGTCTTTAGACGATATTTGTGCCTCAGTGATTAAAAGAAGGAAAAAATGAATATTTAATCAATTGTTTTCTCAATAATCCAAGAATAATTGAATTATGCCAATAGTTTTAAGGAAATTTTTCTTATTTGTCACATTTGCTTCTCTATATAATTTATTATAATATTGTGACCTACCCAAAAATGGAATTGTCCACCTTGAACAAGGCTGGACAGATTGCCCCTAATTGTATATGCTGCAATACAGACTCAAGGACCACTTGAAAATGTGCTTCTGAGAAAAACTAAGAATGAGAAGAACTGTGAGACGATATAGATTCTAGATTATATTACAAACACTGCACTTTCTAATGATACTCACTGAATTGAGAATTTTACATAATAAGTACTTGCATCAGTTTCCTTCCATTTTTTTAATATACAGATTTTTTTTGAAGAGTAATTCTAGATAATGTAGAAATATCTAGTGAAAGTTTGTACTTTTTATTCATATTAAGTATATGGCTTCTAAAATCTTTAGACAGTGTATAGTATTTACTCCACAAAGCCCTACACAGGGATAGGACTCCTTAGTTAGAGAAGCTGAATTACTAATTCTGAAATTTCAAAGCATTGCTGAGTTAAAGTAATATTGTTTTGATTCAGAAGTCAGTGTGTGATGCAAGTAAGGAAGAATGAAAGGCTAAGGCTGAAGTCTCAGAATTTGAGTCCGTACTAAGAGAACTTGTGATATATGAAAGTTTTGATTAAAAGTTTTGTGTTAAGCACCAAAAGTTGTATTTTTCATGTTATTTTCTTTAGAAAACTTTATCAGACAATCATTTAGTTTTCTGAGACTAAATTAACATCCAGTTGCATTTTTAGATCTATAGTTTAGGTATTCTAATTCAACAAATTTAATTAACTTAAGTCATTTATCTCACTTTGTTGTATCAAAATGTCAAAATATTCTAAACCACACATATAGTGCATTAATACAAATGGATTAATGTTAAAATAAATATCTAATGCTTCTCATAAAGTGTAAACATTTTCAAACTTATATTCACTTTCAGATTATTTTTCTCTAAATATTCATTAGGGTTAGGAATTATGAAAATTACTACATTTCAGTGGAATATAAAAAGTTCTATTGTAGATAATTTACACTGGAATATGCATGACCCAACAGTTTTAAAGCTAGGCAACTCTTTTAGGCACTAGTTCAGTAATTTCCATAAACCCCAGCATTATATAATATTCTTAAAATTTCACATATTCAACTGAAATCAAATTTTCTTTACACTGATGAAACTGAGAAACATAGGAAGTTAGACCTTCTCAATTGCATATCAGCCTGTGAGAAACAGGCATGCTGGTGAGATGGTGGTGGCAATATGACTTCCAGTCTACAGCCTAAGGAGTAGGCTGGTAGCATGTTTTAAAACCAAGTGTCTACATTGCACTGCAAATAGTCTTAGGTCACATGAAGCCTGCACCTAAGGCATCTAAGAATATCTGCATCAGTTAAGAGGATGATCTCTAAGTGCATCCATTTAGCTATAAATGTCTCAAGTTTATACTTTATGGAAAAGAGGTACTCCATAGTATAAAAAAACCTACATCTTCTTTATCCATTCATAGGTTCATGGGCATTTGGGCTGTTTCCAAGGTTTAGCTATTACAAACTGTGGTGCTATGAACATGGGTGTGCATATATCACTGTGGTATGATGCTTTTAATTCTTTCAAGAATATACCCAGAAGGGTATAGCTGGGTCAAATGGAATCTCTAGTCCTAGTTCTTTGAGGTAACTCCATACTGATTTCCACAGTGGTTGTACCAGTCTTCACTCCCACCAGCAGTGGAGAAGGGTTCCTTTTCCCCCACAGCCCGGCCAGCATTTGTTATTGGTCGATTTCTTGATAATAGCCATTCTTTCTGGAGTTAGAAACTAAAAGTGTAAAAAAAAAAAAAAAAAAAACAACAAAATGTATAATAGATTATATGAAATCGGAAGAAAAAGTTTAAATGGGAAGGGACAGTGGAGTTGGAGGAGAAGAAGGGGAAAAGTTCAAGAAAGGGAAAAGAGAAAAAAATGAGAAAAGAAAGATAAAATAGAAACAAGGGTTTTGTAAATAAAAAGCAGAAGAAGGTTTTGAAGGGAGGGGAGGGGAATGGGAAAAAATAAAAATCAAGATATATCATGTACAGGTACAAATCTCATATGATGAATATGATCATTATGCCTATCTAAATTAGGCCAATAAACTTCACTTAAAAAATTCAAACGTGATATGTTCTCTTCCAAAAAAAGAAACAAAAAAAAAAACAAAGAATATCTACATCTAGAAGTCTGTTGTAGGATTAGAAAGAAAGAATTTCCAGTCTGCCTAGTTGTCCATCACTGAAGGTGCAGATACAACCAAAATACTACATGAGAGCTAGACAGTGCAATCTCATTATCTGAGACAATAAGCAGGCATTAATATTATTTAACCTCATAATTCTGGGTACCTGATTTAGAAATAGAATGAGATCTGTATTGAACTCATTTGGTTATGTGTGGAGAAGTCCACAATCGGGGAGGAAGGAAAAACAGGTATAATATAGAACAAAATATGGGTCTTGAAAGAGCAGAGCCAATACTGAAAAGCTCAGCATACATAAGACTCAGCATTTCTGTTATGAAAGAAAGTCAACTGAATTAAGTCTGTGGCAGAGGTAAAGATGTTACATCCACAGAGAGATGCCAAGCCTTAAAAAAGGATTTCTGTTTGCAAACAATATGGAACAGAATGAATTTGCATTGGTCACATGCTATAAAATTAAACAAAATTCCTGGATTTTAGACATTGCATGTGGGTTTTCATGTGAGTAAGTCCTGAAATGGTGATCGATTACTATTGCCAGATGAGAACAACTGGCTACACAGTGGTCGTGGGGAACTCAGGTGAAAGCAGCCGTGGTGACCCCGAGTCGAGGAGGTGGAGTGGGAGACATGAGGAGGTTCTTGCAGGGGTTTACAGAGCAGACCTCGCGGGAGATGCAGATCTAGAGTGGGTTCACCCTCTAGCATGTGGGCAGCTGGTTTTCTCAGCACCATTTACTGAAAACAATCTTTTCGCCAGCATGTTTTGAGCTCGTTTGTTGAAGATCAGTTGAATAAGAGACATGAGAAGAAAACCAAGTCTATTAGCAGCTCTGAGGCAGGCTCAGGCAGACGTAGTGAGATTAAGTGATTTCAATCTCAACTAAGTGCAGTTAAGCAAAACAACACATGCTTACTGCTGCAGAGCAGTGGATTTGAGGCTTGCATCTTATGCCATATTGAACCAACAGTTGCTTCCTGAAATTGCAGCTAAAATCAACATGTATTAAATTCATGAAAAGTTTGTATTAGATAATATAGAAATAAAATGTGTGCAATGACCTTCAAGGAGCTATCAGTCAAATTACTGATGATGTCAAGCTAATATAATATTTAATTTCAGAGTTGAAATATTGATACGAAAATAACAGAAAATATAATTCTCTTCCTACAAGGCAGCTTAGTGTCTGAAATCATTTGTCTCCATGACTTCAACACTGTTTAACTTTCTGATTTAGCAATCTCACTCTGAATGACCTGATCTTGCACATTACATCTTATTATATTCAAATCTTGAAGGGCAAGGAAAAAATAAACTTTGTATGGCTGAGATCACATATATTATGAAAAATATTATAATTTTTATTAATGGGACTTATTTCTAAGTCTCTAGATGGGCAAGACTTCAGTGTACATTTGGGGAACATCAGTATGGGTTTTTTTTGCATGTGATGGCAACTTTTCATAGTAAACATGAAATTTCATAGTAAACATGAAAGAGCAGATCATACCACAAACCCCGCAGCAAATCTGAAAAAAACCCCACTTCTGTTCTCTTCCAACAGCCCCACTATTCTGCTATATTACCTTTGGCCATCAGCTCTCTGACTCTCTTTTTTGTTGTTGTTTTTCATTAAGTTTATTGTTACATTTTAGGTACACAATATGTGACATTCATCACTGGGAATTTGTACCTGTACATGATGTATCTTGGTTCTTATTTTTTCCCCATTCCCCTGCCCTCCCTTCAACCCCGCCACCCCTCCCTATTTACAAAAATGTTATCTCTGTTTCTTCCTTTTCTCATATTTATTCCTTTCCCTCTTTTCCTTTTCCCTATATCTCCCACTTCTCTTTCCTCTTTGGAACTGTTTTTCCTATTTCACATCATCTATTATACATTTTGATCCTTATTTACACTTTAAGTTTCTCACACCAGAGAAACTATTCGATATTTACACATATCTGTCCTATTTATTTCACTTAAGAGTATGGCCTCAATGTGCACCCATTTAGCTAATGTAATTTTAATATCAGTACCTAAATGAAACTAAAGCAAGTGAAGAGTAGCTATAATCATGCCAGCTGATAATTTTAATCCTATTTGCTCATTTACTTGATGCTTTTCATGTAAACTTTTACTTTTCCAAAGTAATTTTCATAAGACAAATTCTAAAATGAAAGAGAAAAATAAATATAGTAATATATATATATGTCCTACTGAAATGGCAAAAAAATTACCATAATAAAAAGAGTATGTATCATATAATAGAGACTATATACATAAAGGAGTTATTTTATTTTGCTATCTACAGTAAAATATCTTTTGATGAATAAAGATTATGTAGCACTAAGTTTATGTATTTTGAAAAATCATATCATATAAAATCAAAATGTTCTTTCATTTAACAGTTTTTATATTTCTTTTCTGCTTCCCTTGAAATTGGTATACAGTTTTCATTGCCAGTCAATATTTACATAAATAAATACTTGATAATATCTTCTGACTAAAGGAGCAAAATTACTTAGTGATCTAAAATGGGGTATAAAAATAAAAAATTTTCTTCAGTTTTAAGTCAGTTAAAAAACACATTTCATGCTTCATTTTAGATTTATAAATTATATTAAAATATTTAAAATTGTAGCATCATATTTAATCCATTAAGTAATATATTAGCAGTAAAATTTGTGTGAATTTGAACATTACTTCACTTAACAATTGTTTGATTCTTTCAGTTTCCAAATTTTTATGCTTCTGAAAGACAAAATAATCAGCACAGTAATTCCTCAGATTGTTTACACAATTAAAGCCATTCCAAGTTTCTAATGTATTACTCATGTTTATCATTAGTTATCTGTAGTACAAATTTAGTAGCTTTTTATTAGTAATCTTTCCTCATATCCCTAGTCACTACAGTTAAATATTCATAACATTTTCATGTAATTCATAATTATAAATCACTAAATAGTAGCAGTGAAAAAATGCCATTAATTTTTGATATATCAATTAACAATTACAAACAGAATATTCCAAAGAAGAGAATGACAATTTCAAAGTAAGTTCATGTTGAAGATTGAGAAGGAATCCATAGAAAATTTGATTTCTTAAGACTTTAAAAATGATAATAATTAATCTCTCATGCTCTTAAAGGAATAGTTTATTTACCACGTGGATTCTAGATTGACATCTTTATTGATTAATTAGATGCTGTCACAGTACCTATCTCTTTAAACTACAAAAGCTTTTATATTGGTTAATCTGAATTACTAACTGAAAACAGCTGCAAGGTAGAACGTTTAAACTGAAATCAATATCGAATTGCCTGTTGTTGATAAATAATGCCTTGCTGACCTTGAGACTCTGAACGATTTTTTTTTTCTTGATCTTTCTTTGCAAATGCAGCATAATGCCTAACAACATTCTCTGTCACGCACGCCTTGGCCGCCTGTGGTCAATAGAGAAATGAAAGGAGTCGAAGAGATGCCACCAGCTCATGTGCCAGTCGAGCGCCATCCCAGATTTAGGTTACGTTTATGAGACATTTATCTAATAAGCAAGGCCAAGCAGAATGATAAATGTTTTTCACTCTGCCTCGCAGAAATGGGTTTATAAACAAGCACCTGCCATAAATCACAAAAACAGTTTGTCAAAAGCAACTAGAGATGAGATGCATCTTTATAATTACTTGGGACATCTCATGTCTGGCTTTCATATCTTCCCCTCTGCTTTTAGATCAACTATTTTGTCCTTCTTTAACTCTAAATTATTTCTATTTCATGTAAATTTTGGTTTTATGGCCAGAATGTTTCGAGGGTAACCCCTTGCCTCTTGCATGAATGACTATAAATATATTTGAGTAATGGCTTAAATGCCCGATAAAAATCATTACCAATGAATTTACTACTTCTCTCCAATTATCTAGGTCTTCTTTTCCTAACTAAATATCAGTATTTCCTTTAAAACTTTCTGATATTTCCCTAAGTCTACAGTAGGTTAGTGAATTTTAGCTTTGAAAAGAGAATGGTTCAAAGAAATTAATGTTCAAAATAATGACATACAGGTTTTATTTTGATGTTTTAACAATAGTATTAGACAGTATATGGAAGAAAGGAACAAGTTAATGCTTAGGAATAGAAATAAACCAGAAGGGTCAAAATGTTTCTTTTGAAAAATATAATGCTGAAAAAATGATATATCAAATTTTAGCAATTGTTTGGTGTAGAGTGTTGTCAACCATCAAGATATGGTCTAACTTCAAGAAAATATTCCCTTCATAACAGACATCTGCAGCACCAGGGTAGAGGGTGAAAGAATACAAAATTTGGACATAAAAGCAGATCGAGTTTGACTTTCTTAAAAAAATAGTATCCGTGCTTCCCCTTGTGGCTATAATACTTAATTGGTCCACAAGAACTGTAATAGCTTTTCTTCACCTTAGTTTACCAAGGATCTTTGTAATAACTGTAAAATGGAAAATGCAGAAGTACACAATAAATATCTCAACCCTTGGGTCAGCCCATTAATTTCCCTTCCACATCCAGTTGTTCACCCTCTATGCTTATTAAATACAAGCCCTCTGTCTGTATTTGAATGCGTTGTGTCGCTTTGGCACAGTCTACGCATTGCCTTTGCCGTTTCTAATGACAGCCACCTCTGTAGGTGCATAAGCTCGGAATTTAAATTAGGTGTGCTTTTCTACAAAGTTTTCAGTTTCTTAATTACCATATAACTAATTTATAATCATACTATTGCTACTGACTAATCAACTTATTATTTTTATAGTAGTTTGAGGAACAACATACATTGCCAATGGGAATATTGTAAATTAGTCAGGTTACTGAGTTATGTGAGTTGCATGGTAAATTATGAATAACTAGGGATGCATTTGGATTCCTGTATGTTTAACTTTTGGATATTCAGTTGTTGGCTAATAAGTTGATGGAACTGATTTGTATATTATATGCATGAATTCATATATATCTAGCTTATTTTCATATATATCTAGCAATATTTTTTATATTCTAGACTGTTTTAATATTATAGAAATAAATTGCAGTAACAAAAATGTACTAACTTTCAAAATTAATGAATGATAACTTTCACTTTGAAATTTCTAAGGAACATATGTTCTTTTAAACAGTAATCTCAGAATGTTTTAGGAGTAGAAAAACAATGGAAACAGGATTTCAGTGTAATCCGACCATTTGAATGTATATTTCATACAAAAGGGGAAATTCACAAATAAATACTTAAGCTTTGGTTTTTACTAATAACTAATAAATAACTGATGTGACTAACATATACTTGTAATAAATATATTATTTATTTAATATACAATATCAAAATTAATATAATTTTGTATATCATACATGATATTAGAAAATACAGTTAAGAGTCAGCATTCTTAACTTATTGTTAAATAATGAATGCTATTCAATATTCTGTCTCTTGTCACAATATCACTAGCATACAAACTGCTTTATTTATTATCTTCTTCCCATTTAAGTCTTACACTATTAAAAATTATTCTGAGAACTGAAGAGCTAATACAATGGACTCTTAAATGAACAAATACTTAATACAGAGTACTAAGCAAACAAAATAAGTTTCACATATTCATGGCAATATGTTTGAAGCATGCAATATCTAGATTAAAGTATTGAGATTGGTGAAAAACAAAAGGGGTCTAAATATAGTATAAAAATAAATTGTTACATGGAATGGTCCAATAGAAAGTCAACATTCTTGTAGTCTTCTACTTGGAAAAGTCAAATGGTACCTGTTAGGGTTATACTTTGTCAAGTTTACAAGTATCAAAAATTTTACATTTGTGTATGTTTTCTTGTTAAATAAGAGCAACTCCATTTTTTAATATCTAACATTAACATTCACACACCAGGAATCATCAACAGGAAACAGTACTGCATATAAACATGCTCTTAGTTGCTGCACTATACTGGTCCATAAGGGAATAATTAAGCATGTGCCAGACTCACAATGTGAATTATATAAAAGGACACAGGCCTTGTTGAGCATAAAAACACTGAAAGAATAGCAACACTCAAAGAGCAAATACTCAAAGAATAACAAACTAGCTAGTGTCAAAACAAACATGTTTGAGAACTGAATATATCACTGGGAACCCCCGAAATTGTTCTCTTCCTTTGCCTCTGATTTTCAGAATCTGTTATTACCTTTGTAAGAAGCATATGTTTCAATGCAATATGTTTATTGAGGATGAAATAAATTGTTTACATTGATAACTAGAATAATGTATATTATATGTAATTGAAAATCTTCAGAAAGAAGTTGTCAACTTTGAGTTGAAAATTCTAAAAAGAAAACTGCACAGATATATTAAAAACAGTAACTGAAGCTAACATTACTATACTTAGTCTTAGCCAAAAGGCTGAGAAGCAATGCAACCAACATTACCAAATAAATCCATCCCAGAAATACAGAAAACAACAAGCACAGACATCTGGAGTATAATGAAGCACAAAGTCATATATTATAATCAAATTTGTCTTACAAGAAAACATAATAAATCATAAAATATTTCATATTATTGGGCTATTGAGGAATGAAAATCAGACCATCACAAGAATTCACAACCACTAGAACTACTGTGAAATGACAGTGACCACTGTGGGTGTAGTGAACTGAATAAATCACTTCCAAATTCTCCTGTTGAATCCCTAATTCCCAGCACATCATACTGTGACTCTACCTAGAAAGCGTTCTTTGTAATTAAGTTAAAATGAGCCTGTTAAGGTCAACTTTAATTCAATCTGATGAGTATTCCTATCAGAAGGACCATGATAACAGACTGAGACACCAGGACATGCTGGTCATAAGAGATGAGCATTTTAAGAGGGAAAGGTGGCAGCCATCAGCCAGCCAGAAAGGCATTCAATTCCTCTGTCATTTTCATCATTCATTTCCAGCTTCAAAGAGTGAGAAAATAAATTTCTATTGTATAAGCCACCTAGTCAGTAATATATTTTATGGCATTTCTGGCAAACAGATACAGTTGGCAAAATATGGAGAAATTGGAACTATTATACATTTTTGGAGTAAATAAAAATGTTGTAAGCGAACATTCTAGAAGTTCCTCATATTGTTAAATGTAGCATTCGCCATATGACCCACAATTTCACACCTAGGTATACATCCAAGATAAATGGAAGCATAAGTCTGTATGTATACTGCTAACATTCCACTAGTAACACAGAAAAGTAAAAAAAAAAAAAAGTTCATCAATTTATGAATGGGTGAACAAAATGTGGCCCATTTATATTATGAAGTATTACTCAGGAATAATATAAATGAAGTACTGAGCATAAAATAATATGAATGAATCTCAAAAATATTAACTATTGAAAGCCATTCTCAAAATACTACAAGTAATATTATTCTATTTAATATCTAAAATTAAAATAGGTGAATATTTTGGGATGGAAATTAGGTTAGTGATTGTATAGTCTTGGGATGGTGGCTAGGATCAAAGAGTCACTGATAAAAACTACAGGGGTTTGTTTTGGGTGAGGGGTGAAGACACATTCTCTGTATGCTGGAGATGGTTAAGTCTGTGATTATACTGAAAACCTTGAATTGGTTTTAAAGGAAAATATGTTTTATGAATTATGTACCAATAACATTGTTGAAAATTGTAAGAACATTTTAAATAAAAAAAATTTTAAGAGTAACTAGCAATAGAGTCATGTTCACATGTTGACAACATTTCATTTTCTTTGTACAAATCAAAACATGAAGAAATTACATTTGAAAGAAAAAGAAAACCAGGCGAGTTGAGATCATTGGCTTAGAATGAGCAATTGAGCTAAGATTTTAAATAACTCACTGAACTGAAAAAAGAGAAACCTACTTGTCATAGCTTGTAAAAGAAATATTGAATAGTAGATATTCTTGAATTTGGTTGTGAGTACATTGCTACATCAGAGTGGTAAAAATCATTTCAAAGCAAACTGACTTTAGGGACAAAATTCTGGTTCAAGTCATGTCAATCCCTAATAAGGTTACAATGATTTTGGAATATTGATCATCTGTCTATTCACCTGTCAAAAGAAATTTTACATCTGTAAAGACTTCAGAATTCAGAATATTAAACTGTATGATATTGATCTTATACAATTATGTAGGTTAAGGAAAGAAAATGAGATGAAATAATTGTTCAAAGCACAGGGACATACAAAGAAATAATTGAAAGGGGATTGAGATAATGCAGTTATCAAATATGAACTTTGAAATAACCATTTTTATATTTGCTTTTACTAAGTGAAAAGATAATTTCAGCAACAAATTAGACTACAATAAAATAGAAAAAATAATAAAACTGTAGTTTCAGGTGTTAAATGCAGTCTTTAGCAGCATGTTGATCACAGCTTATAAAACAATTATTGCTGTGGATTATAACAAAAATACCCAAAGATAACAAGGTTGGGTAATACAGAAAATAGTACACAAAACTTTTGCAGTAAGATCAAATATTATAATCTACATAGTTTTAGTTTACCATGTGTCTTAGTTACTTTCCTATTGCTAGGACAAAATACCTGACACCCAAAATTTAAAAGAGGAAAGGTTTATTTCAGCTCAGTTTGTAGAGGATTCAGTCCTTAGCCAGCTCCAAGGTAGGGGGACCTTACAGAAGAGAAACAGTCCATGGTGTGGCAGGCAGGAAGCTGCAGCAGCCAGACTCCCTTTCCCTATCCAAGCTAAAAACCTTTTTGGTTGTGCCACCCACACTAGGGTGGGGTTTCCCATTACCCACACCCAGAACTATGATATATCAATTAGTGAATTAATCCATTACCAAGAACCCATAATCTCAGGATCAACTCTTTTCTCACATTCACACACCCTAGATCCAGCCACCTCCAAAATGCTCCATTTATGAACACATGAGGCTTTGGTAAAATGTCTATCTAGATATGAGCCAGAACACCACAGGAAAGTAGTAAAAGCAAAAAGGTGGATATGTTACAAGAAGATAATTGCTGAAATTTATATAATTTATAAATAAACAACTCAAGAAGATAATGGCTGAAATTTATATAAATAAATAAGTCAAATTTATAAAAATAAACAAGTCAAAGGTAAAAGTACTAAGAACTCGAAAGTTCATATGCAACTTCTACAGCAGGAAATAACATGTATAATTATTTCTCAGTTACCTGCAGGGGACTGGTTCCAATACTCCACAGAGATATCAAAATATTTGAAATGTTCATGTCCCTTATATAAAATGATACAGTGCTTTCTGTTTAAAGTATACATATCCTCCCACATGCTTTAAATTCAACTCAATTATTTGTAACATCTAATATAATGTAAACCTTATGAAAATAGTTGTTGAGAAAACAATGACAAAAACTAAGTAGGTACCCTTGCTACCTGTGATAAAGTGTAACCCTGCAATGTCCCCTGAAGGTCTGTGTGTTGAGACTTGGCACAGTGTGCAGCATTGGGAGGTGACAGAGCCTTTGCGAGATGGGTCTAGTGAGAGGTTTTTGCACCTTTGGGACTTTGCCCTGAAAAGGCCTGCAGGATTTGAGTTTCTTCTTCCCATCTTTCTCTTCTTTTCCATGATGTCAGCAGTTGCTTTCTTCCATGTGCTCATATCATGATGTCCACCATAGGCCCAATGCAATGGAGCCAATGGGTCATGTACTAAAACCTCTGAAAATGTGAGACTGAATAAACCTTTTAAGTTGATTCTCTGAGGTATTTTTTAAGCGACAGAAATTTGACTATTTCAATATGTTTGGTATAGATGGATTATTTTTTCAAATATTTTTTATTTTCAGTAGGTTGAATTTGCAGACACAGAATACATAAGCAGTGCCCGACTGCACTTGTTTAATATTCAAATAAATAGCTACAGGGGAACTATCATCAGGAACAATGGAAATCAGATGACAATGGAATGCTGTCTTCAAAATTTTGAGGCAACTGTAATTGTCAACCTAGAACAAAATAATGACTTTCTAGCAAGCAAAGCAATGAATTTCTCATCTTTAGGACAATGTCATAATACTGAAGAATTATTTTGAGGAGAGGTACCACAAGAATGTCATTAATGAAGTAAGCAATATTTATGGAAAGATAAAATTTTAGGAAAATTAAAATCAAATGTTAATTTCATAAACCAATAATAATGAAGCCAAATGTACATGTGTATGCCTATAATCCCAGCTATGTGAGAGGCTGAGGCAAGAGGATCTTAAATTTGAGCCTAACCCAGGCCACTTAGCAAGAATTTATATTAAATTATCTAAAGTATTTAAAAGGAACAAGGGTTATACTTATCGAGGAGACACAAGGTCCAATCCCTAATATACAAAAATGTTTTTAATTTCATAAATGTGAACAGAGGTGAAATAAAATGTGAATATAAGACATGAAACAGATTGTTGTCATTACTAGAATTTATGCCTTCTGAGGTCTTGCTCTACATGAAAGTTGTTTTTTTTTTTTATTTTTAGACCAACCAACACTTTTAATATAAAAACACTTTAATATATAAATGAGTCACAACAGCTTCCATGTAGCAGAGGCAACCAAGATGCAGAGGTGGGGGGGCATACTGAGAGAAGGTTTTTTGGGGTGCCAGATACTTCTCATGCCCAAAACCACTCTATGGCCTCAGAGCGCAGTGGTCTGGGAATGGCAGGTGCCTCCCATGAGCCTGCTTCTCCCCAGGACAGCCATTGTCTTTCAACATCCTAGGCAGTCTTCAAGGGGATGCTGATTGGAAAGACCTAATGTTCCTCCTGGGAGGGCAGATTGTATCTGAGTCTACCTCCTACCCAGATGCCTCACCTGTGACACCAGGAAGCCAGGGTATGCCACTTAGATATTCAGGAAGGGACAGGAATGAGGGCCTTGCCAGGCATCAATCAAAAATGCCTCGAGGCAGAAAGATGTAGGAAAAAATCTGGGTCCATGGTACTCATGGCAGGAGGAACTGATGGTACATGTAGAGGAGAATTGACACATGTCAGTGAGAACAAACAACCCAAGCGCTGCTGCTTAGCAGAACTGAGATGATCTTGGGGGCTGGTCTGGGAGAGATCTGCTCATTCCCTGGGGCCATGTTTGAGAGCCTGAAGCAGTTGGTGGCTCTGAAGTCCTGGAGATGCCCCACACAGCTCTGGGAGGCCCGGGGGGCCCCATTAGATACAGTCCATTGAGTTCTCAGGAAGGAGGCTGGGGATACAACCCTGAGGGACCAGACCCTTGACTGGTGTGTAGCTGAGTGGGAGGCCACAGCCCAGTGTGGGATCCTGATTCTCAAGGGCCTCCAGCCTGTCTTCCTGGTTGTCCCAGTAGATATGGAAGCGGGTCACACGGGGGTTCGAGGCCAAGATGTTCCACTGGAGCTGGGAGAAGTCGCGCGTCAGGGGCTGGTTTTCCCACAACTCTGGGTTTGGGTACTCCTTGTTGACATAGTAGCCCACACGGTTGAACTCGTGTCCACGGTAGGTGCAGGTGATGAGGACCAGGGTCACGCCTACGGCATCTGTCTCCTGGCTGAGGCTTGAGTTGGGTGCGTCGGCCTGAAAGACAAACATATGTCTTCCTGCAGAGACAGGGCCGATCGACACAGAGTCCAGGATCTGATCAAACTCGTCACTCTCGGCGGAGCCCACAGAAATGATCTTCCACTCCAGGTCGTCCGTCAGGGCCTCACTGCACTCGAAGCTGATCTCGAACCGGAAGGGGCTGTGGAAAGGACTCTCGGGTTCTCCAGCACCGCCACGTTCAGCACCGACACCCGGGCCATAGCCTGGCCGGGCGGCGGCTGCAGGTGCAGCTGGGCGCACGTCTGGGTCTGGTGAAGGCAGGGGCGGGGAAGACAGAAGGGTCAGCAAGGTAGTGTCCCTGAGCGGACACTGCTTAGCCTTTCACCGCCGACAGAAGTGCGCACCTTGTCCCCGCGCCGCCTTCAAATACACTACATGAAAGTTTATGAAAGAAATATTCAAATTAGCACAAATGCCTTGTGTAATTACTCAATCCCCTCTAAAAATAGCAAATCTTATAACTAAGGCAACACAAGATAAATGTAGCGAATGGAAGATTAAATAAAATAAAACTACAAAACATAACTAACATCAAGGAAATAGGATTAAAGAAAAATATTTGAGATATACAAAAGCAATGATGCTTAAATTCAAATGGATACAATACAAATAGACTGGATGCTCCAAATAAAAGATAAAGACTATCAGATTAAATTCAAAAGCAATGCTACATTGATTTTTTTAAATTGGGTTGACTATATGGATATAGAGAGACATTAAAGTAGGTTCACATACAAGAAGAAATATTTTATAATTATGAACAGTCAATTATTTTTTAATTTTTAAAAAATTCTTAGTATATTTGCAGTCTATGACAACTATATTCATTATGAGGAGGTGTCACATGTACAAAGTTCATTGTGATTGTTTTCATAAGAAGGATCTTATAGTTTAGATTTGTGTGCATAGAATAATATAGTCTAAAACACATAAAGTTAAACATTAACAAACCAGAAACAATGAAAAAAGAATTATAGGTAAAGATTTTTTTTAATTCAATCAGCAATTACTAGTCCAAGGAGCAAACAGCTACATTTAAAAACTAAAGCATATGCATTATTCCTTCCAATTATGTATAGAACAAATACAAAAGCAAAATAGCAATATTCTGGGTCACAAAACTAGTTCCACCATCAAATTTCATGTGTCTGCAATTATAAAGCACATGTTTTCTGAGCTAAAATTAGTAACATGAAACCTAGAATTCTAGGAATATGTAAGCAGTGGGGAGTATGTTTCCAAATATCTCCAGGGACATCTACAAGGCAATAAAGAATAACTTCAAGAATTTTACACAGGCAAATATTTTATAACAGAGAACAAAATGTACCCAAAACATAAATGTCTTAGAGAACATTTAAGAAATCATATGCAAAATAAACATTAAATACTAATTATAGTTTAGTGAAGTCCTTCAAATTCATAAAGAGAAAATACTAACCCAAGGCCTGGAAGGGAAATTGTCCATAAAATAAGTAGATCAAAATCCAACAGAATAGCATTATTGTATCATGAATTAACATAAGCACATAACACAAAGTTTAACACAAACTTCATGGTGCAGAAATCAGTTCTGAAGAACAAAGATTGATATCTATGCAGCCTTTCTCTCCTTTTGATTATAACGAAGCCTCTGGCCACAGTGAAATGTGCATGTGTGTACACACACACACACACACACACACACACACACTCACAGGGCCTAAATTCTGAAAGTGAGTCCAGTGGGGATTGGAAAGGAACATCAAAATTCCAAGACAGATTGATACAGTGATGGAGGTGAATAGGATATTTCTTTCACTTCTCCTTCCCCTTCTTTTCTTTTATTTCCCAGCTATGATTCAAAAATGGATCAAATTCATAATCGTGTGGAAAGAGAAGTCACCAAAAACTTAAAGTGAAGCTGAAATTTCTGGACAGAGGACCACAAAAAGCACCCCAGGGAGCCAGAGTAGAGAGGGATTCTTATCATTTTTGCTTATTTTCACTCTAATTTCTCTCTCTCCTGCGCTGCCCTGAAGTCTGCTCCAATGCTCGCAGTTTCACTGTGAACACAGCCTCGGTCGTGTGGAACAGGGCCACGGCCACCGTGCTGGGGGCCACAGACTGAGCGTCTCAGAGAAAGCCGACCTTCCGGCCACGGCAACTGGTAAAGCCATTCCTCAAGGGCTGGGTGTGGAGCAAACTTTGAGAGGAGCTTCCCAAGTCAGTCTGCAAACCTCATCTGAGGAGGGAGCCTGGGAGCACCAGAGGCCTGGAGAACCCAGCATAGCGGGACTCTGTGGAGGCCCAGACCAGGCAGTGCGAGGATGGAAAACCTCACAGAAGGTGAAACCGTGGCCGCGGGCAGTGGGGCTGAACTTGCAGGGCAGCCTGAGCAGGATGAGGTGTGCGTGCCCTGCAGGGTCTCCGCGAGATCCGACAGGGCCCAGGTGCTACCGCAGGCAGCCGCGATGACTAGGACAGGTTCGGGTCGGCTCTGAAGGAGCAGCACAGTTCTCCCCACCGTTCCCACGCGTACCTTCTGTGTCTGTTCGCTTTTCTTCTGCTGTTGTTTTCTCTATGGTGGCCCAGACCAGCCCAGAGCAGTTTCTCACCTCGCAGCACAGTGAGGACCGACAGGAAAATCTAACCCCCGAGAAAGGAACCAAAACCCTCCAGAAGCAAAACAAAGCAGGCAAATCCTCAAAGCCTTTTGGCTTGTTTGAAAATGACGCGAAGTTGAGCCCCAAGGGTCACACTGGGGAGAAGGAAAATATAATACTCAAGAGAAAATGGCCCTGTGCTTCAGGGACAGAAAGAACTCGAGGCCAATCCGACAATCACATACGGGAATAGTGTCAGTGTGGACGCAGAGGAGGCAGATTAGCAGGATGTGGCAACTGCTTCTACCTTCTCTGTATGCGTCCTTTTCCGTGTCACGCCCCAGCGTCCCTTCTTAGTACTGACTATAAGTCGTAGAAGTTGTTACTATTGCAATGCTCAAGTCACACCAGATTTGAAGAGCAGTGACCCTGAAATCACCCCCACCTCTCACTCCTTGACTTATTCAGTGGAAGGAGGGACAACCAAGGGACACCCTGCCCTGTCTCCATCACTGCTTGGCGTGAACTGGGGCTGAAAGTCAATTCAGTCGCAGAAAAGAAAGGAATATGGGCACAGGAACCGCAGAGAAAACCGAAATGATCTCTATTTGCAGATTCTTTGCCTTTTAAATTGAAAATAATTGAGTTTACATTTTAGGAACTGCAGAGAAAGTGACAGATTGAAGAGTTTAGAGAGAGGAATGAAATAAAGATGTAGAAGCTGATAAATGGGGAAGCAACAAAAAAAGTCAATAATATACAAGCCACTTGAATGTATGAATGAATGTGAAAAACTCAAAATTGTGCAGCTTGAACTTGCTCTGAGTTTATCATCATGGAAAATTGACCCCTGACCCTCTCTCCCCATCTCCCTCTGTCTGCACAGAAATGTGTTGTCTTTTGCTGGCACTTGCTGTAAATAGGGATATAGCCTGAAACCGGAGAAGTACTCCAAGAGATCACAACAATAAGAGAAATCTCAAGAAAATGAATGAAAGAGTTGGTTAAATCTTTGCCAGAACCAGGCTACCTAAAATCTTCCTGGGAATTTTTATCCAGATGTGTTTGTTTGTCAGCAGCATAAAATGTTGCTAATCTTAAATGTCCTTCTTCAATTGGATAAGTGAGTGCAATTTACCTACAATTGGATAATTTCTAGAGCTCCTATTGTCACTTGTTATATTTGGATAACCTTTCAAACTCCTGTTACATCTCCACAAGAAAGAGCTTTTAGAGAATGATTGGCCAAACAAATTGAACAAAAATAAGAACAACTAAAATAATCCATTGAACAGCTCTATGCCATTGTTTTTCTTTAACTGTATAGAAATAAATGAAAAAGATTTATTGGAAGAGAAAGCTACATCTCTAACCTTACAAAGGACCATCAGAGATAAAAACATCAGAGATAAAAAACATTCATGACAATGAGGAAATTATTGTCTCATCTCTCAAGGGTACAGAAACTTTGATGTCAAAACATAGGTTGGAGACAAAGTGGAAGGGACTTAAATTACAGAAAAATCTCACATAAAAACAAATGCAAACATTTAAACTGAGACATTAGCAAGTCAAAAGATAGAAGTTTTTAAAGAAAGTAAACTGAATAAATATGATTATATCAGAATGTAGAATTACTTTAATATTGATGAAAATGATGATAATAATAGCATATACTGGAAAAGGTGATAAAATTGTACCCTAGTTCATGACTGTAATACAACAATCTACCAATGAAAGAGAATCTCCTTAAAATAATATGTGTCCTCAGCAAAAAGCTCCAGCATGCTTGAAGGTCAACTCTAGCTTTGTCATAGACTTGGTCTACGGAGCTAGTGTTAGTAGGTATAAGAAGCTCCGGTGGAAGGGAAAGATAAAGCGCTCCACTCCTGCAGTCTAGGTCTAGGTGAAGGTTACCCACCAGGACTCCAGGGCATGGGCCCTGCTGGACCAGCTAGGGAGGCGGGGCCTGCTGGGAGGGGTTGTCCCTGGGGCTGGCCTGGGAGGTTGTCTCTCCCCTGGCTCCTCCTTGTTCGTTTGGCTTCCTAGAGGCCATCCTGGGATCAGCTTCTGCTCCTCCTGCCCCTTCCATTGTGTTGCTTGTGCTTTGGAGCTGGTGGATCATGGACTGAAACTTCAGACATTGTGGACGGAAATGAACCTGCCCTTCAGGTTGCCAACCTTGAATATTTTGTCCATCAAGAGGGAAGTGACCAAGACATAAGATGTGTAGATGATACGAGTTCTTACCCAGAAGCTCAAAAATACAGAGAGCACTCATTCAGCACAGTGCAGGAAGGTTCTTGAATACAAGCTAAAATCCCCGTAATAATTCGTGTCCATTCTATTTCTCAGGAAGGAAGACAGTGTTGCACCACACGTGTGGCCCTTTTCTGATTGTTTAGTGGCTTAATGGCAAAGCATCTCATCAATTTTGAGTTGTCTCCAAGTGTAAGCTGTTACCAGCTGACTGGTACCAACTTCCTCGGCTGCCTGGGGTCCCTAATAGGCTATATCCTTAAAGAGAAACATTTGAGTCTCATTCTGGAGTATTTTTCATGGTGTTTCTTCATATGATTGGCTTAAGCATTTTTTTTTTTCTTTCAGTAATGCAAGTTTGGGAATGCTGAGTGCTTTGCTGTTTCTGTACTTGAAGCCAATAAAACGTTCTCTGTGTTTTTCTTCTTTAAAAAAATACTCAGTAATGGGCATTGCACCAAGGGCTTTCACACTGAGCTACATCCCCTTCCCTTTTTGATATTTTCATTTTGAGTCAGGGTCTTTCTATGTCACTAAATTCCCCAGGCTGGGTGGCGACTTGTGACATCCCTGCCTCAGCCTCCTAGAATGCTGGGATTGCAGCCACGCACCACAAAAGCCTGGCTTTTGTTTACAGTGTGTGACGCTAATACGTTTCCAGGGTTCTCAACTGTGGTAAGAAAATTGTGCATAAAAATGCAGAAACATACAATGAGTGAATATATATTTTACTTACATGTGTTATGTCATAGGGAGAACAACTGCACAGATTCTGTGAGACAAAAATCTACAAAAATTATGCAAAATCTTCCTGAAGAAAATTACAAAACATTAGAAAAAATAAAAGTCTGAGACACAGATGGCTGCATGTTTACAGAGATTGAGATATCTATTGAAAACATGAGACGTTTCTTGTAGAAATCTCTAGATGTATTAATAAATTAACCTAGAAATTAATCTAGAAATTCAAAGAAAATTCTACAGACTCCTTGGATGTGAGCATATTTAGTACTAGAGGGACCTGCCACATGCATTGTGGCAGGATGTGTACTTTCTGATAAGGGCTGACATCCAACAGAGGGAAATTACCATTAGAAGGGAACCAATAGAGACATGCAGATTAGAAACTTTTTTCTAAAATAAATGAGAGTTGAGCTTAAATGTCAAATATTAATAATTTAAAAGAAGTCATTTGTTTATGGATTTTCTTTGCATTTTATAAATATTTTAAGTTTTAAAATATTTAATAATAAAATTGTATAAACTTTTCTGGTTTAGAAACGCTATATCAAGGAAGGTTAGATTTCTATCTGAGATTCAGAACAGGCAATTAGCAGGAAGCCTGAGAGATCTGCAACTGTGACGCTTTTTTAAAATCAAGAAGAAAACAATTACTCTGATCTAAATTTGTGTGGGAACCACAGATAACAAATTGAATGATATAATGATACAGTACATAACAATATAGTAGAAGAAGAGAACAAACTCCGTATTTGAGATTTAAAATAGAGGAAAAGGGGAAACAGCTAGAACCAGATGACTTTAATGAATATAACTTAGTAAATCAAGATTACCCTGACCTAAGATCTTTGGGAACTACAGTAGATACTGATCGTAAAATACCATAGCAAACAAAATCTTCAAGTGAAAATATAACCTCCATTAAAAGGTGCAGAGGTAAAACATTTATGACTGTGGCATACTTCAGCATACATTCTGACCATATAATTTTATTAAAATATAATTGTATTCAATAGGATTTTGATGTTAGAGTTATTTATCACCTTTGTATCTGAGTTTTTATGTTTTGATCATTTAACCAAAGGGTAAAGAATGCAGAATCTTGAGATGTGCATATTTGATAAGTCACGAGAACACCCCCTCTGAAATCACAATGCCCTTTGCAGAGTGGATGGGCCTGGGGTGTAAGGGCCCTTGGAGAACTGCAGGGGTGCACTGAAGTGCTACTCAGCGCCCTGAAAGACGGCCCGTGCATGGACACAAAACGTACTTCACTGGGTCGTTTCACGTTTCTTTTATATAAGTGACACAGAAAATTAATATGAAATAATTATATTACAAATGATGAATATGCCATTTAAATGGGAATGGGGTGACCTTTGCTTTCTCCATATTGCCACCAACAATTGTTTTTATTTACATAAAAACGCATACAAAAAATTAAATTAGTTACACTTATACTTATTATTTTAAAATATGAAAGCCTGATTACTTAGGAGTGTTATGTCCAGAATTATTTCTACTTCAAGTGATCTTTCATAGAATGATGGAGAGATGGAGAGGATTGGGCAGCGTCAGGCCTGACCAGGCGGCTGGCGCAATGGATATCACCGCAGGCTCGCTCGTGTCAGGATGCGTGGAAGGGGCTGCCTTTTGTGGGACCCGTGCATACCTTTTCTACGTTAACATAGCTCCTGTGAACCTGGGCTCACCTGGAATCAAAGGCTAAGACCCTGAGTGTAGCCATCAGGAAATGGTTAGTTTTAGAAAATCAGCTCACCCCTGTAAATGTGGAGCAGGCAAAGACCTGAGTGTCTTGCCTCGAGCTTCTCCCAGCCATTCAGCTCGCCTTCTGCAAATGATCCTGAAACCTCTGCTTTACTTCACTTTCTTTATCTGGGTGACTTTCAGTTCTGTGTCAGCCCTGCTGTTCCTCTTGCATCCTTCCTGTTGGAGACAGAGCAGCCAGGGGGAGCGGAGGGTCTTTTCACAGGGGCCCAGCCCGCCTGATGCAACAGTTGCATGAAATTTTCATCAATAAATTAATTTTTCATATACCTACAGTAAGAATTCTTAACAAAAACATTATTTTACTTCTCACCCAGTATGTCTGTTTTCTCAGTGATAAAATTAGGTTAATTTGAAGAGTATTGTTTTGTTATAGGCTTCCCATTATTATGCTATATACTTTCTGAAAAATTATAGAATTTCTGTTATATAGAAAAGTTTACTATTTAAGTCATTACTCCCTGAGGGGCCATGTTACTTGAATAAGAAATCAAATAGTCTGAAGTATATTTATTTTATAAGAGATTTACATTCTACCTTCTGGTGACAAATGTATTATGACATTGTCGGCATTTGAGGAAAAATACGAAATCTACCAATTATATTTTCTGCTTAATTGGTTATAATTTTTCTTCTGATACAAGATTAAGAAATATTTGTGTCTACATAAAAAGGTGTGTGCTGGTTTATAAAAAGCAACAAGTATATTTGATAGAATCCTGCTTTTGTGTAATGATTAAGGATATACACAACAGAGGATCGTGTGTCTGTTACTGTAAGGCGGCAAATCCTACCTGACATTTCCAAGGCGCATCCTCCAATTAGGGAGGCAGCTGTCACACTGACTGGGTTGGGGATCTGTTCCCTGTCTCCAGAGGACGTTTAAGTCTAGCAGGATGTTAACTCACCAGGGAATGTGCAAGCTTAGAAATTAATGTTTCCCCAGGTTTTGCCATTGACAACAAGAAAACAAATTCATCCCGATTGTCTTTCTGGCTTCTCAGAGTCCGTCTTGTTTTTGTATATCTGAATTATTAATATTGGGCTATGTGAGAAGTCTTAAGAAGCATTATAATGAAAATAAGATTTATTTACTGTGTATCTTCTGTCCTCTGTGCAGACCAAGAAAGACAGGTAAGTCTTAAAGTGACGTTTTCATGTCAATGTACATGTGAAGGCTAGTGAATTTTTAATAGAATCCAAGTGGATTTTGGAAAACACCCCGAAAACCTGACACAATAACAAAGTTTAAAACCCTACTTCTACAGGGTGGGCATGAATCTTTGGCCAAAGGGCTCCACAGCTTCTGAATGTAACAAGAGGTTCTCCACAGGGCCACATGATGGCTTCAGTACTATACATTGTGGCACCACACACACACACACACACACACACACACACACACACACGAGGGAGAGAGGGTGGGAAGAAGGGAGGGGAGAGAAAGAAAGAAAGTACGGTGGAACCTCCTCGGTACATGAACTTAATTTTGATTCTGGGGAGATACCTCAGTCGTTTGTTAGCCAATGTGGAGTTCGCAAACAGAAGCAAAATTTTGCTGAACTGAGGTAGAGCTGTATATCAAGTTGCTGGTGTTGCATGATTTATAATACATAAAATACTTCTATTTTACCCTCCCACTTCTTTTTAATTAGCTTCAAAGCTTCATTTCCTCTACAATCATGGGATATCAGGTGAGATTGTAGAAAGAAAAGACAAGGCACATAGAGCTGAATAAAAATGGAAGGAGAAGAGGAAGCAAATAAAAAATGAGAGATAAATGGAAAAGGAAAACCAAAGAATAAGAAATGGAAAATCTGCATGCTTCTCAACCTCTTTGGGTAAAAGTGATTTACAAGGTAGTCCAAGTGCTTTTGAGCAATTTATTTGAAAATATTTCTTGGTATTACTTGACCTTTCAAAATTTTATTTCCTTTTATGTCAGTTTTCATCATATTTCTCCAAAAACTGGATGTGCTCATTTGAGATAGATCTACTTTAAGAAAAAAAATTGTAGTTTTTGAGCAATGTCTGAAATAAAAATGAAAATCAATTAAAAAGCTCATTCTAAAAAGCTCACTTCTACTTCTCATGTAATGTGAAAGTGAAAATTAATGTTCAAGATAAAATTGACACTTTGATATTAAGTAAATTCAGAAGATTACAAACATATATATATACATATATAGGTTTATATATATAATATTTTTAGGGGTTTTTGAGACAGGGTCTTATTGTGTAGCTCAGGTTGGCCGTGAACTCACTGTACAGCCCAAGCTGGCCTGGAACCCATGGTGATCTTCCTGCCTCAGCCTCCCAAGTGCTGGGATTACAGGCATGCGCCACCACACCTGGCAAACTTGAAATATTTTGATAATTTCAATAAGCAGAGCTGGAAGGACACACTGGCTTACAGAGACTTGAAGTTAGACTATTGTGAAAAGTACTGTTGGAATCTAGCACAACTGTCCTTTACAGAGAAATGCACAGGTGGGCAGAGGGAGCCTGACGGGGGACATCAAACAGCATCTACTAATAGACAATTGCAAAAGGAAATGTTATAGGTGGGACAGATTTTTTTTTTCCTTTTTTTTTTCAGACCAAAATGAGTTAGGTTCTGAACAATCTGAATTTAAAAGGTGTGCTTTTGTTCACGTGGCAATATCAAATAGTCCAGTAAATTTGGATTTGGGGGCTAGGTGTGTTCTGCAGTCAGATGTTGGAAAGCCATCACCAGCTTGATGCCCTTCCGAAAAGCATGTGCTTTTGCACATGGTCAGGAGCGTAACGCTACTTAAAAACATTGTTGTGTCTGGGGAGGCAGTTGGATTCTGAGTATTGACAACATCCAAACATTGCCTTCTTTTTGAGGTTTATCAATTTTCCAGTCAAACAAGAATATCATTTATGTTTAAGCTCCATTCTAGTCTGACTTGAATTCATTAGAGTTCCCTAATCAAATAGTTACCAAAATCTCGCATTTTCCTCTCGTGGAAGATTTTAAACACCATACTCTGTGGAGATCTACATGATTCCCTGTAATTTTTTTTTTTTTTTTGGGTACCAGGGATCGAACTCGGGTCCTTGCGCTTGCGAAGCAGGCAGCAAAACCACTGAGCTAAATCCCCGGCCCCTGATTGCCTGTAATTTAAGGAGAGAGTAGAAATGAATTTTTGCTTTCAGACCATATATATATATATATATTTTTTTTTTCTACCTAAAATATTAGATTCTTACCCCAATTAAGTTGAGTCTCCTCCTCTGGCTGCCTTCAAAAGTGAAGTGCTTAATTTTGCTTAATCTCATGAGTCACCAATATCCCTGACCGATGCCATCTTAGTCTTCAATAATACATTCAGGTACCATTTTTTTCACTAAGCCTAAGACAACCATAATTACCTAAGGTTTAAAAGAAAATAATTGCCTGCTACTTTATGTGCACCTTTTGTTTTACACAAATAGTTTATAAATTCACACCTCACTTTGAGTTTATTATGGATTGATTAAAAATTTTGCAAAATACATAAAACATTTTGTAAACGCAGAAATATTCGGATAGTCACATGGATGAGCCCTATCTAAACACTGACCCATACTACTTTCTGCATTCACCAGTGTTGGCAATCATTAATACAGCATTTTTTTTTTCAGAATCTTAACTAAAATAACATTCATTCCATTGACCACTTTACTCCATTATTATCTGCACTTTTTAAACTGAGCTCAATGAATGACAAAATGCAAGTAGAATTTCAAGTGAAAATTCTTTTCAAAATGTTACAGAACCCAATCTCACGAAACTAGAAATCAAAGACCAAAATAAACCTAAGCAAGACGAAGGAAGAAAATGACAGAGACACCACCAGGGATCAAATATATTAAAATTAGGGATACAATAAATAAAAACAATAAGACATTAGCAGGCATAGATTTATAGGGGTTTTCTATAATGTTCATTGTCCTGTTACAGTGGATAATATTGTATTTGTGTTGGTCTTCAAATGATTGAATTTATACATTTTATCTTGTCAAAGTAAATTGCTTGCTTATTTTAAAATTTAATTTAATTATACTATGGTCAAAATGTAGCATAATACCCATCCATTTAACAAAATTATAAGTTCACCACGCATAATTGTTTACTAACTGTACAGTGCTGTACCACAGACTTTCCGAGTTTACTCATTTTGCTTGACAAACATTATGCCCAAGTATTTTTTAATAACCTGCCATTTTCCCTCTCTGTAGCCTCTGGAAACCACCATTATATTTTAGATTTGATGAATTTTGCAATTTCTTATTAAGTAAAGGTGTTATGTGGAGTACTTGTCATTCTGAGTAACTTGCTTAATTAGCATAATATCCATGACTGTCATAATTTTGCTACATATCGGTGTTGTACATGTACAAAGCACATTTTCTTTCTCTAGTCTGCTGGTGAATACTAGATTGTTTCCATATGTTGACTCTTGTGAATAGGGCCACAGTGCATGTATTAGTACTGATATCTTTTGGGGAACCTAATTTGCCGTCATTTGCATAAATACCCATGATACATTGCTGGATCACACGGCAGTTTTGTTTTGAATCTTTCTAGGAAGTTCCGCACTGTTTTCTGCAGCACCTGCTCTGTCTTGTATTCCCACCAGCAGTGCACACAGCTCCGTTCTCCACATGATCATCAGGATAGGTCTCCTGATTTGTTGATAACAGCCATACTGCAGGTGCAGCCAGCATCTTATTGTTGTTTTGATCTGCATTTCTTCTGGGTTTGGAGACATTGACTCTTTTTTCATACGTGTTGGCCATTTGAGTGTCTTCTTTAAGGATATATCTACTTATTTAATCCTTGCTTTTTTTACTACAACTAGAATTTTTAAATGTATGCATATTTATGAAAATTGGACTGCAGTATATCAAGGCAAGAAAAATATTAGATCATTATAAACAGAGTAAGTTAGAGAGCCACTGGGTCAATGATTGAATTATTTATGCATCACATCTCATATTATTTGATTATTATAGAAATATGATAAATTTTGTAAAAGTCACTTATTATAATTGTTCCATGTATTTAAAATAATTTCCCTTTATATACAGGCCAAAATATAAGGCAAATTTATGCACTAATTAACTAAAAACATAACATTTATAAATGTCTGTGTATTGTTATTTAAATTTATATTTATGCCTGAAAAGAATAGCCCAAACTCTTTGTTAGCATCTGGCTTACAATAATTTACTGTTCTATGGTAATATTTTCACATAGAAATAACAGTATAGTATTATGTGAGAGAAAAATGAAAATTGTGCAACTGTGCTTGCAGTTTAGTTTCAGACCTCTGGATAAAAATACTAATTAGTTTTTCTTGGGCCAGGGATTTAGCTCAGTGGTTCTGCTGCCTGCCTCGCAAGCTCAAGGACCTGAGTTCGATCCCTAGTACAAAAAAAAAAAAAAAATTAATTAGTTTTTCTTAATGTTTTCTTAACTGTTTGGAAGTCAAAAGTTTTCAAAGTTGCTAACTCAACAAAATAGCATTTCATTGTAGCATTTGACCCATATGTTAAATATTACAGCATAATACATCTTTTAGCTAAATGTCTAGTGCTTTACTTGACTGAATACATAATTGGTGAAATTAAACAGTTTGCTTTAGTGTTTATTAGAGAGTAGTCTTAATTACATTGATATTATTAACTAAGGCAAATAGACATATTTCTCCAAAGTGTAACTATTTAAAACAAATAACCACTAAAAATTAAATACTTGTGCTAATTTGGTATTCTAAATTACATGCAGTATTTGTTAGTGTTTTTGTACTGTATCTAAGAGTTCGGTGAATGCGTCATAGTAATAGATGAGTTAGAGACAATTAGAATATAAGTTCAAAGGGGGGAAGTTTCCTTTTAGATAAACTCTGAGCATGTGTATCGCAACACCATATATTAGACCTAACAACTATTATACTTACTCTCCCTGTCTCTGAGGAACACACATTAATCATACAGTACTTTTTTTAAAGAATATACTTTATATAGTCTTCAAAATGAAAATAATTCCATACATTCTTCTGGCACTGTCAATATTTTCCATTTTAGGAAAGGAAGAAGGATATCTTGCTTTAGTTCCATGACACATACTTTGCTGACATTTTGAATAACATTTATCTACTCTGATATTAAAATATTTTGAAATTTCATTATGCTTATTTTTTTAAAAGTGCAATGCGAATGATGGCAGATATGCTTAAAGATTTTGCAAAATATCTGCTACGTATTAACTATGGTGGACAAATAAATCACATGATTGGTAAGCAAATATTTTTAATCTCACATATCTCAGTTCTGGCCTACAGCTGTATCTATGGCTACATCTGTCATTTAACATCTTGTGTAGGCTTTGTTATATGTCATTTATATTATATACCCTATATATTATATATTTCCAGTCTATATATTACATTTACATATTTTATATAGTCCTAATAATTTTTCTCTAGTCTATATCTAGAAAAAGACACAGTACGGTGAGTATATCTTAAGTGCAAATCCTTCACACACTCATTCTGAAGAATGATCAGATTTCAGTAGCCACTCATCACCTGGTGTGTCTGCCATTCTGCCCAGCCTCGTCTCTATTCTGTTTCTGACAGATGTAAAGAATGGAAAAGTACAACAACTCGGAAAGCTCTTGCCTGAAAAACTTCAGTCTTTATTCAATAACTGTCACAAAATTCAACCTTTCTGCAGGTGAGACTGCTGTGCTGGAACTTAGAAACAAGGACACATTTATCCCTGATCAGCCTCTGGAAGTCAAGGTGGGGTCTTTTTTGTATTCCGAGGAGTTTCATTCTCCCTCAGGTATCAAATTAAACCATTACAAATTTATGCATTATCTTATTAGTCTTAAGTGTTTGGCTTTGGCTATTTCTGCTATTGTTTACTCACTGAGATGAGTGGTTTTAGTTACAGGGTAAAATTTGTTTAAAGTTTCTGAGAAGATAGAACAGAAAACAGTACAACTGAATGCAATAATTTTTAAATGTATTTTGACTATATGTAATATTTACTTAAATGATAAATGGAAAATACAAACAGAAAAGTTGAGCTTACCCTTTTATTAGCCAATTATGTCTGGTTGCAAATCAAATACTCATACTTTTAATAATATCTTTCTGCCGACATTCAGCAAAAGATTGCACTAGTGTCTCACCAGGCTAAATTTCTTTATAGGAATCAAATGTCATAATAAAGTAGGTTAGATACAATGCTAGTGCAAAGCACTAGTTGTGATGTGTATGACCTTAATGTTAGGCCCACCTGCAGTTCTTATGTTGAGACTCTAACACTCAGGGTGGCTGTTTGCAGTAAGGATGTGAAAAGTTTGATCCATGGAGAGAGACATCCCTCTGTCTGCTCAGGCAGAGATGCTGTTATGTCAGTGCAGAGCAAAGTACTGTGACAAATCCAGAGGAAAGGACTCAGAATGACGCTGGCTTCTGGCACCTTCGTCTTGAAGATCCCATGCTCCAGAAGAGTGAGAGCTGAATGGATGTGGTATGAGCCTCCAAGTCTGTGCAGTTTTATTACCTCAAACTAAGTTGACGCACACTGCCTGTGGGATATTTGCCTCGCTTTGCAAGTATTCCCTTCTAAGAGCTGTGTTTCACTTTGGGCTTTGGACCTGATGATGGGCTCTTGACAGATAAAAGTTTTCAAACTCCGAAGAATATTTTGCCCCCAAAAGTTCCACTCCTAAAGTTATTACACAACACAATACCGGAAGCTCCTTGCCCTCTACTCACAATTCAGCCGATGATTTGTACTTTCGGAGTTGGTGACATTTCCTACACCATAGGGGCTGAGTAACTCCATCCCTCTTGCAAGTTACGCAAATTATATGTTTTTAAAAATTTTATTGTAGCATAATTTATTATTTTAAGATCACAATATCCTAGGAAAAAATATGAAATTACATAAATATGGACAATTTATGTATTGAGATTTCTTCTTCTAACTATGGTGCAAAAAGTCTGTATTCACTTTATTTTTTTTTGTTTTGTTTTGTTTTTTGGTACCAGGGATCAAACTTGGGACCTTGTGCTTGTGAGGCAGATGGCAGAACCACTGAGCTACATCCCCGGCCCCTGTGTATTCACTTTAAATTTTAGCTATCTACTTCAAGAGTCCACAGTCACATGCATTTCCATGCTCTTTGCAATTATCAGGAAATTCCTACACTTTCTAGTGTTATGGCCACCACTGCCTTCGCTTTTGCATGTAATCTGCTCAGTCTTCAGAATCTGGAAAGTCCCTTAATTCAATGTTAACAGCTTTTTCACTTCTACCTTTGATCCTGCCTTTATTTCTGCTATTGCTACACCCCACTAATGCTAATAGAAGTCATGACAAACCAGCATTGATTTGTGCTTAAAATAAAAGCTCTGTTCCTTTTTCTATTTCAGGTGTATTTTCTTGAATGTGAATGTGTTTGACAGTATAATGACAGTTTTGATGCAATGCTTTATGGATTTTCTGAAACAATTCCAATTATACTTATGTTAGATACATTTTTCACTGACTGCATGTTAATCATGCTATATTTCTTAGCATTTTAAAAATATCTCCTTTATTTTCTTGGCTTTTATATGTCATTTTCTATATTCCTTAATGTGTCTATTGTTTCATCTACTGTTACTGAACATTTTTACTTAGTCTTCATTTCTATAGAACTGATCTAGACACAAAAGTAATTCTAGAAGCTAAAAAGTTTCTATGCATTCCATAGATTCAAATTTAAGTAAACAGTTTACTTTAAAAGGTAAGATGTGGGAATGTCCTGATATATTAAAGTGGCCTGAGAGTAGCTATAGAGCGTAGTTTTCCTTTCATCTTCTTTTGCATGAAATTAAGTAAATAATGAAGAATAATGTTGAATGAGTATATAAAAATTATCATAGGAAATAAAAGGAAAATGTGGTTCATAAATTGAGGAAATTGAAGTTTCCCTAAAAATGGATAAAATTATTATTGTCAGTTAATACACAATGGTATCAACAATGTCATAAGGTGGAATTAAAGAAAGGAAGTACTCTATGAAAGATATATTATAATATTATAAAGATATACTGTCTTTATTTAAAGACATATGATCATTGATTATATCCCTAGGTGATGGTTTATCCCAGTGATCTTTGTGTTTTCCAAAATATAAATTCAGTGAGGCTTGAGGAGTGATTCTTAAAGTGATTAGTATCAATTTGTTTTATGATGTAATTTTGCTAAATGTAAATTTTTAGAGAATTTCTAGAATACACACACTAATCAGCTACTATGACGATCAGAAATTGTCTATGACTGGTGTCTGTCTGTTATCTTTTTCATTGCTGAAACAAAATACCTGGCACTCACAGGTTAAAGGAGGACAGGTTTATTTCAGCTCATTTTTTAGTTTTCGGTTCAAGTGGAGTTCCAAAGCAGGGCGGCATGCCAGAGGGGCATCACAGAGGAGAAGCAGGCCATGGCAAAACAGGGTAAGGAGAAGGCAGCAAGCAGCAAGGGCAGCAAGCCTGTTTTCTCTCTCTCCCCTTATAGCCCATCCAGGTGGTAATCTTATTGATTGGTGCCACTCACATCCATGGTGGGACACACTTAATCCCAGTATCCACATTCACACACCCTAATCCAGCCACCTGCTGAACTCCCCACTTATAACCACATGAGGCTTTGGGAGGACATCTAGATATAAGTCATAACAGTATCCTAGGGGCATCCTGAACTTACATTGTCGCCAAAATTTCCAAGTCCCATTTGAATTTAAAACAACATTGCCAGTTGATTGTTTTCTTTACTCTGCTTTAAAAAAAAATCTTAGAGTATACTTTGAGGGAAAAAATAGTATTAATTAAAAGTTTGAACAATTCCCACAAAATGATTGTTACTCAATTAAGATTGTTATGTGTTCATGGCAATGCACTCAACTTGTACCCCTAAAATGGAAAGACACCAGAGGTCAACATCAAACCTATCAGTTCTAATGCACCTCTTTCAGATATAGCTCTCTTCCCTTTAGGGAAGACTGCAAAAACCTATAAAAGGACTGGCATTTCAACACCCCGAAAAGCGAGACAGTGTAGGTGACCCAGGCACACAGCGATGGATGCAGAGCTGTCTTAGCACCTCACCATGAGTTCACCACAGGTTTCATCCCTTTATTCAAGAATAAACCATCTGCAGGTAGCACTATGGAAGGTCGCTGAGATGGAAGCACATTTGTATGAGGTCATTAGGAAACTATTTATGCTCAGTAGTCCATGTGTATTTCTCTACACAGCTGAGACTAAGGGATCATCTACATGGAGGTTCAAACACAGTTCAAACCTTCAGGTCAAAGTAATATATTTTATTATTAATTAATACAGTGGAGCTTTGACTTACAAACTCAACTGGTTCCCGAGGGCTGGTTGCAACTCAAGTTGGTCAGTGAAGGCTCAGGCTTCTCTACACAGCCTTCAGAGTCTCTCTCCTATACACAGGCAGATCTCGGTGTCCTTAGAGAGACAATGGCCCCACACAGGAGAGGATGCTGTCATGTTCCTTCCAGAACTCTTCAAGGGTTAAATCTATCTGAGACCATCTGGAAGCATAAGCAGCCAGCATTCCAGTCATAACTCAAGACTTTGGTCTTAAGTTAAAACTAAAATTCCAGTCTTAACCCAAGTTGTTCGTATGTCAGGCTGTTCATAACTCTAGGGTCCACTGAAGTTTGCTTTGTATTCTTTCTCCAACATAACACTTATATGTTATTGGGTAATCTTCTAAGCTACTTTTTCCTAAACTGTAAATTAATAGTGAATATAATGTCTTAGTTGCAGTTTAAGATTAAATTATATGTGAAAGCACAAAGTATATAATTGACAAAGCATAGGTCTTAAATCAGGGTGAATTTCTTCCTTGTTCTGTTTTCAAATAAGCTGTTTTCTATAGCATATCTCGCAAAATCTAGTTATATACTCTACAAAATGGGAATCACAGAAGTAATTATGAGAAATTATGCCCACTCTAAGAGTAAGTAGTGAGGTAAATTTGTTAAATGTTACAATTTAAATGATAAATTAGAAAAATAAAACTTTGTATCTCATTTGTACTTTCATAATTTTTCTTTTAAATATGTTTCATAATGATTTTGCTTTAGTAGAAAACACATATGCTTTAAGTATAAATTCCTTCACAGTGAATATATGTTAGTATTTTATTTTACTGATACAAGATCAATCACCAGTTTAACCAGTACAAACAAATAGAAACATGGATAGTTTTGTGATGTCTTACATAGATTTCTGTAACAGCGTGAAGTGAAATTGTCAAATCCCTTTATGTTAATAGAAAAGAATTTCATAATCAACTGAGCAAACCATTTTTGAAAAGCAAAAACTACATAAACACTTACAAAAAATATACCTGCCCAAATGTGGCTAAACTGCTGTTAATAATATTTGAAGGATGGAAATGCTAATTACCTTCATTTGGTCATTACACATTATATACGTATATGATACTACAATGCTGCATTCTGTAAATATTTAAAAGTGTTATCATTTAAAATGAATAAATAAATATACGAAGGTACAGGGACGATTGCTCAAGGGTAAAAGTGAGAAGTACATTCTGAAGAATAGTGAACCTGTTGGCAAATCGGCACTTTCTCAGTTAAACTATTTGCTGTATAAATTAAATACAGCAAGAAAAATTTTTCACCTACAGGCAAATGTTAGCAATTATCTAGCGCCAATATCACATACATTCCCTCCTCCTCTTATTTTGAATCTAATTTAACACATTATTTTACTTTGGGGAATTTGTCCTTTGAAAACTGGATCAGCAATATTTTTTTTTGCTTTTCAGTGAAAAGTATTGGATAAAAAATAGAATGTACTAAAAAATAAAACAGATGATTTTGTTATCATTATACCTTCTTAGATTTCTCTTTAGAGAAACATGAAGCTAACAATTTTCTTTTTTGTGTCTCTCATAATATATACCAAGTTTCCAAGCCAACTATGTTCCAAAATATTTAAATGAAAGTAAATAAAAATAATACACTTCCTCGGATTTATGAAATTTCAACACCACCATAACATATTACCATAGATAAATAAAGCAGTATATGCAGCCATTTTTGTTTTAGCATGAGCTCTAGCAAAGAAAATAATGTCTTCATTTTTTATTTCTAATATTTAACACTGTTTGAAATTAAAAGCAGCCATGTGTATAATTTCTTCTTAATTTCACAGATTATTTTAGTGCAGATAGAGACTTTTTTTTTTCCATCAGTTACAGGTGCAGTAACAGAGGCACATGTATGGGACATGAGAAATCTACTGCATCTCATATGGTGCAGTCTTAAATAAAAATTGAGGCTACTGTTTTAATTTCACATGAAATGAGAATATTGCACATTCCATTAATATTACCATTATCTACACTGTCAAAGAATTTCTCTCTAGCTTATTCTGTTAGTGATATAAATGCCAGTAGAGTGCTAAGTAGGCTTACACACACGACACTAGCAACACATGGAATGAGTGTAAAATTGACATCACTGGGGAAAATCCATGCAAGCATGTGCCAGCTCTTCCGTTCTCATCGTTTCAGGGAGAGGTGCTGTGCCCATAGGCACTAACTGTGTACCTCACAGAATGGGCTTCCGAAACGGGCCTTTGTCCCAGAATGATTCCAGTGACTGTTCCATTGAAGGAGACCATGTATTAAATGGAGAAACTTTATGGTTTAAAAATGTTCTAGTTAAAAATAATTTCCCGAACACAGCAAAGTCCCATCCTTCTTTTAAACTGAAGCAATGAAAATGAGGCTATGGGGTTTGGGGTCCCTTAAATAAGGAGGAATATCCTCATATTGCTGCTCTCTGAAGATCTTGAGATGAAGTCATCCTGGAGAGAGGGCAAGGGTCATAAACTCTGAGACCAGTGTCTCTGTAAGAGAAAAGAAGATTTAGACAGACAGACAGATATACACAGAAGAAATTGGTCTGAAGACAGATGCAATGATTGTTGGTGATTCAAATCCACAAGCCCAGAAAGTCCAGTGATTTCCAAAATCCATGAGAAGCTGGGAGAGAGAAACACCTGATTCTCCTCCATCTCTGCCAAGAGGGACCAACTCTGCAGACAGTTTTGTTCCAGACTTCTGGCCTCCTGAACTGTGAGAGAATAAATTTCTCTTGTTTAAACCACTAGCTGGTCATAATTTGTTACGACAGTGTTCTGAAATTGATATAATTACCTACTTAGTGAGCCATTCCCTTCATGATATCTTTGTTTGATGCCTTGCTTTGCCTTGTAAGCTCTTCAGCAAAACAAATAACTGCTGTTACACCACTTTCATTAGGATTTTCTACTGCCAGATTAATTATTTTGGTCATTGAAATATAAGTACCTAATTTAGAATTACCAATTTCCTGATTAAAAAACATCTATGAATTAAAAGTTCCAAATGTGTTTCATCATACCAATTCATTATTAAAAATATAAAATTTATAAAACATTATTGTTGGGAGCAATGCTACATAATTCTAGGGAAACATCATTTGGTTAGCCTAGTTCTCTTGCCTACACCCCAGCTACAGAATAACTCCAGTTTGGCCTCCAGTCACAACTGAGATTTCAGTGATCCAGTGATGCTGTGATTCTCCAGGACAAGAAACATCCCGGGAGAACAAACATCTGCTCAGTTCCTCGTTGTTCTTGGACTGTTAACATCTTGTTTACCCTAGATGTACTGAACTCTCTGCAAGCCTTTTGTTACACCTTGTTTATCCCGATGTGAACTACTGAACTCTCTGCAAGTCATTTGTTACATTTGTTTCTCCCGATGTACTGAATTCTCTGCAAGTCATTTGTTACGAGGTACTGAATAAAAGGTGTGGTAAGCTGGGGCCTTTTGTCTTTGCCGCCCAGAGCAGCACTGATCAGGCCCAGAGCAGCAGTGATCAGACCCAAAGCTCAGCTTCTTCTCAGTCTTTCTCTACCTTTCCTGTAATTCGTCGTGTGCTGCCGTGGCTCACAGGAGACTGGGACTTACTGCAGAGGTTCTGGTAACGTCCCCTTCCCCTGTTCCCTACACATTATTTATGGGCCGGGAATTTAGCTCGGTGTCACCGCCTGCCTCGCAAGCGCAAGGACCCAAGTTTGATCCCTGGTACAAAAAAAACAAAACATTATTTATTTGGTAGTTATATTTTAAAGTACCTAATATAATCTCATATTAAAAGAGATATAGTATCTATATATGATGAATAAAGTAATAATCCCCATATTTTAACCTCCAGAGATAAACATAACTTAATATCAGATATATATATATGAAAGAGATCATATATATATATGAAAGAGATCATATATATATATATATATATGAAAGAGATGAATAATAGTGTGTTAGTCAGCTTTTTATTGTTGTGAAACAATACCTGAACAAAGTAATTTAAAAGAGAGTTTATTGTGATTTACAGTTTCACAGGGTTCAGTTCATGGTCAGGGGACTCCATTTCTTCTCAGACTGTGGTGAAGCAGACTGTTCTGCTATGTGGCAGGGTGCAGGAGGTGAAGCAAAACACCTCAGTCATGGCAGACAAGAGGCAGAGAGCTAGGAAGGGACTCAGGACAAGATACTCTATATTCCCAAAGTCACAGCCCACAGACACTATTTTCTAAATTTCCATCACTTCCCAGTAGTCTATCAGGTTATGAGCCCATAGGAACACTGCTGCATGGAGGACCAAGACTTCAGTACATGAGCATGTGAAGGACAATTCATACTCAAACCATGATAGACAGATTTGATATAGATAGATTTGATATAAATATATTTGATAAATATATCTATTAAATATATAATAAATATATATGCATAGAGGCACATAGTTAATTTTCCATTCATATTCTTTCAAATATCAAGTCACCTGTGTACATAGTTTTCATACCCCAATTACTTAACCTATATTATATTGAAAATATTTCCCTTCTTAATAAGCTTGGGTCTTATGGATCCAAAATGCTTCATTAACTAACTCAACAAAAATATTATAATTATTTTATTTTGGGGGGTCTAAATACATATTGTAGAAAATATTATTCTCCTCTAATTATTTTCCAAAAGACTACTACCAAGAATTAGAGCTACTTAATCAAATGGTGTAAAAGTTGAGAATATTTTTAAAGTTGTCTGAAAAATACATCGTCAATTATGAATAGGTCAAATACAAAGATATTTTTCCTGGGTTGATCTTGAGTCACAGCAGTAAATCATTCCTAATGGATAGCACAGTTCCATCTAGCTTTTCAGATGATTCATCTTCCTCTCACCATCAACGCCTTGGCATTTTCAGTGACAAGGTGAATGTATGTCTCTTTAGACATCTTTAGTGTCCACATAGGTGCAACATTATTGTATACCCTTTACATACTCACTGGGCACAGCAAGCGTTTCCCTGCCTGTCTTGACTTGAGCTCATTTGAAAACCCTTCTTGGGGCACAGCCTAGCGTTTCTTCTTTCCCCAAACCCTACAGTTCCACAGACTTAGCATCATTCCCTCAGACCCTATCTGTCCCTATCCACATTACTTTATCCACATTGTGTATATTAATGTTACATTGTTGTTTCATGCAATTTTAATAGTTTTCTGTTCTTCAGGGTAAATTTATTATCTGATGCTTTGGCCTCTGGGGACAATTATGCTGTAGACACAGGTCTACCCTTAGCATTGTTCATGGTCATCTGATCAGGTGGGAAATAACCTGGGGAAGATTATCATTCTGGGGACAGCATGGGTTCAGAGATGAGCTGATTAGACTGGAATTTCCAAAGAATCCCATATTTATTACTTTTAAAAACCTATTTGGAAATGTGTGATCTTTTAATCACAAGACCTGAGTATAGAAATATAAAGTGTTAGCTCTGCTACTATTATCTTGAAATCAACAGAAGGAATATTATTTTCTGTTTTTTTTTAAATCCAAAACCTGGTACAATTTTTCTCTATCAGCCCTTGGCTCCCTGATTTACCCAAAATATATCTATGTTTTAAGCATTAGACTATAGAAAACCAATGTAATTTTTACATAATAAAGTAATACTTATTCTTTCTTCACATTTACAATAATTTGTGTACTGTGTTTCATTTTACCATGTAATTTGGATGAAGTTTCGCATGAGGCTGAGCTCACTGATTTTCTATGTAATATAGTAAATCCTAATTGACATGCATTTATTTTAGCCCCTAAACTTTTCTCTTTAGTTTTTATTTCTATTACTTATAATCCTATATATTTTAGATTTAATTTCTATATATAATATCATTTTATCAAACTTACTGAGATAACATATATATACAGTTAAGTGCACTTTTGTAATGCTCAGTAGGATATTATATATATAACCAGGTAAATATTGCACAACAAAATTCAGAATACTTTCTTCATCACCATAAAGTTCCCTCTTGCCTCTTTGCAGTTACTCCCTGCCACTGTAGGCCAAGGCGACAACTGAGATCCTTACTGTCAAGCCTCTCATTCTGAAATGCAATCGTGCTGTAAGTTCTCTGTCTGTCTTTTCTTGCTTGCAGTATTGAACAGACATTTGAGTCCCTTAAAAACCTTTCTTCACCTACATATTTCTTTTCCCTGCTTGATCAGTTTGCACCCCATGATATTTTCTCATGTACTCATTATGGTATTTTATCTGATTCTTGTGTCTATAATTTTTATTTTTTTCTTAGTGCCTCCACCTAAATTTTATTTTGCTGATGCTTCAAGTTCTGTAGCAAATATATATTTCAGAAATGTGTGTTTCTCTTTCAGGACCATGTTTGTGTTTTTTTTACTTTGTGTTGTCATTTTGTTTGTTTTCACTTAGGTCTAATGCCATTCAAAAATGAGACATAGTTGTATTTGACCATTGTTAATAGACTAAATTTATTAAGTCCAGTTAAACACTGGTGAAATCTTTCTTTGTGAATGGTTGTTGGTCATTTGCATTTCCCAGACAAACTTCTCTTGTTACCATGCCTTCTTTTGGAAAATCCAAGGGGAAGTGAGTATGACCACACATATGTCTAGTAGTACCTTTACGTTTGTCTCAATGTGGAGCAACTAAATTTCAGAAGCCATGCCTCCCTTTATTGAATTTTTTTCCATACTCAGTACTCCTGGCTGTCCCTTTGATTAAATTATCTGAAACTAGAAAACACAAACCTGAGTTTCATGATACAATACTTGACTTAACAAAAGAAAGCCATCTGCTGCGGAGGGAGGTAGAAATGACTGCTGCATGTTTTTACAGATAGTAAAAGCACAATGTGGTGTCTCTCACCTGGGAAATCAGACTTACTATATAGAAGTTTCCCTCCAGTTTGCCTCCCTCTGACTTATCAGAGATTTTTCAAAGACAATGTATATCTGTCCTTTTCTTGTGCTAGTGTCATTTAATAATTTTAATAGGCTATCTATAATTATTTGGGAGACTATGGCAGGATTAATATTTAGGTTGTATTTCCAACAGCAGTTCATATATTTTAAAAGCACACATTGAACTATCAGCATTTAGTAGTTTTACAGTTACGATTTTAAAGCATTCGTCTTAACTACTGTATATTCTTCTGCTGGGCCTCAGAAAGTGACGCTCCAAAGTGCGGCCCTGCAGTCGGCTGCACCTTTGAAAGGAAACCTCCAGGCCTGAGAAGATGCCTCAGAACCACGGCTGTGTGGTTTTCCCCTGTCATCCCTGCCTCTGGGCCACGGGAGGACTTGGCCCGAGTTCCCTGAGCTACCTACAGACCAGATGGACCTGAAGGAGCACCACGGCCTTCAGTCTTCTCCGTGATGTTTCATTAACCCATGAGGACTGAGCTCTCACCCCAGAGGGAGAGACTGAGAATCCAACACCACGTGGCGCTCTCAGAGGGCCTGTGTCCTGGACAACATCGCTTCCTCCCTCCTTCCTTTCCCTCCAATCATGCATGGCCTTGTGATCTGCCCCTCTTGTTCTCCTGTCACAGATTAAGAAGTTATATATAGGCTGCTCAATAAAGTATATATATATATATATAGATATAGATATAGATATAGATATAGATATATATGATATTATATGAACATACGTGTTCCTAAATCTCACTGGATTACTGATTACTTCCCTTCCTTGATAGGCTCATGGATACGAATAAATTTGCATACTGCTTTTCCTGCTCATCTGTGTCCTGTCACTTCCCCAGAGTAGACACAAATTCAGATTTTAAGAGAGGGGAGACATAACTTCCCTCACCCTGTACGACTGTATAGCAGCAGAGATGGGAATATGAAGAACATGACCAGAGACACTGGCTGGGATTGCATACATAAAGAGGAAGATGATGTCATTAAATATTTAAAAAACAGACAGAGCGAAGTAAAGTCTTTCTTTCAAGGGGGCTTAGGTACACATATTTCTGCACCTGATATTTTTCTTTCCTGAATTTCTCCTTTCCTCAAAAGTTCTTTCATTCTATTTTAACATGCACATGCTTTTATTTCTGCATGAGCATCATTGAACTGTATTAAATTACCAAAAATGTATAACAATACAAAGTAAGAGAGTAAGTACAGAAAAACTCCTTACGTCCATCATTTCTGGGTGAAAGGGGTTATTGAATGTTTTATCAGCTGAATATTTTGTGAAGAATGGATATTTTCTGATCTCGAAGTTGAATTAGGAGTACACTTCACTTCTTCAATTTTCAAACTAGCAAGATCATTGTTTCTCTTATATGAGAAAACCAAAGTATAAAGAAGCAGCAAAAGGAGACAGGCATGAAGAAGTAGATCTTTCTCGAGTGAGCAGAGGAAGAAGAGAAGGAGAGAGGGGAGGGAAGGAAGGAAAGGGGGATTTTTTCAAAAGAGCAGGAAAAAAATGGAAATAGAGCTGTTGCAAATGGGAAGGGTGAGAACCTTGGAAGGAGCCGCGCCAGGGAGAAAAGAAGGGGACACAAGAAAATCGAGGTGCGTTATGCGGTTTCACTCCCCGCAGTGAACATGGTCATTACACGCTACAAATCTGTGCTAATAAAAGTAGCAAATTCAGATTAAATTTTACACTGAACACCATGAAAATATAATATTGAAAAGAAAATACAAAAGGTCTTTTGAAATAATCGGGATCATTGAATGTTCTGATTCAATTTATATTGATATAGACACTTGAAAGGAAATAAGCAACGTGAAGCGCTTATATTTTTGCAAAAATACCATTTGTATACATATATGCCTCGTTTTTATGACAATGCTTTCCTAAGCAGTAAAGTTCAAAGGAATTTCCAATTAACCTTTAGCTACAATAAAGTGAAAGTCAAAACAAACTTTTATTGCACATTAAGAAAATATAGCTGCTAATTTGAAATTGAAAATGTGCTATAGTGATGAAGAATATTGACACAAAATAAAATTTGAATATGTCTTTTAAAAACTAAGTCTAATAGAACAACAATTTTTCACATTTTTATTTCATAATAACATTTTTTCATGAAGCACTTTTTTTACTCAGTGATAGAAATTTAAAGAGCTAATACATGACATGAAATAGAGAAGTAATAGAAAGCATTGTTGAGTGAGATCTTGGACAATCTTTAAATGTTTTGTTTCACCTTATGAGAAGGAAAATCTTTAAAGGCCAAAAAGAAATTTTTCTGTCTTTAAAATTGGGGCCGGGGATTTAGCTCAGTGGTTTCGCCGCCTGCTGCGCAAGTGCAAAGACCAGAGTTCGATCCCCGGTACCAAAAAAAAACAGCAACAACAAAAACTTTACAGCAGACGTGATTAGCACATAGGATAGAAGAGCAGTATGAAGTGCGATGCTTTTGTATATTGTCCGGGGAACATGTATGCAAGTGGAACTTCTCACTGAGCTTCTCTCAGCTACCTAAAGGTAGACGGAGGAAACGGCATTTCAGGGAAAAAGCAAATGCAGAGGACCTTGCCAGGAGAGGATTTGCATAAGTACCCCTTATTTTTTCTGAGGCTACAACCTGAGAGATTGTATCAGCGTAGCAGGATGATTCCTCCACACTAGATTGTTCCGGTGACCACACAAGCCCATGACCCTACTGTTCTGAAGCTCAAGGTACTACATATAAAGTTCAGTCCTTCTTCAACTCTCATATTTTGTGAGGTTCTTACACAGAGGGTCAGGTCATTTGTTCCCTCTTCTAATCTGTCTACTGTTAGTTTACTCCAGAGAGTCGAATTAATAACACTGCAGATAGTGGAGAGAAAGTTTAAAAGGCCGCCCTTACATTAGCTATCTTTGTTTTATTCTTCCACAGTAACTTGTGACAGTTAATGCTAATAGGTCAATTCGCCTGGAGGGAGAAACCTCTAGCCTTTCCAGAAATGATTGGTGGTTTCAGGTGTGGACCAGTAAATTCAGGAAGGAAGACACAGGAGAGCCACACTGACTGTGAGTGACATCAAAAAACAGGCTTGGAGCTAGGCTGGAATAAATAAGGGAAAGAAGAGGCAAATGTGCTCCTTTCGAAGAGCTTGTGTTTGCTTACACAGTTTGGGCCTTTGCTGCTCTGGCCTTGGACATTGGTCTCTGGTTTGTACAGCCTCCAATCCAGACTCCAGCGGGCGACTCTCCAGAGAGTTTCTGGCTCTTCCACTGCATCCCTGACCACTTGTTCTGCATCTTCCATCTCCTTGGGCTGAGCAGCTACCGGCTCCTCAGAGGGCAGTCAGTCGTTCAGGACTCACTTATCTCTCATCCTCTACACTTTCCTAAAAACTCCCACTGTATAAATTATTTGTATATTTCTATTGTTTCTCTTCTACAGAACCCTAGCCAATACACAATGCACACATTTACTTCATAATCACATTACTTTTTAAATTATTGTTTGAATGGTTACTGGACTGTAAAGCACGTAAGAACTTTGGTCTACTTTTCATTTACAGTATTCCAGTGAACTTGGTATAAATTTAGTCCCAGTTTCCACGTAGAGACATTGTGCCCATTTTCAAAACATTTCTCCAAGCCACCCTGAAATCTGGAAGGATGAACTTAGATATACATTTAGCACACATATCTGGTGATCATTAAATATTTAGTAACTGAATCAGGGAAATGCTATGTGACAAATAAGGAATTACTATACTATTGGTTCTTAACCTTCTATTTGTGAAACCATCAGAAGTCTCTGAGAAGATGTTATATCCCAGATCAGCATAACCCTCCAGACTTTCATAGAAAGAGGCACATATTTTAAGTCACTTGAAACTTGGATTAATAAGGGCTTCTCAGGAGGTCTTTTTAAGCATGAAGCATCAGAGCCAGGAGTTTGTTGGGGCTCACGATCCCTCATATCGTGGCCCTTTGGCCTGTGGAGCATTTGAAGGTGTGGGAAATTGAGGAAACCGCCAATACAAGGTCACTCTCTGACCTTTTCCCACCCTCCACTCTGAAGACTTTCTCACAAGACAGGCACTTTCTGGCACTGGACCCAGAGGGAAGGCACGCCATACAAGGATGGAAGAGGAATCTAAACATAATCCTTTCTGAGTCCCCCTAGACTATTGCCATTAGCTCATATCAATTTATCCTCCGATCATGCTTCTGAATGGCTCCATACAAAAATAGTTTTTCCTGGGACTTGGTCTCATTTTCTGTAGGCTTCCAAGTAATGCAAAATTTATTTTAAAAATATCACATCTTCTCTTTTTTATCTTGTCTATTGTTACTGATTTGTTAGCCATGAGCCTCATTTGGATGAGGAATGGATACTACTTTTTCTCCCCAATATGTTGAAATCTCTCAAATTAAAGAAAATTGTTTCAAAGATATTGACCAATACTGACCTAAATTTAAGTGCTTCATATTTTTAACTTAGGGTGAAATTGTCCACCCATAAATGTTGAAGATCAATTTCTATAAAAATAACTTGAAAGATCTAGTGCTGATTTCAGAAAAATTTACAGGTAAAATATCATTTGGTAGATTCCAAAACTGTGGAAGTCTATAAGAACCTTTGCGGTCCAAGTTTCAGCACACTTCCTAGCTAAACAGAAGCTGTTCTGAATTTACTCTTCAAGGGAATGTAGAAGGTGAGGAATTCATCTAATCCCACAGAAGATAGCTTGAGGATGCTTTCTACACTCCATGAGGAACTTGAGCGTGGAAAACTGTGTCGGGAGCTATCTATTAGATTATAATCTCCTGGGCTTGTTACTTTACGGCCGCACAAGGTGTAATAAAAGTAACACCAAATAAAAAGCATTCCTTGTTAGTCAGCTATTGCTATGCAGTCATTTAGCCCCAAATTTAATGACTGACCTTTCGATTCTATGAGTTTGTGTGTGTCAGTGACTCTCACACGGCATGAATCAGCTGAGTGTTCTGGTCTGAGACCTTTGAAGAAACTCTGTCAGTTGGGGACACTGTCTTGTTGGACAGTACAACTAGGAAGGACCATTTCCACACTGATTCAGATGGCATCTGATCCTAGCCTGCTGTGTTTTGGACATCAGTGTTTTCCCTTCCAGGTCCCACTATAGGGCTACAGATAGTATGCAGTTTCCTAACCTAAAAGTGAAGAACTCAAGAGTCAGAGAATGAAAATCGGCAAAACGGAAGCCATAGTCTTTGGTATGATCTAATTAGAGAATCAAAGCCCCCTAACATCTACCACATGCTCTTTATTTTAAATTAATTATAAGTGAGAATCTAACTCACTCTTGGTAAAGAGACCACACGAAAACACAAATACTAAGAAACCAGAAAGATGAGATCTCGAGGGTCACCTTAGGGTCTGCCCACCACATTCACAAACAACAAAAAGCAAAATCCTGGGCTCCTGTAAGAAGTGAACCTCTTACACGGGCTTTTAGCTTTTCAAGACTTCAGGAGATGATGCTTGGTTCATTCCCGGGTCCAAATGTCTGTGCTTCCTTGAAAAATCTTGCATATTTAAAGAGCGTGGCACATTGCAATCAGAGCATTGTGTCATGACTTTCAGAAAGAAATTATCTCTAAATTACGCAAATTGCCTTAATCAGCTGTATAAATATGAGTGTGAACAAAACTCAGATGGGGTTGTTGAAAATCCATTGATATGCAAGTCATCATACTCATCATTCTTCTTGTTCGTGAATGGCCCATGAGAGCCCCAGAAAAATACAGGTTTCTTGTTTCACTTGCTGTTCTCGTTATTTGTCTGTCTTGTTTTTTCATCATTGTTACTGTCAGTCAGTTTCCAACAACGTGCAGAACTCATGAGGAATTAAGTGGATGTAATGTTGTTTGTTATTTTAACTTTGGTAAAGAACACTTTGATTCTATTCTATCATTTTACAGTTTTACTGACAAGTAGATTCACCTTTTTAATTTTAATTTTAATTTTTATTAGTAGATATTTGCAACACATGATGACATGCATTGTAGGGAGTTAGTACAAATACAGCCAACCACAGGCATATAAACATGACAAAATAGAACAATATAAGAACAACATTTTAGAACAGCAATCTAAACATTTATAAATTTTTAAAATTTTTGCTAAGGGATGTTACTGTTACAGAAAGAATGTCAGGTTATTCTGATGATTCGGCGCACCACTGCTCCTGTTTGGGTCATTTCCGATCCTAGATCCTAGGGCCTCTCTTCCTTTCCTCCTCCCTCTCCCATCTTCTAGAGTCCACCTTTCCATTTCTGGTAGTGAAAATTAGTTTTGAGGTCAAGAAGAAATATATTGACCAAACACAAAAAGATAAAACGTGTATTATTTTAGTTTCATGGCTTGCACAAAACTAATCACTAGAATTGGAAAGTAATCCATGCGTATATTCATTATTGTGTGGGAATCAATAAAATGAAATTTTTAAGACCAAGTCAGCAGAAATGCCACATATGTAACATTTGTCCACCAGTCTTACAGACTATTATCCAAAAGTACTTCTTGAAAGTGAGGGTTGATTCTACCATTAATTTTGAATTGCCCCCCTCTTATGCCTTTAAATATATCTTTAAGAGAAAATGGAAAATCACTCAGTTCTCACTGTGCTGTTATGGAAGCCTCTGAATGCTTGCTTTTTAATTCATTTTTAAGGAATTTATTGTCAGCTACAAACTACTCCTGAGAGATCTGTCTCTGTCTTAGGAGATTTACCTCCTAAATTTCAGTTGTAGATTTCTTTTCCTGATTTTTTTTTTACTTTAAATGTAATGCTTATTTTATTAAAGTGAGCTTTTTGCAAAAGAGAAACAAAATTTTCACAAGTCTGTATTTTCTCACAAAATCTTAAGTCTCCAAATATTTAGCCATTTTTCATGTCCCACGTTAGGGTTAACATGTTTGAAGATCTGTTGGGTTACCCATTACTTAATGAGTGCTCAAGAGATGTTTCACTTATTATTGTTTGAAAACTCTGCATAGGTTCTGATCTTGAAAGAGAACTCTACCTACATTGAGAATTCTGGTGATTGTACTCTCTAATCTTTGGCATACTAGCAGTATTCCTGCATGGTGCATTCACGAAGACATGGGATTTAAAGGATATAGGGCCAAGAAATAGAATTTGAATTAAAGGAGAAGAATGAAGCTAGAGAAGATTTCCTAATTGTTTTAAGGTTGCTATGTGGCTGATTTAAAAACAGTGTTCTTTCTACCAGGGTTGTGCACTTCCATAAAATCATTTCCCCTCTTGGCAGAAAATTTCAAACGTGTTTTTTCCATGGAATAAATATCATATGCCACTATTATAGCTTATGTATTACATAGACGAGCAGTACATTCAGGAATAGGAAGCATATTCAGTGTATTTTGTCCCAGACTTCAGCACTACATAAACCACCTGTGCATTTGAAAAGTATTAGCATTGGGTCTTATTTTGGTGGAGCATATTCTTTAAATAGTTATTGGTAAACTATTTGATCTGGAAATAATTTTTGTAGTCTAAATGTCTAAGGTTTTTATTTAGCATCTCAATTGCTAAAATAATAAAACAAGTAATAAAGTAGATGGAATTTCTAAAATGAAGTTATTTTATATCAATTATGACCAGGCACAGAAATATCTTCTCTCTCTGAGGTTGTATGAGACATAACACAATTGTTTAGAAAGAGAGGAAATAGCAATGTATGGTGTAAAGAGCAGCAAATTTATAAAACTGAATTTATGAAATACTAAATACTTTTAAATGAATCATGGGCACACCATATTCTCCATTATAGATCAATTTGGATTTTGATAATTTAAAATTGAATCTGAAGGTGCATGATGAAAACACTGTTATCAACTTATTTGTTCTGCAGTTGCAATTATCCAGCAGCATTAACCAGAGCTTCCTTCTTATTTTGCTGGGTTCAGCCAAGCAGACTGAGAGAAGAGAATAATCCTAGCCTTTGGAAATAAAGATTCAGTCAAGATTGTTTTTGTCTTAGGACAATTTTCAAATTTACAGCCAGGTCACATGGGACTGTTAGCCACTATGCTGTCTTTCCTAAGACCAACCTGCTCTGGGTTTGTTCATGAGCAATAAAGTCGAACTATGATCTCAAAGGTTTCCACTGTGGTTTCAAGACTCCAGCCCTGGTTTCTTATTTGTTTGTCCCTCTGGGAAAGTGTCACACTTAATTATTGCAGCAAGCTCTCCGTCCATTTCCATGTTTATCTCCAAACATTCAGGCTCTACAGCAGTGACCTATTAGAGTTTTTGCACATGGAGTAGGAGGTAGCAGAAGCTCATCTCCTGCAGCTTTCCAGAGTGAAGCATGTGGTGAGGCCCAGACACTGACACTCATGGCATCCTCTCTCAAGGTGTAGATGGCTGGCCGTGGCGTGGAAGGAGTGGACACTCTCAGCTCAGGTTTTGGGGGGTTTCAACTCCAGTAGCTACTGTGAGGAGCAAAGCAGGGAGCTGAATAGGATCTCAGTGCCATTTGAGAGAGAATGATGTGACAGTAGGCTGTCATTCCCATGTGTCCGAAGGTTTTGTGTCCTTATGGCATGAATGGTAGCCTCCTTTTGGCTTATCACAGTACCAGGGAGAGGTTGCTAGACTGGACCTCAGCACATTTTGACTGATGCATTTACTTATGTGCCTAACTCACTTTAGGCAAGGAACTTCTCAAATCTACTTCTTTAGCCCAATAATACTTTCAAAACTGAAAATTTCTATATTTCTTGTGATTATGCTTCCTTGAAGTTTGCATAGCTCTGTTGTTTTCACACAGTACATGCCTCATTTGAGTTCTGAGTATAGACTGTACCAGAGAGTTGTTAACCTGGGGTATCTTTGGTATTGACTTTATGTCTTAGGTGGATATTTAATTATTAAATGAAATAATGTATGTAAAGTATGCATAACAATATGGCATATAGTAACTGCTCATTACATGCTTGGTCGATCATAAGTGACAATCAAAAGATCATTTTGAGGAATCTCTCTAGTCATATATTCCTGTTAATTTTTTGGTGTGGTACCGTGGATTGAACGCAGGGTCTTTGCACTGAGCTACATCTCTAGCCATTTTTTACTGATTGGTTGATTGATTGATACAGCAACTCACTGTGTTGCTGGGATGGCCTTAAAGTTGGAATCGTTCTGCCTCAGCCTCCCAGAGTGCTGAGATTATATCACTACCCTTAACTTTGATATTAATTTTAATATATGTGTGCTAGAAAACCCCACACATGATACTTAGATCCTTAAAAGTTCTTCCTACCAGTTTACAGAAGTAGTTGCTGGGTTTCGCTATGGAACATTTATAATCTGGTCTACTTTGGAGCCTGCTTGTCTCTGCCCTTGAAAGGGGTGGCACAGGAGAGGGGCACTCTCACTTCTCCAAACTCAGTCAGAGTGTTGCTTAATGGAGAGCCAAGTCTCGCGAGTGTTACGGTCAATGTGTAGATGCCCCCCACATTTTGTCTGATAGGACTTCACTGAGGAGCTGGGATCTATCCTTAAAAGTACATTTATGTGAATAAATACATTCTTATTTATTCCTCTTCCTATGTCATTGACTTTAGGACAAATTCACTTGATCTGCTATTGAAACTTTACTGTGCATATTGTGTTGTACATATGATGTTTGAAAGTTTCTTCCCTAGAACTAAGACATACATGACCTCAGCCCTGGCTGGAAGGAAACTTGTTTGGTAAATTCCTGAGCGTATTAGTTATTTGGGACACATTAGTGCTAAACTTTCCACTGTAAGGAACATGATTCCTAAGGGGTGTAGCTGATATTAATACAGAAAATTAATTTTCCTCTTGAGAATAAGAAAATCTGATGGGCCTACAACTTGAAAAAAGGAAGTTTTATCTGTTTCTCTTCATCTTCTTCCTAAATCTTGCTTCTGTTTATATTTTAAGTCATCCAAATAAAGCTGAGTAGATTCACTTTAGAACATAATTATTAGCCTTAATAATCCAAACCCAAATCTTTTATCTTTATGCTGTTTTAGGAAAATATCATTTTTCAATTAAAGCTAGAGGTCTTATCAAAACTATGGAAACAGGTCCACTTCTACCCTTGGGCTACATTTTGACTGGTGTCAGTCCTCCCAGCCTTGGCGGTTATCATCTTGTTCCTGTCATTCTCAAATAATTGCTTCCACTCATCACTGCCCTTTTGCAACCCCACGTCCATGGCCAACCCCATGCAATGCTATTTTCTCCAGTCGATCCCAGAAGCATAACCAGGGGGGGATTTTCAGTATTTTCATATTTGACTATTCTGTCCTTGAAAATGATTTTTGTCATGCTTATCATTTTCTGCTCATCTCTCTGATAGGTGCCTCAAGCCCATTTCAATCCTAAACGCTGTGCCTTATGTGAGCTTCGGAGACCTGCCTCACTTGCTGTCTATACACATCTGTACATACTGCCAAAGGCCAGTGATTGAATACAGAGCAAAAGGGACCAGGGTGGCTCTCTGGCATAAATTTCATGAGAGGAAAATGCAGGAAGTACTTTAAAGGCAAAACACTTGGGACGGCCAGGGATGCTGCACCATGCTGGTGACAGGTGGTCTGCTGTGCGTATGACCAGCTGTTTCAGGATTATCTCCTTGAGTACGTGATGCTCCTGCTTCTAGTTGGCTTGCTCAGCCCTGTCTGCCCTCTTCTAGAAGTCTGTGCCAGGACCAATGGTCACACCGAGTTATTCTCCATAGTACTTGTAACTATTTGGGTGAGTTCAAATGATATGTCATTTTGAAGTCTACCAAATCTATGCAATTATCCTAATTATTTTCTAAGAAGTTTCGACCAGAAGTTCTAAAAAACCCCATCAGAATGGGTTTTATCAGAGTTAACTAATCTTTTATACCCTTTCTATTGTTTTTGTCTTTGAAGCCATGGTATATAGGTTCCATAGCAGAAAATGTTAACATATATGGGCTGCATCAGCATTCCTTTCACTGGTAAGTAGTACTCCTCTGGACAATACACATGACACTCTGCTCATCCATTCACCAGCTAAATGGAAAAGCAGTCCATTATAAATAAAGCTGCCCGAACATTTCCTGTACAAGTCTTACTGTAGATGTGTACATGTTTTCATTTACTGACTGATCAATCAGTTGACTGAATTTTTGATCAAGATCTAGGATACAGATTGGCGGATCTACTCTATGCAACACTATGTTAAACAATATGTTCAACTTCAATAAAATTAAAAGAAACCATTTTCCAAAGAAGTTTTAGCATTTAACTTTCCTACAAACAATACGTGAGAATGACAATTTCTCTACAGTGCTGCCTATACTTGAAATTACCAGTCTTTTTAATTTTAGGCTTTATAGTTAGTGTATAATGGACTCCCATTGTGATTTTAATTAGAAGTTCTCTGATAACTAGTAATATTGTGCTTGTTTCAGTTGCTCTCTGTGTACATACCATTTTCATGAATTGACATTTTAATATTTTGCCACTTTTATTGGATTATCATTTTGTTATTAATACACAGATATTTAACTTAGTAATTTTCGATCTAAAATTTTAAACAATTATAGGTTGGACTTTAGTTTTAAGTGGAAACCTTCCATAATGCTTTTATTAGCTTTCCTTGACTTCTTACAATGGCTAAGTTTCCAGCACAGTTTTGAGGAGAAACACTTCGTTGTCTTGCTCTTGATCACAGGGAAAGTGTTCTGTCCCAGTGTTACCTTGTTGTGTAAGGCAGGTACTTCACAGGTATTTTTTTCTTAAATTGAGAAAATGTCCCTCTAGCCCTAATTGACTGAGAATTTTCAACTTGAAACAGTGTTGGAGTTGGTCAAATTATCTTTCCATATTAAGTAAGATCAAACCACTTTCGTTCTTTATATGGTAAATCACTTTGATTTTTCAAGTACTAAGCCAGACTTGCATAGCTGAAATAAATCCTACTTTGATTAGTATACAATCCTTCTACATTCTTGGGTATCTTTTGCTAATATTCTGTGAGTATATTTGCATGTATGTTCATAAAAGATATTAATGTGCAAGCTTTCTTTTTATAATATCTAAATCTGGCTGCAATATTAATTGGTACTAATGGGGATTAATGCTGATTTTATGAAACGAATTATGAAGTATTTCCTCTGTTTCTATTTTCTAGAAAAGTCAGTATTGAATTTGATTCATGTAGTCCTTAGATATATGTTCACAGTGACAATACTATACCTGCTATCTACTTCTTTTGTAAATGAAACTTTTATTAGGACACATAGAATGTAATAACATAAAGGGTAAACTGTAAAATATGTAAGATACAAAAGTCACTTATGATATCTAGGGATCACAGAACAAATTCAGTTTAAAAAGAGATTCTACTTGTATCACAATATTGAAATTATCTCATTGAAAGTGGAGGGGTAGTGCTGCCCTAAACACCTTCGAAAATGACCTGAGGCCAATGCCAAAGCCAGGGGGAGCTGCATAGATGCAGTTCATATTAGTTGACTAAATTTTCTATGGGAATTTGGGTTAATAAGTCTAATGCTACTGTAGATGAACACTGGGACTGAATAAATAATTAATTGTGTGATTAATCTGACCCAGATTTCTCACTATTCCAGTGGAAATTTATAGATAAGCATGATAAACTGACAGTAATGATTTGTGGTAATAGATTGGAGTTAGAAACAACTGTAAAATATATCAATTAATACAGACACAGATGATGACATGCACAGTCATAAGATAGATGTCTTGTGTAGTTTGAACATTTGTATCTATTTCTTTTCTGTGCCACCTTTCTGCTGTATTAGCCAGCTTTCCTGTTGCTGGACACTCTACTCCACACCTGTAGCTACAGGAGGAGAGCTTAAATCTGGCTCATGGATCTTGCAGGTTCAGTGAGTAGCTTGCCTTCAAGGCAAGAATATCCTGATAGGAGGACACAGGGAGGGAAAAAGCTCTAAATCCACACCAGTGGGGAAGAGATCAACGGAGCAGTGGCAAAGAGGAAGGGGAGAGGGACAGGCACAGTGCTCAGACCACACCTCCTTGAGGCACCCAGGCCCACCCAGGTGCCTACTTTCCCAGTCTGCTCAGCGCCCCTTAACCTAGTGGCACTCCTGTGTCAGGACTAGTGGTCACAGAGACCCTAAAAATGGTAACACAGTAGCAAGAGCACACCTCGCACCCAGATTTCTGCTTCTAATCCCAGTTGCCTGTGAAAGGAACCAGGCGTTCTGGGAAACACTGCCGTGATGAGAACTGTAGCAGAAGGCTAGCTAGTACAGGGGTACTGTGTAGTAATGGAAAAGAAGGAAGGACAAAAATGTAAAGAAACAAAAACAAAGGAAATTTACTGTTGGGGTATGCAAAAGAGAAGGGAAGGAACAAAAGTAGTTTCCAGTGCCAAAGCTGATATAATCCTATAATCCGAGCAGTGAAATATACTTGTATTAGATTATAACCCAAATTATAAAGCAAGTGTGAAGGAATGCATATTTATGTAAATTGATGATTGAATAAATTAATAAACAAGACAGAAGAGAGCGATCTGCATGTAGAATTCTAAGAACATATGAAGACTTTCTGCTTTAAAGAGTCTGAGTATTACTTCCCGCTTGAGTGTGGGATGCCCATTGGCATTTCTGTCATAGAGCACAGTATGGAAGAGAGAAAACACTAGAGGAACTTTGTATTGGAAATACCCGACAAATATCTCTGGCAAATATTTAAGACCAGCATCAGCAGTCATGAATCATATTAACCGTTTGTTCCCGTGATGATACCCTGTAGTTTTCTTCCCCCAAATCTATAACTCCAGGCTTTCCATAAGAAAAATATCAGTTAAATTCCATACAAAGCAGATCCTACAAGACACCTGAGCAGTACTCCTCAATATTTTCCAAGTCATTATAAAAAAACGAATGTGAGAAACAATGTCAGCCAAGCGGAGCCTAGAAAGATCCTAACTTCTAAATAAGACTCAGTATCCTAAAAAGGATCTTGGGGAAAAAAAGAAAGAAAGCAAGCAAAGAAAAGGAAAAAGGAAAAGAAAAATTTAATGAAGTGATACCTCAGTTCATGAACTTAATTTGTTTCATGATTCTGGGGAACATGGCCACATTCACGTTAGTCACCAAAGTTTTGCCGAGTGCTTGTGTTTAAGACACTAAAATTTTGCAAAACACTTCTTTTCCAAATCTGAATTGTTCATAAACAGAGGCATGTGTGAACAAAATCACTATTGTATTATGAGTAGAATATAGATTTTGTGAATAAGAATTTATCAGTATTGCTTTGTTAAATAACAAATATGTAAATTAATATGATTTTAAAGATAGAGTCTATTTTTAGAAAGGCATATATGAGAATTATCTGTACTACATGATTAATTTTTCAGGTTAATAATTTAAAATTTCAGGGAGAGCTAGGAATATAGCTCAGAAACAGAGCACTTTCCCTGGTACCAAAAGAAAGAAGAAAAGAGAAAAACAGAGCACTTGCTCACCATGAACAAGCACTGAGGATTGATTCTTAGCACTACCAAAAATAAAATAATAAAATAAAAATTTAAAAATATGGAATTCCTATATTCAAGCAAAATCAAAACAGCATGTTTACACATAATATAAAATAGTGAATGTCAAAATAATAAAGGTTAAATGCCACAGGAACTTTTGTCATAACAATGAAATATATGTTTGCATCCCTCTTCTTGATTGATTACCAAGTCCTATTTGCCAATTAATTCTTAAGGTATCAACATGTTCTCTACTTTTGTTTTTTTGTTTTGGTTTGGTTTTTTTGGTGGTACCAGGGATCGAACTCGGGACCTTGCACTTGCAAGGCAGGTGGCGGGACCACTGAGCTAAATCCCTGGTCCTAACGTATTCTGTATTCTCTACTTTCAACATCTAATATCCTTTTCCCCTGCAGCCCACAGCATTTCCGGACCAAACCTTTAATCAGTGCCTGAGGTTAGCTTAACATCCAGAGTTGTTTCTGCAAGGTAATTAAAAAGAAATTAACAATGAAATTTTATTTAACATTTTGTTAGAATTAATTACTACCTGTAATTAAAATATGATTTGCTGAAAGAATTAAAAAATGAGTCTCTAAAAATAGCCTCAAATGAAGCTAAATCCTTGTACATGTCAGGTAAATCCTTTTGTAAAATATATAAATACAGTACAATTTTTTTGTTGTTTTACTTACATATAAACCTACAGAGTGCACATGCCTTCTAAAAATCACCATGAGAACCTGTTAGACTTTACGCCAGATGTCCAGCATAAAGGTGTAAAGGTGTCCAGATGAGAACTCCTTTCAGATGATTATGGGCACTGGACAATCACTCACGAGAGCTAACTTTCTGTGCACAAGATGCACGTATGCAAACAGTAAATACCACGTAAAGCAAAACAAAGCTCAGCGAACAGAATGCATCATTGGGAATACCACAGGTGGAGTAACTTCAACAGAGATATATTTTCTCCATCTTCTGGACAAGACCAACAGCAGCTGTCAGCAGTTGCGGCTTCTCCCCCGCCCTCTGCCCTCCTGGCTACCTTCTTGCAGTCTCCACTAGACATTTCTTCTTTGGAGACATCCTAGGGGTCTCTTAGGAGACACCAACTACAGTGCACTAGGGACTACCTCTAAAAATCATCTCAGGGTAATTCCTTCCTTTGAAGACCCTACCTCCCCGTTAAAGACCACAGTCAGATAAGACTTCATGGGGAGGATACACAATTAAGTCTATAACAGGAACACAAAATGTAGAAGTTGTAAATCAAACAGACATTTAATGATTTGCTCAACCAGGGAATTAGTGATTTCAGTTCCATTTTACTTTCTGTTCACATTTTATATTTTATCTGGCTTCAGGTCTTCATTCACTATAAAACATTCTCACAATTCTATTCTTTCATAGGTAAATCAATATTTCTTTTATTCACTAAGCCTTTTAATTTCTCTACTACCATTGTAAACTTTTCACTTTTTGCCTATTGTTATAAAATATCTATGATCTAAGATATAAAAAAAAGGACATGTTACCAACTTTAAACTTTTTTAAAAAATGAAAGAATGCTACATTTAGAAACAAAATACAGATATGTTAAAGTACTAAAAGAACCCATAGTTCTACATTTCAAACCGAAACAGATTAGGCACTAAACTTTGCATTTCTGAGTACAGAAATCATCAAAGAAAATCATTTATTTGTTTCTTATCCATAAACTTTTGGCTACATATATTTTGAATATTTCTACAAGTCCCAACAATTTTATAATATTACATTCCAATATGAGGCTAGAAAGAAATCCCTCCTCTTTTGTAGGACAATTATTTTATCATTCTTATTCATATTGTAGAAAAGTTTCCTTTAACTTTAAAACTCATTGTAATATTTAGACAATTCTTTAAGACTGCACTATTTTGGAAAAGTTACATTGTGTTTGTTTTTCATACATGGACTCTACTCTTTGTTTCAAATTTTCAAATTTTTCATACAGAAACTTAAATCTTGAGATTGGCAACATTATTTAAACAATTGGTTTCTGATGTTTCACTGCAGGGTAAACAATTATAACTTTATATTTTTCTCGTGGAGTTTAGCATCAAATCAACAAAAAGTGAGTATTCTTCCATGTTTGCATATGATCCAATTTTCCTTATGTTAATGTATCCCTTGCCTTTAAATATATTATTGCTTGTAGTATGATGTAAAAATGACTTTGTTATAACATGCTCTGAAAATCAAACTAACTCCTATTTATGTTATTATTCATTTTATCAATGACTCTGTATTTTCCCACTACATTTATTTGAATTTTCTTTTTAGTATCTTCATGAAAGAAATGCAACAGTGATTCAATGTTGTGACAGTTAATCTTGATTTTGTCACCTTGATGGACTTGGGAGCCACTGGGGCTTGGAGGAACACAATTCTGAGTGTGTTCACAAGGGCCCTGGGAAGTGTACCTTGGCTACCGTATCTTGCATCTGTCACTTTCTTGTCTGGCAGTGTTACCCTGCTCCATTTTCTAGCCACAGCGAACCCAGCTGCTGTGCTTTGCCACACCCTTGTGCCATGAAGTTTCTGTCTTACAGAGAGCAGACCATGGACTGTATCCCCTAAAACCATGAGCCAACTTAAACCTCTCCTCCTTTAAACTGTGGGTATTGAGTCTGGTGTCTCAGTGATGGGAAAGTTGATTAATAAAAATATGCCACTACTCATATAAGTAGAAGTCAGAATCCTTCAAGATATCATTTATTTTATTGAGATATTCCAATTATCTTGCCAAATTGCCCTTAATTGCTTGAACTTAGTCATAAATAAATGTTTTTGAATCTCGTTTAAATTTGAATATCTCTTCCAAGTCTTTAAAATGTCACTGTATGTATATTGTAAGTTTTGGAGAGCTTTATAATGTGCAAACTATATCATTACATTTACCCATTAAAAAATCAACTTCAACTGTGTTTAAAATATACCCTCTATCACTGAGCTGAAAATAACATGTAATTATTTCAAATACCAAAGTAGTCAACAACTCCAGGAGCTATGCATTTTCCTCTACACAGAGGAAGCAATGAGCTGTGTGCTGCACATATCACGCATAATTAAGGTTTTGAAAAGCACATCCGTCTTGTAACACTTTACAAACAGCTTCGCTGCCCCGTGATTGGCACTAAGTGGTGTTCCACACATGTTACAATTATCCGACACTTGGTTCACTTGACTGAATCAGACCAGAGAGGGAATTTTCTTTCCTCATGGTTGTGGTTTCTACTGGGGATTGAACTGCAGGCCTCCCCACTGAGCTACTGAGACAGGTTCTTGCTAAGTCACTAAGTTGCCCAGGCTGGACGCAGCCTTGTAATTCTCCTGCCTCAGCTTCCTCAAGTAGTGGGATGATAAGTGGGTGTCACCATGCTCCGCTGACAGAGAGAGTTTTCGTAATTAAAAATCTGAAAATTTTCTTTAGAGTTTTTTATTAGCATAATGGAGAGAAAGTAGCTGTCAAACAGTCTATATTTTGTGTCTAAGCTGTATATTATTTAATATATTGGTTATTATAAGTCCATTTTCCATTATTTTGATTAATTCTTTGCTGCCTTTGGGATAAATGAGTCAGTATTTTTTTCATTACAACAGTTTTCCAATTGCTCATGAAACAACATGTTAGATGTAACTTTTGTTTAAATTTCTGTTTTAAAATGTACCACTTCTGGAAAAGTCTCTTTTACTTTCAAAACTAAAAAGAGTAATAACTGAAATGGCCTTTCAGGACTTCAAAATAATAATGAGTGGTTTTGTTTTATTTGTAATTGTAGATATTTTTCTTGTGCATTTTATTTGATTAAAATATACATCAAATTAATATCCTTCCATGCTTTTGGGGGTGGGGGCGTTGAGACAGAGTCTCGCTATGTAGCTCAGGCTGCCTTGAACTCACAGTGTAGGCCAGGATGACTTCAAACTCCAGTGATCCTCCTGTCTCAGCTTCCTGAGTGCTGGGATCACAGACCTGTGCCCCCACAACCAGTGCTCCATGCTTTAAAGAGCCTTCATAACCTTTAAATATTTTAAAAACATACCCATACAGTTTGAAAAGTCACCTGATAAATTCTCAGTTTTGACAAAAATGAGTTTAAAATTCGTGACAGTTTGGGAATGTATTTTATGTCACTATGATTATTACTTATAAGTTTGACCAACATCTCTCAATCAGTGCATAATCTGCCTGAAGATGAGATTTTTATCAATAATTTTAGCAGACTGTCTTTCATTAAATATGGATATGAACTATTATGCATCATTACACATTTGAATGAAGTATTAAGTCCAAAGTCAATGAGCTTATCAAAATGAAGCTGTTGCTAATGTTTGTGAATTCTCTATCTTCAAATTATTTTTTAGTTTTACTGTATTACTTCTTTTTATGTACTCATGTATAGTATATTTTTATACATTATTTATTTCTGTTGTCATTTAAATGTGATATATTTGTTGATATTTTTTCTTATTTTTATGATTTTCACACTTCATTGTGTTAAATAAAAACTTACAACATGTTCACAGCCTAAAAAAATACTTACAATGATATATTATACTGCATTTAAAATATTGAAATACTGTCATGTGAAGCAATATAGATTAATCTCGAAAGTGTTATGCTACATGAAAGAATCAGACACAACACATAAGTTAGGGTTCTCCTTAAACAACTTGTAAGAACAGTGGCAATTGTAATATGTTGTTAGAGAAATCAAAGAAATGTACCCCTCTGCCGTGTGGGAAATGGAATAGGAAGGGATGGGGAGAATTCTTTGACATGGATGGAAATCTTCCAAATCTTCACTGAAAATTGGGTTTAGTTGGTGTATTTTCTGGTCAAAACATAGCCATCCAAATTTCAAATCCATATACATACATTAATCACTAAAAACTGAAAAACCACATGCTTCATAGATAAGTGTTTTTTGAAGTTGTTGGAGGTTAGAGGAGAAAATGATTCATTTCATTATAAACTTTGAACTGTATTACTCTTATTTTTAAAATATTTAATACTTTAAAAAGATTAATAAACCTATACAAAGTACAATAGTAAATTAAGCAAGAAAAATAATTTTTGTGGTTTCCTTTCTAATACATTTTTCTAAAGGAGTAATTGATCTTAAAATTTTCATATTTGTATCTCTTCCCATGTTGGAGACGAACCTACCTTTGCCCTGGACCACCATGGGATCCATCTGCTGAGAGAATGATTAAAATGTGTTGCTGGTGGAGTGAAAGGAGAAATGCCTAAGAAATATTATGTCTGATGAAGTAGATTATACATAAATCACATTTGAATACCCAGCTATTATTATCTAGAGAAAGGATTTTCCAAACGGCTTTTTAACCTATACATACCAACAACTGAACTCCAGAGGACTCCATGGATTAAATTTCCTAGGGCGATGGGAGGATGCAGGACTCTCTAATGATCATTAGCTAAATGGAAAGAACAGAGTGACAGAAGCATCATCAGCTGCTCTGCCAGCTTGAAGTTACTGGAGAAAAGAATGACAGCCAAGGAGCTCTCTTCAGTGAGTCCTGATTTCCCACTCTTCAGAAAGGACAGTGATGCATTCCATAAATAAAGAACTTCTCAGGCCAAAGAGAGCTGTCACTGGGCCTCCTTTTCATTTAGAACCCAAAAAGCCGTCCCCTCCTTCATGACCATGACCAGCCAAGGCTATGGAGACAGCAGTTTCACCATACAGAATGATCAGACAAAGAAGACCCTGAAGCCCTGCTCTGTGAGCTGTCTGTGATTTCTTGTTTTTGTTTCTGAGTCCAGAGACTGCAGGTCTAGAGGAGAGAAGACAGGGTAACCAGCAAGGGGCCCTGAGGAGACCATGTCAGGAGGGAAGGAGAAACTTACCAGTGACAAAGGATCTTCATCCCAGAGACTGCTTAAGAAAATGATAAAGGAATGTGTAATCTGAAGTTGTTTATCTCTTTGTTAACCAGAAAAGAAGTGAGGAGAAAGAGGGAAGGCAAGTCCCTCACAGAAGACCCGTGCTGTCCATGACAGTCTTCTGAGCAGCAGCTTTATGGCAGGTAAAGTGTGCACTGAATCTGTCCCACGGCTTCGTCCAATTTTCCAGGACACTCAAGGCTTATTGTATTTTGGTTTTTTGTTTTTATATTCCTCTCAATCTTTATTCCTTTCTGCTCATGCATCCATGTTTACTGCAGCACTATCCACAGTGATCAAGAGAGGACACCAGCCTGGAGCATGGTGAGCATGGGAATGGATGAAGTAGCTATGGTGTCTGTGTACAGAACACACTAGTGAGCCACAGAGAACTGAAGTCCTGACTGCGTGAATAGGTTTCTAATGGGATGAAATCATGTTGAGCAAGATAAGCCAGATATAAAAAGTCAAGGATTGCAGGTTTTCTCTCATATCTGGAAAGTAGAACAACAACAATACAAACAAAAGAACAATGACTTGAAAGCAGAGAAGGGACTATTAGGGTCATAAAGGGGGTCATGGGAAGGGGTAGCGAAGGACAGGGGAGACTGAGACAGGACCCGAAGTTGATATATGCAAATGGCATAGCGAAACACATTAATTTGTACAATTACTGTGTGTTAATAGTTACAATGATAATGACCATCTTGAATGTATCTATGTAGTTGATGGAACAACAAATCATATATGCACTATATATAAATAGTATATAAGTGCATATATGTGCTGATATATCTGTATACGTGTATTTCTACACATATATAAATAAGCACTTTTAGAATGAGACTTGAAATGGTATTTGTCATGTCCTGCTATGGTATCTAGGAAACTTCCTAAGACAGGACCTGATTCTGACCTTTTTCTCATTCAGCTTTTACACACTTACTGTCTCCACTGTGTGTGACATGTAGTCATCTATTCTAGATAGTGTTTATTTGTTGTGCTTGTATGTCTTATCTTTTCATTCAAGAAATAGTCAAAACATAGAAACTTTATGTTCTGCCCAGCATTCAATATAATTTCAAATAATATTTGTTAAAGATTAAAGTACGACCTGGTCAAGCAACAAATCCTACTTAATGTGATAAGAGAGTTGCAAAATTAATATGTGGCTAAATATGGGTCAATAGCATGCACCATGAAGGCTTTTTTCAGGAGCTCTCATTCTTTCTCCAAGGCCAATAACACCTAACATAATTTTCCCAGACACAAGTCATGCTTGTTTTCTTAAGCAGTTACTTTTCTGTATTCAGACACTTTCTAGTAATTACATAAATCTGGCACACACAGAGAAGATTGTTCTGTTCCTAACATAAATATAGATAGATACATATCTTTGCAAGTTTTAAAAACAATTTTACAATTAAATCTTAGTAACATTCACTTTCCTTTTGATTTGGATGAGAATTAGGTTAGATAAAAAAGCAACCTTTGCATCCGTTCTTCATTTTTTTCTAAGTCAAAACCATTTCTAATAGTATAAATACTCAAAACTGCAGTATTGCTACAGGAAAGTAGTAGGTAGATATGCTGAGCTGTCTCAGGACTCTGAAGAATGGAGTTGGGACAGAGGAAGAGAGGAGCAGGAAAGGTTTTCTTTAAGAGAAAGTTCTGGGAGGCAGGAGGGGTCGGGACAGTGGGTTTCCACTGAGGCGCTTGTCCGAGGATCTTTTATGCAGCAGAATCGCATCACAGGTTACTGGGTCAAACTGTACTCAGCCAACGGGATCACAAGTACAGTGGCTGAGCTGATATTGATCCAAGAAGACACAAGATACACAGCAAGGGAGCACAGCATGCAGAAGAAGAAAGGCATTCCCTGCAGGGGCAGGAGAGTGGTCTGGTCCTCTATCTGCACACTTGCTATGTTGTATCTATGCGTTTGTTCCATTGCTTGTGCTCCCTGGACCAGCCAGTGCACAGCTTTGGACTGTTGTTTGTCTCTGGGGAGGGTAGGCTGCAGGTCTAACCATCCAGTGTCCATCCTGGGGCCTTGTTCCTATCAACAACCCAGCCCCCCCGCCCCACACTCCTGTTCTGATCTTATCTTAGACCCTGTCTCTTTTGAGCTGTATACCCAACACAGCTATCTACAATAGTATGACTATTAACACAGCTCTATTAATATATTATAAAAATAGCCTTCCTGCTCCCTAGAGTGAAATCAATAATTTGTTGTTGTGATGTTGATGGTGGCATAATCCAGGTCTGCCCTCTGAGAGGATTATTCTGTAGAGCTGCTCCAAGAGGTGGATGTTGAATACTTGTACATCTGTCTGTAAAGACATAATTTTTAAAATGTGCTCTTATTATCTCTCATTGGAAGTTTCCTTGAATTCTTTAGAATGATTATTTTATATAACATTTCCTTTACTAGTATCAATATAACAGCTCCTTGACAAATATTCATAGTTCTATGGATTATAGAAGTAAATTTAACTCAAAATAATTTACTGCTTATCATTATCACATTTTTATTCTTGATAGTGAGGTGTTGGAGAATAAAGGATTTGCATATAAAAATGAAATTTTGAAATAAATAATATTAACAACTTACTTCAAAGCAAATTTTGATTAACTGGAGTATATTATTTATTTCTCATCAGACTGATGATGTTTACCACAAGAAACTGAGCCCTGTTTTTAAAACTGTATTTTCAGTCTGAGAAAATCAGTGTTAACTCAGACCCACCCCTATGCTTACATAGATAAATGTATGTGAAACTCCGTATACCATGCTCCTCAAAGCAAAGGAGACAGCGTGTAAGGGAGTGGTGACAAACAAATGGAGATGACACCCATTAGTGGTAGCAATGAGTAAAACTAAAATTTGTCAAAAACCAATAACTTGGAAAATCTGAATTATACAAGAAAAATTAAGGTAAATAGGAAAATCAACAAAATGAGGGAAAGAAAAATCCATCACAATTATGAAACCATAAAGAAGTTATAATTCGGATTGAACACTAAAATGGAAATATGGAGTAATATATAAACACAAACAATAAAACAGGTTTAAAGGAAAAAATGAGAGCTCCCTGAGATGTCACTCCTGTCCTTCCCCACCCAGACACCCACTGAAACCAACTGATGTTTCCAAAGTTCTAGTTCTCATTTTTACTATCTGCAGCTCTCTGGGAATGGTTGTATTACAGTTTTTAACCTCATCAAGTCTGTCAAAGCCCAAGAGGATCTGAAGTTTCCCTTGAGCTGACAGAATTTCAAACAGTTCTGTCCTGACCAGAGGTCTTTGATTTCCTTTTTCTTAGAGGATTTACTTTAGAGAGCTTTCAGTGGTAAATTCCTTCTTTGAGATGCAAATCACTCAGCCTCTTTCCAGTTGTACAGACTAGGAATACCCTTCTTGAGGACCTGGGAACCATCCTTTTGAAATGCAATCATCAGAAAAAGTAGCAACTCTACACCTTGTGCTTGCCAAGATGGTGGAAGCCTAACTCTGGTGAGAAACACTTACCAAGCCCCTGTGACCTCTCACACTGAGGAACAACCAGAAATTCCTCTTGCTTTTCCTCAGCTCATTCCCAGTGTTAAAATCCTCTGTGTTCCTCTCTCCCCTACAAGAGTGTTTTTGAATAAACTCCTCCTTGTCTAGCTTTCCCCTGCAGTTATTTATTCAACACCCATACCTCCTATAGAGCACTACGATCAGCCCCTCTAAATACAGATGGAGAATTGTTTGAGGCTATTTTCATCATACACTTCTGTAAACTTAATGCACTATTATAATATATGTGTTCATCAGTACTAAGCAGTGTAACAAAATTTCTCGTTTGATTCAACAATTTTTAAAACATTATCAATATTAGGAATTCACTCAGACTAATACAATGATTAACACAAAAGAAAGGTAGAGATCATCCAGTCCCGTGTGTGAGACTTTATCAGGACAAACGAAAATATCTGTCTCACTCGAAGTCTAAAAATTCCTACAAGGCATTTCCTGAATGCTACATGGTATTCGTGCGCAATCTAGGCTCAGCCTTTCAGGGAGCCAGGTTCTGCGGTGGAGGACGTGGAGCTCTGGGGCACCAGAGGATAAGCTCAAGTTGACAAATGCGAGGCGGCGACTGACTCAGTCTCAGCGGCCTGTGCTGAGCCCTCACAGCTCCTGCAACCCTCTTCTGCGATTTGGCTCCGTAAGCGCCGCCTCTGCTCTGGCACAGCCACAAGTGAACAGATTGCTCTGTCGTCCAATGGGAACCGTAACAAACCTGCTTTCGGGAGGAGATGCTCTCAATAGCTTTTGGATCTGGCTTAAAACACAGTAGTAGATACACGATTCCATAAAGAAAAATGACAAGTCACCACAAAAAGATAGAAGGAAGAGTAGGTTCAGGGGAACCATAGCAATTGTTAACGGTTGTAACTGCATGCCCCAAGAAAGAAAGAAAAGGAGGATTTTCTCAGTGGAACATTTTAATGAAATTGTCAGAAATGGACATCCTTACAGTTTCTAAATGATGGGGACCTCATTGTAGTCTTCATAAGTGTTACAGAAGCCTACACCTTTCCCTTTTCATACCGCATAATGATTATTCAGCTAGTTCTAGCGAGAATTAATTAATGTGATGTCTGGCCAGACCTATATCTCCAGTGACATTTTCAGCCTTGAGCTTGCTTTTGTGAACAAATCTGCATATTTTTAAGCTCAGAATCTGTGAAATGCCATCCCATAGGCCAGCAAGGACTTTTTCTATGTCTGTCTAATTCTACTCAACTCTTCAATTTCTACAGCAGTCTCAACTTAGAAGCACCTCCAAAGCTGCCAGTCTTTTGTCATCTGAGTCCTTGTGATACGGAAAAATTTTAGATAACTTAATAGATTGAATATTAAGGTAATTGTAGAGGCAAAATAAGTAACGTGTTCTTTTAAGATTTGCTTTTCCCATAACCCCTTGTTTAAGGTGATGGTTATCTGACTCTTAAACCAGTAACTTCATTGACCTAACAAAGTTACAATGCCAGGGTGAATTTACAGTGTATATGTGGCTATCTTGTGTCTGTGACTTGTAAATAGGAACTAGAATTGTATTTACACATCAAAGACCACTAGGGATGAGATAATGGCTAAAAAGGATATAAAAAGGGAAATGCTGGACAAAGGGGCGCAGACACTGACCAGACCGGTTTCTGGAGTTCCCACCTGCTCACGAGAAGAAATTTTATTATTTTATCTGAATTCTGTGTCTCCGTATATTTCTTTCTGAGATTTCTGCAACACTTGGCCCCACTTCGGAGATTTTATATAATGCATATTGGATAACAGCTTTATCATTTCTCATAGTGACCACCAGTTTTCAGGTACTTTCTATCTCAGTATTAGAATCTAGTCAAGAAGTTTTTAATCTTCCTACTTTATGACTCTTCCTTTTGATGGCAGTTTCTGAAACATCACAGGTGCTAAGGATCCTTCTTCTTACGGTACCCTTGGGCACGCAGAGTCCCTGCTGACCTTTCAAGGTCTTTGGAATGCAGTGCTTCACCTGTAGCACAGGGAAAAATGCATGGGAAAACGGTGAGCCATGAACAGTTCCTTTGTTAATAACTATCAAGTTCTCTCAACTACAAACAGAAAGCCGAATAACTCTCAATAACACATAACTAAAACCTTCTGCAGATGAGTTCTTATTACTATTATTTGTAAATTATTTTAATTTGGTCTAATTTTCAGACATTTCAGACTTTTTTCAAGATGTCATAGATAATCAGAATTTTTACATATTAAATATCTGCTATGATTAAAAATAAGTTTCTGAGTGTGCATTTGTGACTACAGTTAAAATTATGGGTAGATGCAACTGTACAGTTTTATAATGTAAATGAAAGTCACTGCAAACATACCATGTCATCCTCTCATTAGACCTGTAAGGCTGCTCTTTTTTTTTAGTAATCATTAACCTATTTTATGTAAAAGAATACTGACATGGGTACCAGCTAAATGTCTTTTCCAAAGTTTCTGGTACAATCTGCCACTGTACTATTCCCTTATAATCATGATCCAGGACACACATTCTAATCTTTCTCAAATTAAGAACATCTTCTTTCAGGCTCTGTCTTTTATTTCACAAAACACAATGGGGGAAAACAACAAATTATGACAGTGGTAGCTGCTGGTAGATCTTATTTTTCAACTGCAGGACTTTCTAGCATGGAGATGCTCTGTTGCGGTCAGGTTTGTGTTTGCTACACTTAATGTCAACTTTCCAGCTTTCAAAGCCAGCAAGAGTTTGGGATCAGCAAAGAGAGCATTCCTCTTTCACAGCAAGAGACATTCTTTTAGATAATCCTTAGAACAAGTTGATGCTGGAAAACCTGGTGGCAAGAGGGAAGAGACCCGTGTTGGAGAGGGGAGAGGGATTGTTTACTAAGAGAGGAAATGCCAGGATCAGGTGCGACACTCATCTAACAGTAGGAATGCTTGTTACATTAACAAGATTTACTGACAGCCTCCATCTGCATCTTCTCCTCAAACAAGGTCACGCAGTCGGTACTTGGAACCTAATGAGGGCAACACCGGGTCTCTGGAGTGAGAATGGAGGTTCGCTCCGACGGATGCCTCGGGCATTGGCAATATTTTTCAGTCTGAAAAATAAAACACAGTACAGGAAAAGGTCATCATTTTTATCAAGCTGATCCACCTTGAAAAATAGCTGTGTGTGTAAGTGAGTATGTTTGATATTTTTTCCTCTTTCCTGAGATTCAAGGTTACTTTTTTGTTCTTCTTCCAAGTGGTCCTTAAGGGCCTTAATATTTATTGAACATCAAATTTATGTATGTTACTCGGTTAACGAGTCTGTGCCATAGCTTTTGTTTGATATCTAAGGAAGGATAAACGTGGGAAATGCTAACAGGGCTTGCTGAGATTGTGCAAATAATCTATTATTAGCTCTTTCTGTGTAGAAAGACCTCACAAAAGTTTTCTATGGGACTGGATACCTCAGTAGTGTGTTTTTCAAACTTGGGGATTAGATGCTTGGATTTATGTCTTAGTAAATTTTATTAAATAGCTTTTGATTGAGCAAATATCTTATCATTCTAAGCCTCTGTGTCTTTAGAATAGATTTAGAGTAAAAAATAGTAGAGATCCAATCAAATGTTAATATCCTCCAGGCTCATGTGCTATACTGGGACCCTAAGTAGCCTCAGTGAATTTAGCAGCATACTTCTGCAAATACCATTGTGTATAACTGTAGCTGGACACAAAATAACTATGTGATGTTAGAATATGGCCAAGGACGTGTGTTTGTACACACCCCTGCACTTTTCCCACTCATTTCCAGTCATTTGTCATTTATTTTATATTGTCAGAAACATGAGGCATTTAGTTTCAGCTTCCTTTAATAATTCTAAATTTTGTTATGGATAAGATTATTTTCCTAATCTATCAACTACTTCAGTTCATTTTGTTCTGCTCAGATAAGATCTATTAAGAGATGAATAGATAAAGAAATTGTGGTATTTGTATACATGGAGTACTAATCTGCCAAAAGAAAGATAAACTTGAGACATTCTTAGATAGATGGCTGCATCTTGAGACCATAATCCTAAGAGAAATAAACCAAAGATACAAGTTTAAATATCACATTGTTTTTCTTATGTGAGAAACCCAAGTATAAATATTGAGCAAAATAGAGAATAGATATTAAGAAATTAGAAGAACTGGTTCAAATGGAAAGTGGAACAAGGGATGGAAGGAGGAGAGAAGGAGGGGCAAAGAAGGTTTAAAGGAAAAAAGAATTGAAGGAAAAAGAGACAAAGAGCTTTGTAAGTGGGGAGGGGAGGACTAGAGGCAGGGAGGGCAAAGGGATTAAAAACAGACTGAGATCTGCTGTGTGTGTACAAACCCACGGTGAATGTGTTTATCACAGTCTGCAAACCTGTACGAATAAAAAATAAAATCGATCAAAGAGAAACAACTAGTGTAACATTAATATCACAGATTGCTTGCTTTGGTGCACTAGGGTCAAAGAATATGAAAAGCTCCTCCTGGAAACCTACTGGGAAGACAGACTGTGAGAAGGAGCTGTGATTGGGGCTGCTCAGGACTCACTGTGACCTGGGATGGGCCAGGCTTGGAGCCGTGTAGAGGGTGGAGGCCACATGGTAAAGTTGCAATATTTCAGTCAACTTCTAATGAAAAGCTACTATATGTCCAACAGTGTCTCAGAATTAGGAAAGACAATCAGTCTAAGTTAAGACATTTGAACCTGAGATATGCTCAATCTGGAAAACACCTTAGAGTTTGAATGTTGCACGTGGGACTTCCAGAATCATTTTTTTTTTCTTGTTTAGTCCAGGTTCTGACATCATGGATCCCATGATCTTGGCTAAATAGAGGAGGTATGGCTGGGAACAATCAAAAATGAGAATAATGATTGACTATCAAATAGTATGAAGAAGACAAAATGATCAATGATAGAATACACTCAAAACAGGAAAGGGATTTCACACTGGCTTTTCCTGCAGAAGGTGGTCAGAAAGACCTCCCTCCTGGGGTGAGAACAGGACCACACAAGCAGGCTTGTGAGCGGGAGTCAGCCTTGTAACTGGGGGGGTCGCCAAAGACCTGTGTGGGTGTGGAGACATGCCCTGGGGCTTCTAGGTCCGGAGGGAGCCAAGAGGTTTAGGAGGTACACTGATTGAAAAATAACCAGCAATCCACTGATGCAATGTCACAGCTACTGTTCTCAGTGGTTTATCAACTCTTCTGTTCTCACAGCTGGCTGGGCGTGTGGCCCATGCCCATCATCCCAGCACTCTGGGAGCTGACCCAGGACATCATTGCAAGTTGGAGGCCAGCTTGGGGTGCATAGTGACACTCTGTCTCAAAACACCCAATAAACAAACAAACAAAAAACCCCTCAAAACCATCCTATAAATACATTGCTAATAATAGTCCCACCAATACACATAGCATTTTAGGTATAAAACACTAAATAATTTATGTAAGGATACTTAACGAGTAGGTACTGGAAACAAAATCCGACATCAAACTGTGTGATTTTAGTCTGGTATGTTTTTGTAATACCTTATATTAAACAAGAAATATAAGCCCAGAACTTTGATTCTGGGTGTGGAAAAGATTGAATGTATTTCATAGAACTATATATTATCTCTATCCATATTAGTGGGTATAGCTATCTCTGCATCTTAAAATCAGAGAACATTTACAAATATAGTTACAGGAGTTAATGGAGAATTGACTGTAGTGCTAATAGAAGAAATAGACAGAAATGCACTTATTTGCAGTAATCTATAAAAATTATATATCAACTTAGAAAAAGCTGGGCAACAGTGTTAAAATGTGGATTGTTCAGATGAGTTTTCTATAATTTTATAATTGCAAATGATTGGACTTAGTAGATTGTTTCTATTCAGTGAAAAATAGAATGTATTCAAACTATTCCCGGGGTTAAGTTTGGTCAAATGAGTGATCAAAAATTTATTTTAAAAAAGATAAGAACAGAAGAGGACAAAGCAATTTGTTGGGTGTCTCCCTGCTGGTTTTGAGATGCACATGGAACAAATCTGGAGTTCAGAGAAAGTGTGCTGTGCAGGCTGTGTGTGTAACTGGAGTGTTTCCCACTTGCAGACAGTGTTCATTCATAGGCGGCTGGCCACCTTGCAACTGTGCAGAGAGGGCAGGGTGAAGAGCGTGCAGAGCCTCTGGGGCCACACTCAGGAGATGAGACAACGGGACAACCCAGGGTTCTGCACTTTCCAGACTGCAGATGAAGGGCGCATGGAGAAAGCTGATTGATTCACAGTAAAGGAAATGTCTGGTGTATTTTATTTTAATTGATAGCTCTAAAGACACATTTACCTGGACATCTTTGAAATAAACCCAAGCCTTCTCTTTCAGTGAAACCCACTATCTAGAGTCCTGTTCTATTTACTTGAGTGAAACACACACAAAAATAATCTCTTTTCATGGAGGAACCAGATGGGCCACAGTTACAAATCTGAGAGAGAGAGAGAGGAGGGAGAGAGAGAGAGAGAGAGAGAATATATATATAGAGAGAGAATATCTGTGCTTCCTAAAACAATACAGGAAGTATCCAAGCAAGGAGTTGAAAATCCTGACAAGAACCCTCTCAGCCCATTAGCATCTTGAGGATTTAAAAAAAAAAAAAAAGAAACATAATAAATACATTGTTTTGACACAATAAATTTGTTTCTTGAATGTATATAAATATTCCCATGGTAACTCCAGTTTTATTACATAAGAGTTAAACATTATTGTTCTTATGGCCAGTTTTTAAAAATTATTCTTTTGAGATACATCTCAAAAGCCAGTATTTTGGGGATGAACTTCATGGTGTTGCTATTTGTCACTACATGTTGGGTAGAAATTCATCATAGTTCGTGATGTAGTAACACGGTAGCTCATTAGTCTCCACCCACCATGCCACGCTCAGCTCCTTCACATATTTGAAGCTGTTGTCACTCGCAGGGGCAATGACTTCTGGAACGTGCTGTTAAGCTCAAACCTCCGTCAGGGCCTTGCTTTCCACAAGGTGCATCCTTCATTTTATCCTGACTTTTAAATGAAAAAATGAATAAAGATGTGCTGTGTACATGTACCAAGTCCCCACAATGAGTAGACTCATTTTGTACTGTAAGCATGTATGAATAAAAATTTAAAACATTAAAAGCTCTCTGGCAGTTTCCATCCGTCTCAAAATCTCATCCCTGCCACGCAAGGACAATTCATCCTTTTGACTGGTGCATTATCCACAATTCTATTCTTCACAATTTTCTCATAATTGTTTTCCAAGATCCTGTACATAGACAGATGAAATGAGAGGGCAACCAGTGATAAAATATCTCCTCTACTTCCGATTATTTATTACATTGATCTCTTTGTTCTAGAACTTCACCAATAAAAATTGATGAAAGTTTGTTGAATGAATCAATTTATCAAAGAAAAAGTGAAAAAATACAGTGCATATGTCTTATTTCCTGTGTGTGCCTTTCTGATTTCACCATGCTTTCTGAAAATGAAGCGTTCCAACTCTGGATAGCTCAAAAGACATTAAAATTTTATAGGTCTCAAGGTGAAAGGATGTCTGATCCTATGTAGATATTTTTATTATTTCTCTTCAGTCACAAACTATTTCAAATTTAATGAAGGTATTTCTTTTAAAAAATGATCCCTCACTAAGGAAAAATGGTTAATGCATACCACGAAAGCTCTAGCATCCACATAGAATATAAGTATAAAATATTTAGGGATCAGATTTAGAATTTAAAATTCTAAGGTCACTTGTTAACTCTGCTACTATGTTTTCTCAAGTATGTGACTGACAATTCAAATCTGTCTCTCTAACTGCAGAAGCACAAAATTAATTAAGAAAAACTTGGAATAAAATAACAAGGACTAATATGAAACTTAAATATAAATAACTATAACTAGATAGTGTTATAAAGAAGTTGTTGGGGCATATTTGAATTACTGAACATTTTTATATATGAGTCTAAATGACCAAGTTTGCTGGTTCTTGTGAAAATGACAAAGATTTTGAGAAATTATGGTAACCTAGTTCAGCAAATATTTATTTAAAAAGAAGTAGGCTAGAACTGAAAATATTTTCCAGAATCACTTTCTGCAAAGTGGCACATAATGCAGAAGCAGAGATAAATATTTTAGCTTTCTGGTGCTCTTTTTACTGTGGGTTTCCTTTGGCATAATGCTGTAAAAAATCTGCTTACAGAAAACAGTGGATATGAAAAGTTTCATTTGGATTTATTTCTTCTAATATGTAACTCAGAAATCATGTACTTTCATGTCTTAATTCTACATATTCTATAAACATAAGGTTACAAGGCCATAAGTTTATAGCCTAATGTATAGTTAAGAGAGTCTAAAATACCCTATAATGAGTTTGGGACTCTAAATGCATTTGTTAATTTATTAAAAAATTGAAAATTCTTTGACCATCTAGGTTTATGTTACAAATTTTATTTTTATTTTTATTTTTTTACAAATTTTATTTTTAAATAACTCATATGGATATTTAAAGTGTTTTATGAATTCAATTATATTTGTATGAAACTAGTGCCATGGTTTTTCTTTGTCTTCATGAAAAGGTTTTGTACACATTCAGTTTTTAGAATAATGAATTAATGAGACTGGAATTAATCACTAAACAGAAGCCATTCCTGTGACAAATTATTAAACTGAAGTCCATTTTTGCATTTGATAACAAATTTAGGTCTTCTTGCCAATTATCTCCACTTACAAAACATAAAAATGTGTAAGTTTTGTATGAACAAATTATTCTAAGAATATTTTGGCACCAAATTAATATGTTTGTGAATGATATTATATGACTTTCCGTTTTCATGAGAGTTTTAGGGTAGACTTGTAGATTAAACTGGGAAGCCAGTGGCACCCAGTACCCGTCAGAGAGTCTCAAAAAATGAAGGGTACACATTACTATTTCCGTGTAATTCATTCATGTACTTATTTTTAGTAACGTCAGAATACATGAGTAAGGATACATGTGATTATTCGCTTCAATACTTGTAGCTTTTAAAATGGACCAATGTCTATACCAAGGGTGTGTTTGAATGAGAGTAGAAAAGAAGGGAAAAGGGGAGAGAGAGGAAAGAGAGAGAAAATGAATGAGTCAGTCAGTGAAAGTGTAGAGAGGACAAGAATGTTTAATATAAGAAACAAGTATTTTATTGTTAATGTTTTGAGTTATTTGGTGGCCCTTGTATTAGAACTGAAGCAGCAGCCAGGCCTATCTATGCCACACTCCCATGCAGGCGGAGCTAGTGGCCTCGCTCTCCGGACGGCAGCCTGGGCACAGGTCCCAGCTGACAGAAGTCTCCGTGCCGGGGAGCACGGAGCAGGGGCCCCACGCCTGCTGCAGCCTGGAGTCTGAGCGGGTCTCAGAGCACACAGAGGCAGCCTTCCTCATTTCGCTGCGGAGTCTATTTCTTATTCTTGGTTCCCTTCGACAACTTTCAACAATTTGTGTTTTAATGATAAGCAAAATGGGTTTTAGAAAAACACGAATAATATGTTTGGGAAAGTTCATTTGTCCTTCAGTATAGAAACTCTCTTTTCAAAAATATTGCATTAAAAATTCAATTTAAATCATTTTAATTTTAAAGAAAGTACATTATTGACATTTAAATTTTTACTTTTAAACTACTTTTTATGAAGAGAAAAATTTCAGTCAAATAATGAATTTTCAGTCAATGATGAAATCAGTAAGTCCTTGAATGTCATCTAAACAGGAGTTTACTTGACATCAGTTAAATATATTAGCATAATTCTGGTTTTATTTTGTTGTATAAAAGATAATGGCAAAGAAAAAAGTTTAGATTTTTAAAGTAAACACACAAAAAGATGTTTTCCATAGGAATGAGAAAGAAGACCAGATTAAACTTTTGCTACAAGTGTATTTGGACTTTACAATTATTATCTAAAGTATGGGGCAGAACTTGGAAGACCAAGCATATTCTTATTATAAATTGAAAGCAATAAAGATTATCTATCTATCTATACTATAGAAATTGTCATGCATTGAATGAATCCCCCCAAATTGGATGATAACATGTGTGTAATTGAATTATTCCTGGCATCATTTAATTATGTGGGGTGGACTCAATTTAAGATAATTTTCATATCCAGCACACTCTGAACAAGCACACAAGAAACTTCGAGAGTGCATTTTAGAAAAAGGAAAAACAAGAGAAATAGAAAATGAGACCTCTGAAAAGATTGTATCAGGTTTGTAGGATTTTTGTTTTATAAATCAAATACCAATACCTACAATATATAATTAAAATTTTATTTTGATTCTTATTTCACTCTTATGAAAGATAGTGTTTATTCTACACAGATTATTCTTGATAATGATTATTGATCATTGCTGTGTCCACACAGAATATGAGGAATAAAGTTTTGTTTCCTTTCCTAACAGATGGCTATTCCTCATGCCAATCAATTGTGGAAATTAACTTAGTTAATATCTTGGTGCAACAAGAAAGGTAATGATCTTTTAAAATATTAATCACTAATATTAGTTATCAGACTATCAATATTATAATATTGAGTATGTTTAAATTGACAGTTGTTGAATTTGGGCCAACTCTGAGGCTCAATTCTTTAATTGGCCACAATGAGTTTGGCAGTTTGCCCTACAAGGCCACAATTGGAAAAAAATAATAAACAAAAGCCACTCGCAGAATTAGCTTTTGTCAAATCATTCACACAGCTTTTCATGTTTATAGTCAAAGGTCTCAGTATTTTACTTTTTAATTAAATCATGAATACAATAAAGGTCTAGGCCTGAGTTCATGTCATAATACATGAGGGCAGTTCATTGTCTCTACAGTTAGGCTCCAGTCATTCGTTAAAAACTTTCCCTGTCCAGGGTTCCACCATGGTCGCACTGTATACACCACACCTTTGTCATCATAACCTTAGTCCTGGTGAGGGTCAGCATAACGAACCCCGTGTTCTCTGCCAGTCTCCCAGGGGCACTGTGATTACTGACACAGCAGCTATGCACCGTCATGGCCTGTTGTTCATGGAAGACTGTAATTCAGTCACCAGAAACTGGGAGAACCATCAGGAAAAATTAAGAGTAAACATATTGGATGAAAATTTGACCAAGTAAAAAACATAACATTTTTTTTCTGACTATGGTTGTTATACTTATTTTAAAGATGAGAAATATAAAAGTATAAAAATCAGGAAAAATATGATCACTATGAATATTTTGGTTTTTTTTTCAGGTAATTACCCTATCATTTAGAGATCCTCAATAGTAAAAGATTGTCCACACTAATAAGACCAATAAACATAGCTATCATTTAAGGATAACATTTTTATAGCAGGTATTATTATCACTTTTCTGTACATTTACATCTTTAACCTTAAATAATACTCTACTTAGGTTTATTTACCTTGTTTTACACATAACTTATAAGCAGAGCATTTAAATACATTATCATAGTTCATCAATTTTTAAGTAGTCAAGATTCAAACCAGTATCTCTGGCTCCCAAGCCTAACGTCTTAGTCACTATACTATATTAAAATGATAGAATAATTCATTACAGAAACTTTTTTAAATTATGCAGAAAGAGTAAAGAAAGTGGGAAAGTGGGAGATAGACATGAAAACAAAAACACTGCTGTTGTCTAACAGGGTTTAAGCCTGCTGAGTATCTCATGTAAACCTGGGCTGCTCAGCACACAGACTGGTGACCCCCAAGGGAATGTCCACAGTGAGGAACCACATTTTGTGTAGCAGAAGCTCTTTGGTGGATGTGGACAGGACACTGAAATATCTTATTATACTGTGCCCATTTCAACGGGGATGCCCAGGTGCCTGGCAGGGAGGGTAATACCACCAGCACCCCACTACCACCCCCTATGGGAAGGCTTATGTTCTCAACATTGCTTCCTATAAATGTGTCAGAATACATCTAAAAGGAAAAGTAATATTGCAGATCAAAATAAGAAGGATAGTCAACTGACTTTAAGATGCAGAAATTTTTATGAAATATCCAGGCAGGCCCAACAGAGTCATAATCATTTTTGTATAAGTGAAAGAAGAGAGAGTGTCAGAGTGATGTGATAAGACAAAGACTTCTCTGCCCATTTTTGTTTTAGAAAATAGAAGAAGGCTGCAAAACAAGGAATACCAGCAGCCTCTGGAACCTGGAGAGTTAAAGAATCAAATTGTCCCCTGAGGCCTCTGTTGTGGTTTAGACCTACAATGTTTCCCAAAAGCCTGATGTATTCAGAGGTGGGAGCGCATGGGGCTCCTACTTATGAATAGATTCATCCTCTGAAGAATCCATAGCTAAGCATACTGTTAGGAGACAGGGCCTGGTCCAAAGAGGTGGGTCACTGAGAGAGTGACCTGGAAGAGTGTGTTCCCTCCCAGTCTCTTCTCTGCGCACTTTTTACTTCCAGACTGCTCTGATGGTAGTTTCTTGCCTTCACCAGGCTCTGCCTCTGTGCCGTTTCTGCCTTGGCCCTAGCTGGCCATCCATGGACTGATACCTCTGAAACCGTGAGCCCAAATAAACCACTCCTCCTTTTGGTTGCAGGTGTCCATTATTGTGTCCCAGCAGTGAGTAAAGTGACTAAAACAAGCCCTGAAGCAGCCTTGGCAGCACCTTGATTTTAGACTAGTGAGATCCATTTTAGACTTTTGGCCTCCAAAAGCATAAAATCATACACTTTTATTGTCTTAACACTAAATTGGTGTAGTTTGATACAATTATAATAGGAAGTTAATGCATTTTCCCCTGACGTCTTTCTTTCCGGTCACCTAACATTATTTTCGTCAGCAGTCTAAAGACATTCAAACTGTCGGGCAATAGCCGAGTATAAATTTAACTCCAGACCGCAAGACCTCCATATGAAGGAGATAACTACATATATTACTCAAATCTCTGCCCGGCTACGACGGCTACTTTCGATTGCCCTAGAGAACCATCAGGCTCTTGTTAACTCAAAGCATCATGTGGAGCTAAATCACTCATGAACTAGATGTGATTTGTTTTCCTTTTCTACCAGCATGCCATAAGAAAATTCTCCATCGCTTCATATGCTTGGGCTGAGTAAAAATGTTAGTGTGAGAGAAATAGCAGGTGAGATGAAATGAGAATGACTTGCTCATGTAATTTCCTTGAGTTCTCTCAGGATGCATAGGCCAGTGCTGAAAAAGCCATTTTCATAGCTTGAAATTTTGGCCTGAAGAATTTAAAAATGTCCTGGTCATGGTGGTTAATTCTCGACATGTGGTCAGCTGGTGTCCCACGACTAGGTACTCTCTATTTGGACCAGGAAGCCTGCTGGGAGAGACTTTTTTAATAGTTCCCCACTGTTCAAGGAACTTACCATCAACCCAGTAAGCATGTATATACAGAATGCTTCCAGCGGCCTGTCCTGAGTGAAGGAGGTAACACACAGTTCAAACTACAGCAAGCCCGCTCCTGTGGGCACCACATTGATCTGCTTTTTGTCACTGTGACCAAATACCTGAGGGGAGATACATAAGGGATGAATGGTTTATTTTAGCTCACAGTTTCATAGGTTTTAGGGCACAGGCAGCTGCAGCCAAGGTGGAAATATCATGACAGAAGGCTCGACAGAAATAACCGGTTCTTCATGCAGCTGGAAGCAGAGAGCAAGGCAGATACCAGGGACCAGAGATGCCCCAGGGAAAGCTTCAGCGATTCCCTTTTTCCACCAGGCCCTGCCACTTTCTACTTATGCCCTCAATTAGGACTCACATTTAATCCAGCGATGAAGATAGAGACCTCAGAATCCAGTCACCTTCCCAAGCCCAAAGGAAGTATGAGATTTTTGGGGGGATATTTTAGATCTAACTGCAACAGGCATCACTCAAAACTGCAAACCTTCGATACCATGAAACAAGTGGGTAAAACTGCATTTATAAAATGATAGGTGCTGTGTTACAAAGTGAGGTATATGGTGTCTCACAGCTCAGGTTCTGTCACCCACTCTGCTCTTACCTTACTTCAGAACAAACATTCTGCCACAACAGAGCTCAATTGATTTGTTAAAACATTCACAGTTTGAAAATCCCCGATTCTTTCTCAGGTTTGTCTCCCAGACTTTGCAGTTCATTTACCTTCCAAGGACATCCTGGAGTGGCCTCGGGTTTGTTTCTGCACACCGGTTTCAATAAGCAGAATGCCATCAGTGCAGTTATCATGAGTCAGTGCAATGGCTGCAGATTTTTACAAAATGTCAAGTCAATCAAGGTCCTCTGGACCACATTGTCATAGGGAGCACAATTAGCATAGCCCTGCGGTAAGCTAGTCCATATGAACTGCTCTCTTTCCTGTGTAGATTCAAGCTGTTTTGATAGCCTTTCCTGAGAGGGGCTGACAGCAAATATTCACCAGATCCACAGTTGCACAGCAAGTTCCTGAGGCTGTTGTGTCCATTTGTTCTACTACAGTCAGGGCATGGGCGCTGCAGCTGTGATTGGAATTACCGCCTGGTTATATTTTCAGAAGTCAACTGTCATTGTATATCACCCATTTAGTTTCTTGGAGGGGTGTATTGGTCAGCTTTCCCACTGCTGGGGCAAATACCTGACACCTGACTTAAAGGAAGATAGGTTTACTGTGGCTCACAGTTTCAGAAGTTTCAATCCGAGTTTGGCCATTTCCAAGGCGGAGACGTCAGTGCAAAATGGAGTGGGGGAGCAAAATTGTTCACTTCATTGTGGCCAGGAAGCGGAGCTCAGGGGTAAGAGCATAAGAAAGGGACAAGATGCCCTCCAAGGGCATGCCCCCAGTGACCAAACCCTTCAACTGGGCCCCACTTCCTACAAGCCCACTGAGCTGTGAATGTCAGCTGACTAATCATGGATGAGTACAGCACTCCCACAATCCAGTTACCTTTGCAGGAATCTGAGTCCAGCCAATCTGAGAGTTAAGGTAAACAAATACCTGTGGTCATAAGACTGAAGTGCAGAGACCGGGATGAGGACCAGAGCTTCCTCTAAGGCACCATTTACCTCTGTAATCTTGGCCATTTTGCAATCCTGCTTCTGGTTTAACTTTAATTGGTGGATGGAAGAAGAGCATCATGGTACTTTCAAAAGCTCCTTCTTCTTGGCCTTCCTACTGTGATGTTTTAACTACAGGCCATAGGACAAGGAATTATTCAACATTATTATGTTAATATTACGGTCTTTATATACTAACAACGAAATTGTGATACAAATGGTTTTACCTTGACCATGTTCAGGTAGTTACTCCAAGGCAGGCAGCACATAAACTTGGAAGTCTCCCAGACCTCTACATGAAAGAATTTACGTTATTTGTCCTAAGGATACAAGGGAAGAAAAGGAATTTTATGGTATTGATAGGATAATGAGCAGATCCATAAGAAACAAAGAACAAAAAAAAGAAAATAATATAGATGCCACAGGGCAAAGAAGTATAGATTAAACTTCATAAAAAGAGACACAAAGCCACTTTACTCTGGGGGGTATTATGTAGACCACATAACCCAGGCTCTGGTTTTAAGATTAGGAAACCATGACCCAGGGATTTGACCATATACTCATTCTCAATAGAAAACAGCCCAAGTTTAACCTTTTGAAAAAATGCTGAGCGTTGTTTTGTTTTTGTAGGTTTCTACTTATTTTAATCGGCAGGTAGCCTGTGGCTAACACTCAGCTGGTTTGTGAGACCCACACAGGAATCCTGGATGCTCAAAAGAGAAGTGAAGGAAGCCTAGTGCTCCCCTCGGTGAAACATGCACCAGGTGGGTCCTAGGCTCGTGAGTACAGTGTGGATCCCTCTTTCCCCTGTGGACTCACGCAGGTGACACATTTCCAGAGCTGATGTGTCCACTCGGGACCCACTTCCTGACCATGCATTCTGAAGAACACCTTCTCACCAGGTCTCTCTCATCTTTAGTTCTTGCACCCCCTTAGCAATGGTCATTAATTTAAATCAACTCTTAATTTACTTACATTAATCGTCTCCCAATGAAAAATGATTTTATGAAATCAGTGATTTTTTTTCACTATATTTTATTATTGCACATCAAGTTTCTCCAGATTAGAGCACTCTGGAACATGATACTTACAAAGCACAATATTAAAAATGCACCACTCAGACTCCAAATCCCTGCTTTTCCTGCAGGCTGCAATCTGGTTGCCAGAGGTTATCTAAGAAAAGACAGACAGCTGAAGATAAGAACATCCGCTTTAGCCATGATTAGCTGATTGGAAGATTGGGCTGCTGGTTTGAAGTGGAAGGATTTGCTAACATTCTCTGACTTAGACAGAGGCTTCCACTAAGTTTTAGGAGAAGTTAGGCAAACAGAAAATCACTCTCAGGTATGGGGCTTTAATTTCATGCTAGTGAAGAGAGCAAACGGACTCCTCTCTATTTGCAAACTTAATGTTTTAAAAGTCAACCCAGAAGGGCTGAGCCTTTGTGACCTTTTTTCCCTACAAAATCAATCAGTGAGAACCATTAGTCTTCATCCTGTGTAGAACCTGCATGAAGATAGAGAAGGAAAACACTTCTCAGGAAGGTCTACTTCAGAGCGACTCCTTATGGAAAGCTGAGTCATAGCAATGGAGCCTGGCCCCCTGCCACCTGCCAGGTCCTGCAGTCTGGATTTGGCAAAGCCACATTTCATATTTTGGTAAAAATAAACCGAAATTGAGTAAGTCAAAAAGTGTATACATAGGTAAGCAGAAAAATGAGTGTTCTAATTAGTGTTCTACAGTGACTCAGACTTCAGATAAAATTGGACTAATTTCATTACTAATTACAGTTGAACTCTTTGGGCAGTATGAATCCTGCTTGCTCCTTCTTGGGGTATAATCTCTATTTTCCAACACTAGTTGTTTGTAGTTTTTCCTTCTTCCAGAAAAAGATATCTGACATTCCATTCTTCCCTTATAATCCCTTGCAGCTTCTTGGTCAAATCAAACCTCAGCTCCAGGATAATTCTCTTTATTCGAGCTTTCTGACTGCACCTACCTTAGGTTATGTGACTGCCATGAATGGTTTGCTCTCTCAGAAGGACGGCTGCTCTTAGCTGTGACCTGTGACCTGCAGTGATGCTCCTGTGATAGCACCTCTGCACCCTCATTTGTTTTGTGTGTAGACATCCGCTAAGCAGAGCGGAAGGAGGCCCTGCCTGAGGGAGGACTTTAAGAGCTATTCTATTGTTAGCTTTTACTCTCTCCTTCTGTCCAGTAAAAATAATGCTTCCATTTGGGTGTGTTGTTCTGTTGCTAAATCAAAGGGATGTTCGCTGACCCCACAGCCACTCACCAATAATGTGTGTAAGCAATGTAAGTCTGGTGTTGAGAGCTGCTGAAGTTTTAGGGTTCTTGATTAGAAAAGCTTGCTAATAAGTTATATACGAGAAATTTTTCATGTTATTTAAATTTCAAAACAGGCTATTTGTGGGTATGACAGAAAATATTTTGTACAATTTACCTGTTTTCATTTGTCATTTATGCTTTCAACCTGATTCCTTTGGGTTATGGTTTTAGGGGAAGAAAAAGACATGCATGAATCACCAATTTATTTAATAAAAATAGAGAAATTAATGATTTAAAAGCCTCATTTAGCAGGGCCAGTGGTAATGTATCATTTAGGCATTTTTACTGTCCTCTGAATCTGCTATGGAGTTTATTGAAAACATTATCCAAAGTAAGTTCTTGGTGAAGAGGAGAAAGTAAAGACTTTGTACACTATTACTTTTAATTCTCAGACTTACATCTCCATGCAAGCAAAAGATGCAGTGTTATGTCTTGTGTGTAGATGACCTCTCCCCCACACCAAGCCTCATGCAGGCATGAGGGAGGGCATTTCAGAGGGAGCTGGATCTAGAGTGTGTGATGCTGGGATTGAGGGTGTGTGATTACTAAATTAGTCCGTTGATTGGTTTGGTATATTTCTGGGAGTGGATAATAGGAAAAATCTCCTTGGGTGTGAGTGCTTTAAGGGTATATAGCCTGGAAAATATATAAGGGACAGAGAGAGGGCTGCTGTGGTCACATGCTGCTTGCTGCTTTGCTGCCTTCTATCCGCCATGATCTGTTTCTCCTCTTTGATGTCCTCTGCCATGCCACCCTGCCTGGGACTCAGCTAACTATGGACTGAAACCTCTACAGACTGTGAACCAATTAAAACTTTCTTCCTTTAACTTGGAGTGTTGGGTATTTTGTCTCAGCAATGAGAAAAGTAATGAAGACATGCAAACATCAGTATAAGGAAATGTTTAACATTAGATTTTTCTTTTTCTTGAGCCAAATTCAGCATCAATAAAAGCACATCATTATGAGAAAAAAGAAGGAAGGGAGGGAGTGAGGGAGGGAAGGAGGAAGAGAGAGAGACAGAGAGAGAGAGAGAATCTGTTTTTTTTTTACCTACCTGGTATCTAAAGACTATCCCTAGCTTTTATTTTTGAGAAATCCTAAAAATCTATGTCCCTATAAAGTCTATTGTACAATAAGCTTTGACATAGAATATATAATTTAAAATTTCTGAATATATATATTCCTTCAAGAAAAGAGTAATATCTTATTCTCTCATAGTAATTAGCATTTAACAGATTCTACAAGACAGTGCACAATTAGGAAGTGTGTATAAAATAAATATATGATGTCATTTCTACTATTACTTACTTTATGAGTATAGTTAATATTTTTTAAAAGTGGGCAAAAATAACTAATATTTTCCACACAATGGAATAAAAGAAAAGTTACTTGAACAAAGTCATGTATTATATACAAAATGCTCCTTAACCAACCAGTGAGATGGATCTAAAATTTCTGGAAATAGGGAATTGAGGATTTTAAAATCATTAAGCATGATTAAAATTTCAGTGGGAACTCAATACAGTATGCAAAGATTTTGCAGATTCTTCAATGAGCAATTGCTATATTGAATCATGAAGACTTCTTTTTCTTAACAGATGTGGATCATGAATAGGTTTTGTTGCTCACAGATTTTCAAACATGAAAGTCACCACTGCAGACAATACATTTGGATAAATAATAATTTATCAGAAATCCTATGGTAAAATGGTACCATTGATGTGAAAATACTAATATAACTGTCTAAGAGAAAAGATGATAGCAGGAAAAAAGAATATTTTGCTTAATAGAAACCAATAAGGATAGACCAGATATTTTTGAAAAGGTAAGAGCTCCCTGTATCTTTTAAACCAAGCTAGAGAAAAGCAAGGAAAGAACAATTCAAACATATTGAGAGCTTTAAAGTTTTTCTCTATATTATATTTCCCCAAACTTTCCCCAATCTTTGTTTAAATCACCAGTGATACTGAGATTATCAGGTACACATCTGAGGTGCTAGAATACTTCTAACAAACTGCAAATTACTTCCCTAGGGGAATGAATATTTTCAGCCTATCTGATATGTTGCTAGCTGACATTTTATTAACTTGCTTGTCCTCAGACTCTGTAATATTTTAAATGCTCAATCAATAGTTTAAATTGCCAGGACCATGGCAAAATATTTGTTTATAACACACTTTACAAACATTACAGTATTTTTTAAGATGTGGGTGGTACCAATAATGTCTGCTTTTTTCAGATGCATTCTAATTTCACTCCACAAATGCATTTACCATTAGATACTGATTAATCTATCTATATCAATAGCAATTTAGTATAATTTTCATGGAATGCAGACTCTTGAATATTACACAGTCTAAGATTAATCCAGTATATTAATATCATTATGATTAGGGAAAATATGACTCAAAAATCTTGAGGTAACCTAAAATAAAGCCAAATGTATTCTGTTGTATCAGTATAGAATATATATATATATATATATATATATATTTGGAAAGTTAGGGTAGATATAGAAATATGTCAACAATAAGTGAAATTTCTATAAATATGAACAATAACCAGCTTTTACTTTTATATTTTTGTAACCATTTCTTTACTTGTGTATTTTATTCTCAAATAAAAATAACTTCCAATGACAAATAGAATTCTTTGTGCAGGCCAATTAGTAGTTACATAGTTTTATACTTGCAAATTTGAATTCAAGTTTAAGGAAACAAAGTTACTTTAATTTCCACAGAGAAATCTTAAAGAGTGAATTTGAATCAGAGGGGAAATAAATAAATGCCCACTATTTATGTATATATATATATGATATAATATAATATATATATTTCCTGGATATTAGCAATACTTGATTTCTACATTGATCACTTTCTAAAAAATTATATTGATGCAATATGGTTAATGTAAGAGATACCATTAAATATTATAAGAAATTAAAATGTACTTATTTACAAACTTTTCTTTCTGTTTTAATCTTTGTATTTCTTTTCAAATAAAATGACTAGAAATAAAAAAAAAACCCTCAGAACAATTCTATATTCTACTTCCTGGTTCTGTTGGCAGGTTGTATAATGGATTTAGAAAAATACAAAGCATATTTTAAGTACATCTTTAAGGCAGTACTTCTGTCACATCCGTGTTGATAGGAGACGTTCACATTGCCGTCTTGCTGTTTTGTAAAGTGAATGCTATTATCTCAGCACTGTAATTTCATCACTTAAACAGGCGTTTAATTTAATATTCTCTCTAATGATCTACCAGGGAGTATCTGAAGCTTTTTATTAAAAATATTTACACTCAAGTATACAGATATATTACTTTTAAAAATAGTTAACATTATGAGTAATGATTTCAAAATTTTAAAACCCACTAAATTTCTTTAATTTGTTTTTTAATGTAAGAGAAAATCATGCATTAATTTAAATTTATCCTGTGAAAGTGAGTAGACCAAATTACTATTTTATTACTTCCCTCAAGTAGTTAATTAAACTAGGCTACTGGCTGGCTCATTATTGTAAACTAATGTTTTATTTAAATATAAATGAGCAGGAATTTTTAGTGTAAAAGCTGAGTTCAGCCTAAGGACTTTGACATACATGTGTTTTGTTTCTTCTAAGAGACTCACAAAAAATGGGCAAGATGAGACCTAGGAGAAAAAAAAAATTAAAATCTTAGAAGATTTAATCTCATCTGCTCCTTGATTCTTCATCTGTGGAAGACAAAGTGAGGGCATCAGGGCTTCTGTGGCTGAGATGCACAGTCTCATCATCCGTGGTGATTTCATGTGACAATGACATGAAAATTCTGCGCCTTGATAGTTTACTCTCTACCATACACAGAGCAAAGTGTGTGTTTTCACTCAAATTGCTCACTTACTTCAAAAGCCGGGGCAGAGGTATAACAGTAAAAATAATCCCTTAGTCTACAGCAGGAAAATAGTGAGAAAGATTATTTATTTAACAAACAGTCTTTCTTATGTATGGATAGCCCTTTGGTCTTGGAGGTGGCATTCTGGGACGAAGGCTACTACTAGTTTCGAGGGAATAAGCCAGTGGAAAAGGAAAGAGAATCAAAAATTGTATTTGAGAGTTTGTCCATGATTGAGACTGGAAATGTGTGCCCCATCTTCAGTCACACTTATTGGGTGTCACTTAGTCATATCTTCCTAAGGAGACTGGGAAATAAGAACAACAAATGACTTCATAATTCACAATCATAACAGATTATACAACAGTTCTCCTAACAAAAGAAATCACGTTGTATTGATCTAGGTCATCATAAAATACAATGAAAAGAGCAAACTTCTGATCATTAGTTACTCAATTATTTCACTAATTCATTTTTATTGAGTGGTACCTTGGTTCACGAACTTAATTCTCTCCACAATTCTGATCACAAACTGAATTGGATCTGAACTGAGTCAGATTTCCCCATAAGGTCAACATTAAGCCTAGCCATTGAATTTGACTCAGTTTGCAACCAATTCAATTTGTGACTGGAATTGTGGAAAGAATTAAATTTATGGACCAAGGTACCACTGTAATTTGCAATACATAATCACTGCATTTTTTGGGAGGGCGGAACTGGAACATGCCCAGATCACTTGATCATTTTGTCTCCCCTTTCACTTCTTGGACCTCACCATTAGCTGCATCCACATCCCATCTCCACAAAGTCTACATCCCTGTTTCCTATCAACTCTCTTTATTTTACTTTAAAAATATTTATATTCTGAATTTTTCACATAAGATAAATCATGTGATACTTAACTTTCTATATCTGATTTATTTTATTTAACATTACAATCTCAAAATGCATTTTTTTTACAAATGGCTCAAATTTATCCTTCTTTATAGTAAAGTCATACTCCCTTGTGTGTATACCCTATTTTCTTTATCCCTTCATCTTTTGATGGGAATCTAGACCACATCTATAATTTAGCTATTGTGATTTTTACACCTATAACCATGGATATGTGTCTGTCTCTGTAATATGATGACTTTAACTCTTTTGGGAAGATACCCAAAGAAGCATAAGGAGCTAAATAGAGTTTCTATTTTTAGTTTTTTGAGGGACCCTATACTGATTTTCATAGTGGTTGTACTTGGTAAAATTCACAGCAACAATGTACAAAAGTTCCTTTTTTTCCCCTCCACAACCTTACCGGTAATTGTTGCTTCTTGAAATCTTTAAGAGCAATCCTTGCTGGAGTAAGATGAAATCTCAAGAGATGTTTTGATTTTCATTTTCCTAATGGCCAAAGATGCTGGAATAGTTTTTTCCGTGTACTTATTGGTTATTTCTACTACTTCAGTGAGAAGTGTCTATTAATTTTAATGGTTCGTCTTTGATTGAGTCTTTTTCCTTTTGGATCTAATTTACTTGAGTTCTTTATATATCCTAGGCATTAGACCTCTATGAGAAGAGTAGTTGAAAACATTTTTCCCATTGTGTAGGTTATTTCTTCACTTTGTTGGTTGGGTCCTTTGCAGTATGGAAGTTCTTTATCTTAATGTAATTCCTTTTGCTGATTCATAGTATTGTTTCTTTAGGGTTCCATTAAGAAAGTTCTTGTTGGGAATTTAGCTCAGTGGTACTGTGTCTGCCTCCCAAGCACAAGGTTCCGAGTTTGAACCCCGGTATCAAAAAAAGAAAGTTCTTGCCAATTTTCAAGGGATTATCTTTCAAATTATTCAACGTGTCTGTTTTAATATCTAAGGATTTGATCAAATTTAATTTGATTTTAGTAAAAGATGAGAGACGTGAACAATTTCATTCTTCTGAGCATGCAAACAATTTTTACTGGTACTATTTTTTAGTGTGTGCTTTTGACTCTTTTGTCAAAATTCAAGTGGCTGAAGCCACATAGAGTTGTTTCTAGCTCTTCTGTTCCTTTGGTAACATATCTACTTCTATGGCAGAAACATGCTGTCTTTATTTCTGTATTTTTGTAGTATAATTTAAAGTCCAAGATTACAATTCCTCCTCCTTTGCTCTTTTTATTTAAGTCTGCTTTCACTGTTTTTGGTCATTTCTGCTTCCATATAAATTTCAGGATTACTTTTATAGTTATATGAAGAAATCTGTTGGCATATTGATTGAGATTGCATTAAAACTATATATCATTTTTAATAATATGACAATTTGGACAATATTGATGCTGCTTATACAAGAGCAGAAGATGCTTTTCCATTTTCTAATGGCCTCTTAAGCCTCATTTTTCAGAGTACTGTAGTTTTTATTTTAGAGGTCTTTCACTTCCCTGGTTAGGTTAATTCTCAGGTGTCTAAATTTTTTTTAACTCACAATGAATGCAATTATTCCCCTCATTTTTTTCTTTCTCAGTGGGTTCACTGTTGATATAGAACAGTGATGGTGAACCTTTTAGATCTTTCAATGATACAAACAGCCTGCAGCAGCAGGTGAGCCATACGTTCACCACCATTGGGGTAGAGGAATGTTATTGATCTTTGTGTGTTGATTTTGTATCCTGCCACTTTGTTGAATTTGTTTATTACCATTAGGAGTTTCCTGGTGGAATATTTTGGGCGTTTAATTTTTTGGATCATTTACTGTGCAGATAAGGATAGTTTGACATCTTTCTTTCCTATCCAAACCCAAAAAGGGTTTATCTCTTTCTCTTTTCTAACTGCTGTGGCTCACATTCCATGCACCATGTTGAACAGGAGTGTGGAGAATGCACCCCCATGTCTTGTTCCTGATTTTACAGTGAAGAATTGAAATGTTCCTCACTTAGAATGATGTTGACAGTGAATATGTCATAAATGCCCTTTTTATCATTGAAGTAAGGTCTTTCTATAACTTTATTGTTTAAGCTTTACCATAAATGGATCTTGGATTTTGTCAAAGGCCTTTTCTGGCTTCCACTGAGATGACTGTGCAATTTTCATCCTTATTTCTCTATGTGCTACATTTATTGGCTTATGTATGCTACACAGTACTTTCATCCCTGGGATGCAGCCCAATTGGCCATTAAATATAATTGTTTTAATGATTCATTGTGTTCTATTCACAAATTGTTGCTGATTTTTGTATCTATGTTCATTAAAGACATTGCCCTATACATTTCTATTTTTTGTTGAGTCCTTGTTCAGTTTAGACATCAGTAATTCTGGCTTCAAGGAATGAGTTTGACAGTGTTTCTTCCCCTTTCATTTCATGAAAGTATTTGAGGAATGCTAACATAATACTTCTCTGATGTTATGGGAAAATTTAGCAGCGAATCCATGGAGTTCTGTTCTTTTCTTAGTGGGTAGAATTTTTACTATTGCCTCAACTTTATTGCCTGTTATTGGTTTATTCAAAGTTTTTATATCCTCTTTGTTCAATTTTAGCAAATCATATGTATTGAGAAATTTATCCATTTCTTCTAGATTCTCTAATTTATTGGAATATAAGTTTTCGAAATAGTTTCTTATAATCCTCTGGATTTTTAAGGTGGCTACTTTGATTTTGTCTTTTTCATGTCTAATGCATTGATATGAGTCATTTCTTTCCTTCTTTTGGAAAGTTTGTCTAATGTTTCATTGGCCCCTTGTTTATCTCTTTTTAGAACCAACTTTGATTCATGAATCCTTTCTTTATTGTCTTAATTTAATTGATTTTCACTCTTTATAATTTCCTTCTACATGTTTTGAACTTGGATTGCTCTTATTTTTTCTAGGAGTTTGAGGGCCATCATTAGGTAATTTATTAAGGATGACTCTCTGTTTAATGTAGCCATTTAGAGCTATGCACCTGTGAGAATTATTTTCCATGTGTCCCATAGATTTTGGTATACTCTGCTGCTATTGTCATTTCCTTTATGAACTTTTGCAGTTTCTTTTCTGATTTCTTCTATGACCCATTGATTATTAAAGAGTATATAATTTAGTATCTATATGCTTGCATTGTTTCTGGTTACTTTTGCTGTTATTTTCTAGTTTTGTTCCACTGTGATATGATAAGATGTAGGAGATTATTTCAATTTATTTGTATTTGTTTAACCATCCTTTATGGCCAAACATATGATCTAGTTTGGAGAAAGCTTTATGTGCTACTGTGAAAAACCTGTATTTTGTTATTGTCGGATGAAAAAGTCTGTAGATAGATAGAACAAATAGATAGAACAAATAGATAGAACAAATCCATTTGTTCAATGGCATGTTGCACCTCATATTTCTTTGTTGATTTTTTTTGTCTGAGTGACCTGTCTACTTTTGATTGTTGGGTACTGAAGTCACCCACTATGATTGTTTGGGTATTTGTTTGTCCTTTTATATTAAGTAGTTTTTGCTTTATGAAATGGCAATGTTTGGGGAATATATATTTACAGTTGCTACCTTTCCCAATTTTTTCCTGTTGAATTGTTCCCTTTACCAGCATGTAGTGATTTGCCTTTTCTCTTGATCAGTTTTGACTTGAAGTCCCCCTTCTCTCAAATATAGATAGGAGTTCGTACTTACTTCCAGGCTCTGGAGGCATGGAGTATCACAAAATCTGTGTGCTGTTCTATGGATGAGGTTTGTCTCTTGCAGGCAACATACAGTTGGTTTTATTTTTTAATCCAATCTTCCAGTGTGTATCTTTTGATAGGGAAGCTGAGTCTATCTAAACTGATAGGTATTCACTGGATAATGGCATTGTATTATATCTTCTTTGGTACTGATTCTTTTAACATATTTTCCTTTCGTTTAACTGTTCTCCTGGTTAAGTGCATTCTTTCATTTGTACTCTTTGGTGATACTGACTGCATTGCTTCTGCTAGGGTTCTCCGGAGTAATTTCTGTGCTGCTGTTTTGGTGGTTATGAATTTCTTTAGATTCTCTTGTTTTGGAAAGTCTTCATTTCTCCATCAAGTTTGAAGGATAATTTTGCAAGATATTATAATCTGGATGGGCAATTGTTTTATTATCAGGCTTAAAAAAAAAAAACATTGCTCCCAGCTCTCCTGGATTTTAAGGTTTGTGTTGAGAAACCTTTTACTCTGGTGTAAGTTACTTGATCTTTTTTTTAAGATGGCTTTTAGTATTTTCTATGTATGTTGGATTTTTGAGGATTTGAAATGATGTGTCATGGAGTTTCTTTGCTGGTCATGACTAGTTAGGGTTCTAAATGCCTCATATATCTGGATACTCACTTTATTCCCTAGATTTGGTAAATTTTCTATAATTTCAGATAATAAGTTTTGTATCCCTTAGTAATGTCTTCTTATCTTCCCTTTTAACTCTTATCATTTGCCTTTTGTTTTGTTTTTAGTTATCCAGCAAGTGTGACATTCTGGTTTGGAGGTGTGTGGTTGTCCTTGGGGTATCACTGAGTGTACGACCTCCCACATCAACCTTGTCTTCAGGGCCTAACAATGTCTCCTCCTCTTCATTGAACCCATTGCCCACATTTTCAATTTGTTTTCATATCCAGGATTCTTCTTGATGCCTGTTTGCACTCTCTAATTCTTTACTAAAGTGCTTTTTCATGTACTGCATTGCCTTAATTCAATAAATGTTCTATGTCTTCTTTAAGTTTGTCAAACACATTTTTATGAATTGAATCCTTTCTCATTTATTTTTATCTGTCTTTAGCTCATTGAATGTCTTCTTCATTTGCTGGATTCTTCCTTGATCTCTTCAAACATATAACCATTTCATTTTGAGTTTTTTACTTGGAACTTCTCTCAATTCGGTATAAGAGAGATCACCTTTTAGAGGCTGAAGAGTATTTGGCAGTAGCTTATTTCCTTATTTTGTCCTTTTACTGTGTTTGTGTGTGTATGTGTTGAGGGTTGGAGGTCATTAAGATTAGAAAATTCTGTTGCTACTGTGGAGATCTCTTTGTTTAATGTATGTCCCCTGATCATGTGCTCTGGGCTTTGGTAATTTTTAATGTCCACAGATCTATTAATCCTACTCAGTCCTGATCACTGGGTTACAAGGAGAGGACAACTGCTGGTTGTATCAGCATCTACAGAAATAACCATATATTAACCATATAAGTTAAAACTTGGTTTAAAATTTTCACAATTTTTTCAAACCTAGGACAATAATAAATCCAGGAAGATAGTAAAATATTACTGTTGACAAATAGGTTGAGATGTACAGTAAAAGCGAAGGAAAATGGATAAAAAAAGAGTTCCGAAAGAAGGAAGGAAGCAAAAGAGACATCAGGAAATGAAGGAAAAAAGAGAAATAGGCTTTGATAACATTATCTTCATGTGTGGAATGGAGGGAGGAGGAGGAAAGGTTTGAGAGATTATTTGCAGGGATGAGAGAGAGGAAGTGAGAGACGGATGTATAACTAGAGATTGATAGAAGATGTAAGAAGGCTGAAACCAATTCCCATTCTGGTAGAAAGCTTGTGTTTTTCATACACAGTTTTTGGAGAGGGTTAACCTGACATGGTCAAGAAACACACTATATGAACTAAAGGAATAATTAACCTCTGTCCTTCATTTCAAGTATACAAATATCTCACATATATATTCTGAGAGAGGAGACAATGAAATAAAAAAGTAAAATAAGATAAAAATAGAAAAAAAATATTTAAAAAGATATTGTGCTGATAGCATTTGCATCATTCAGAACCAGCAGAAACAGGAGGAAGGATTTGAGAGAATGTGATTCAGAACGTAAGTAAGGGGAAGAATGAGTTTTAGGGTTGTGTGAAGGAGAGTGAGGGGAGATTGTGTCTGATTTGTGACAAATCCACAAAGCTAAGTGAGTGCTATGAAACAGCTTGTGATGTAGGAGAAGCTGATGTGACTGGGTGAAGAACTGTAAAGATAGAGGCACTAACTCTTCGTCCTACACCCTGCCTACCAACCAACCTGCCAGCCCCCTAACCCTTATCCAAAACAATACTAGATCAAAGGTAGAAAGAAAAAAGAACAAAAAATGTTTGGTTGATAAGTAGCATTCATGTAATGTAAGAACTAGGAGGAAGGAAGAGTTATGAAAGGGCCTGAGAAGGAAAGTAAGAAGAAACAAAAGGATGAGAGTTTGAACTGAACATTGTAGAGGGTACAGGAAGATTGAGACCAGTTTATGATAGAACTGAATAACTGCTTTAGTTAGCCTTATGAAACATCCCTTGGCATGGAAAACCCAGTGGCACCTTGTAAGAGCAGTAGCTCAGATTCCTGTGTTCTTTCTGTCACACAACACCTCCCCTTCCAGCTCTTTCCAAAAGCAATACCAGATGCAAAGAGAGAAAAATAAATCACACACATACGAAAACACCAAATGTCCTCTGAGTCCTGATCATACTGCAATCAGAATGCGATCAGTGTGTGCTTTCTCCTTAGTTAAAAAAAGCAGAGATTTTGCCTTGTAGACCAGGAAGGCATGGAGTTTCAGTTCTCAGGGACTGAGACAGGTAGTTGAATTTGTCAACAAGTGTTGATTCTTCTTCACCACTTGGTGCCCACCAGTGAGTGAAGGGGCTTGGCTTCCGGGTAGACTACCATGCCTGCTTCTTGTCCCCTCCTCTTGGGCATCCAGAGCTCTGCTAGGTTCCAGTTGCACTCCAGGCAGTGGCTAGGCACAATGCTTGCCCCTGTCTTACAACCAGATACCTAAGATCTTTTTGGAGAGGGAGGGGAGGGGAGGCTCAGTGGACACTCAAGCTCTCAGTACTCCGCTGGTCTCTGGAGGGGCTGCCTTTCCTCTGTGATCACCCCCAGCTGCTGACCTTTGCTCTCCGCACACCTCTCCAAGTGAGCATGCCATGCACCTTCCAGCCCTTCCATGCGTCCCTACTGCTCTGCTTGCACCAAGCTCCCTGCCTGTGCCTCTCAAAGAGCTTCTACCCAGGCCACGAACTGAGTGCTGCTCAGGGCTCAGGAGGAGGCCCCTTCTGCGTGGAGGAGGGGAGTGATCCCATGCAGCTCAGGGCTCGGCAGCCTTTGGAAGGTGAGTGACTGATGGGCTCCACAGGGACAGGCTTGGGGCATCAAGGTGGGAGGTGGGCATGCCTGCGGTGACAAGGCTCTGCTGTCTTCTCCCCCCTCCCCCCTGAGTCACAATGACCATAGCTACTGCACAGCCGTGAGTCTCTCCTTGTCCTAAAGATCCCGGCCCCTGAGCAGGACTGTGCCCTTTGTCCCTCCCTGTCTTCACAACACCTCCAGTCCTCTGAGCGCTTCTCTGGGTTGGACCTCCCTTTGTGCCTGGTCTGAGGAGCCCCTGAAGAATGCTCGCTCCCTGCCCCACGTTCAGTGGGCCGGGAGCTGGCTCAGGTGGGCCCTGGGCAGTGGCTGCTGGGCCCTGCACTTGGCCTCTTCTCTCATGGTTGGATCTTTTCTGTTCTGATGCCCCTCACGTGGTGGGATTGCCCTTCCGGCTGCCTTCCTGTGCTGGGTTTTGGTTGCCCTTTGTTTCCTGGTGGCCATCGAGCTTGATGGGCAACTTCTGAGGTCTCAGGAATACTGCTGCCTCCAGTCTTATGGTCACTAACTCTCAAGGATCTGGAAAAATTAGTGCATACTTCGGACTCTTCATTGACCGATTATACATTCTTTTAATTATTCAGCGTCAAATTGCACTCATTAACTAATTCTGAGTCTCCTGATGACCTTGCTTCTACTGGGAAAATGCATAAATTGCTGACCACGATCAATGATCACTGGCACACAGTGGTCTCGGGTGTTGCCTGGGATTTTGCTGGCTTAATCTCAGTGACAACCCTTTGATGATGAGACTAGGATCAGTGCCTGCATATATAGAAGAGGCATAGAAAAGAGGAGAGAACTTAAGTGAAACCTGTTAAATGAAAAATCCAGAATTTTGAATCAAAGATGTTTTGCTCTAGAGTTTATACTTTAAGAACCTGATTGTGAATTCAAAACTAACAAATTCCTTTTCTTCCTTCCAACTTCCAAAGTTGTAAGTGTGCATGAAATGTGAAGGGTTCTTCCTTTCACAAGTTAGCCTTACAGTCTTTAAAGGAGTACATTATTTTCAAACACAGCTACATGTTAACTATATTGGCACCTAAAAGCTTAAAATTAATTTATAGATTGCTAGTACAATTTCTGCAACGAAGTGTAAATTTTATCTTGATTGTTATTTGATGTCATCACAAGGTATTACTTTAAAGGATGAAGGATTATCCTCACAGCTGGGTGATTCTGGGAAACTTTAGGAGGAAGCAATTTTAGAAGAGCTGGTAGGGCCAGGAAGCAGAGCTGGCAGCAGGGTCTGCAGCCCTGGGAACCCAAGCTTCCCTGTAATCAGGCCCTCAGTGCCATCATTGCTCCTGCTGTCAGGAAAGACTTATCAGAAGACAGGAGATGATCCCCTTTCTTCTTCTCAGAGATCTCAGGGATTCTTGTCCAGCTGTTTGGGTCATAAGAGAAAAGCACCTTGGTTATGTTGTTTTTTATTTTCCTTAAATTCTTTTACTGGTACATTTTAGGTATACAATACATTTACATTTCTCATTGGGAATTGTACCTTTACATGATGCATCTTGGTTCTTATTTTTTCCCCATTCCCTGCCCTCCCTTCACCCCTCCTCTCTTCCCTATTTACAAAGACTTTGTTTCCATTTTTTCCATGTCTCATAATTTTTCCTTTCCCTTCTATCCTTACCCCTACCCCTCCCACTTCCCTTACCCTTTTGGACCTTTTCTTCCTATTTCACATTATCAATTATTCATTTTAATCATTGGTACATTTTAGGTATACAATATAATGACATTCATCATTGGAAATTTGGACCTTTACACAGTCTCTCTTGGTTCTTATTTTTCATGCTTCCCAGCCCTCCCTTCAACCCCTCCACCCCTCCCTATTTACAAAGTCTTTGTTTCCATTTTTTCATTTTCTCATATTAATTCCATTCCCTTCTTTCCTTTCCCCTACCCCTCCTACTTCCCCTTCCCCTTTGCCCCTTTTCTTCCTATTTCACATTATCTATTATACCTTTTAGTCCTTATTTACCCTTTCAGTTTCTCACACTAGAGAAACTATTCGGTATTTACCCATGTGTGTCCTATTTATTTCACTTAAGAGTATCACCTCAATGTGCATTCAGGTAGCTATAATTGTCTCTAATTTCTCATTTTTTATGGCTGAGAAGTACTCCATTTTATTAAAAAAAACCATATTTTCTTTATCCAGTCTCCAGTTGATGGTCATTTGGGCTGCGTCCAAATCTTAGCTATTGCAAATTGTGCTGCTATGAACATGGGTGCATATATATCACTGTGGTATGATTCTTTCAATTCTTTGGGGAAGATCCCCAGCAGTGGAATAGCAGGGTCAAATGGGACTTCCAGTCCTAGTTCTTTGAGGTATCTCCATACTGATTTCCACAGTGGTTGCACCAGTCTACACTCCCACCAGCAGTGGAGCAGGGTTCCTCTTTCCCCACGCCCCACCAGCATTTGTTATTGGTTGATTTCATGAAGTTCTACAAGCAGTGAGAGAAAAGAAACAAATCACACACAAAGGAAAGCCCATCAGAATCACAGCAGACTTCTCAATGCAAACCCTCAAGGCAAGAAGAGCTTGGAGTGACATATTCCAAGCCCCAAAGGAAAACAGCCTCCAACCCAGATTGATGTACCCTGCAAAACTGTCTTTCAAAATTGATGGAAAAATAAGGTACTTTCATAACAGAGAGCACCTTAGGAACTTCATGAATACCAAACCAGCACTCCAAAAAATTTTAGACAATTACCTAGGAAGAGACAATGAGGATCACAACCCCAGGAAGTACAGCAGAATGAACCTATCAGGCACAACAAGAAATTAAATGTAAAGGGGGATAATCCAACAAAAAGAAAAAGTCATGACAATGATAAGCCAATATGTATCAGTTATAACCATCAATGTTAGTGGTCTCAATTCACCAATCAAAATAAATAGACTGGGAGAATGGGTCAAGAAGCAAAATCCAACAACATGCTGTTTTGATTCATTGAGTGAGTATTCTTTTTTTTTTTTTTTTTGGAGGTTAAGAAGAGGAGTTTATTGAGAGACAGAAGGGGGACCAGAAAGTGGGTTGCCCCCATACAGTGAGTATTCTGTGGTTCATGGTGACACATGAATCTTTCTGCTGAGTATTACATGGTATGTATATGCACTCGATCTTTTTCTTCCACTAAGCCAGTGGCAAAGTTAATTATTTGTGAGATTATAAATTTAAGTGGCAGTTAGTCTAAATATGACTTGTCTGAAGATTGTACTGACAGAATAGTTTATTTTAAATATTAGATTGCTGGCATTTCTTTTATAATTTGAGTGTTCTGATTTAATGCCCAGTGGTCTGTGTAAATACAAGATACAATTGGATCACATCCTGTATCTGTTTTGGCAATCTCTCATGAATTACCCTTAATGGTAACTTGGGCAGTGATGTTAAAAATCGTAATGATAATATAATTATCACACTTGTTGAGCTCCTAATATGAGCTATGGAGTGTGCTAAGATACTTATCAACATGGAACCCATAGAGCTTCTCAATGGGCCGCATAATTCTGATGGAAAGCAGACATATCCTTTGTTTATTTCACTTTGGACATAGCTGCTGTAAAATGTTTCCACACAAGTAAAGCTAGACAAGAGATAAATTAGGGCCCAGAAAAGCAGATGGAGTAAACATTTCAAACATGAGGATTATTTTTCTTTTAACTAAATGTATGTAAAGCTTTAGCTTTAAGGTCTTATAAGTTACTCTTTCTCTGTATAGCAGCTGCTTAAAGTAATTGAAAAAAAATTTCCCTGCCAAAAGAGAGTAAACGATTTCCTCTGTCATAATCTATAATTTCAACATTATTGTCCCCTCTTGGATAGCAAAATGCTTAACATTCTTTTAAAAATGAGTTTAGGAAAAATACTTCTATGCATGCTACAGACGTATCTGATTACATGTGCTGCCGGTTATAGTGACCTGCTGTGATCAGTTTGCATACAAACAACTTTTCTCTCATCTTACTTTTTTTTAAATTTCATATAAGCTAAACATGTTTGCTAGAACTGTGTAAGAGTACAGAAGGATATGAATTAGACTCTGCAAAACTTTTCTGTCTATTTTGCCCATGCTATGTTAGAATGCCTTAGCCTAATTCTGCTATGTAGAGAATCCAGTTTCCTTCATGTTCAGGCATTTAATGCAGACAAATGAACCAACATTCAGCAAGACAAGAACTGATGCTATAATTGTATTATAATAAATGAACAGCCTAATCATACAGCCTCCCTCCCACAACAAGGCCTTTGCACTGAGCTACAGCCTCAGTCCCCTCCTTCATATTTTATTTTATTTTGAAACATGTCTTTTGCTAAATCACTGCATTTTCTGTCTATGAAACTGTTTTATGGCATTGTAAACCAATCAAATACCTTACATTGGAGTGGCACATGGTTAATAATTTTATACCTTTGCATAGATGCTTTGTATTCATTCCATTTGTAATTTCTATTACAGTAAATTAAGTTGCCATAGATCACCTGCTAATTATTTACATCAAAAGTTGAAGCTTGAAGCAACCTCATTGTTAAATCGTAGCTTCTACATGGGCCTCTCGTGTGACTGCACATTTACTGAGTGCTCTCTGAGAGTCTACTCTGGGGATGACTTGAGCAGAAGTCCTGAGAGCAGGATGTAGAACTTGATAGGTCTCAGGTGAAGGGGGGTGTTTTGAATTTATGCTTTATTTATCCTACTCAGCCCTCATGTTCACCGTATCTTTAGACTATTTTCTTTGCAACTCTTTGTCTTCTTCATGTAGATGTATTTTCTATTTATTAATGACAACTTGCAAACTATTTATATTTGACCCTGAAGTCATTCATGGAAAAAACACATTTTGAATTTAAAAATATTGTTTTGTTTAATTATAGGTATTTTAAGTTCATCACTCTCTTGTACCATTAGTCAATATTTTTTTTTGCTTAAATTCTTTTATTGGTACATTAGTCACTATTTTTAAAAAATGTTCTATTTTATTTTTAAAAAACAACATGCAGAGTGAAATAACAAGAGATATCACTCATTACAGTAAGTAAATAAGGAAATGTACAACTGCAGATGCCCTCATGCGGTATGTATATATGTTCCTGGAAATGAGAATTTTTGAGCTGAGAGACTCTATTAGGCTTAAGGAATTGGTCAAAGGAGAGAAAATAGAGTAGCTGTTTATTTTCATGAAAACCTATTTGGATGAAATTCAATCTTGCGTTTTTGTTTTTTAAAATCAAAAATAAGAAGAAAAGACAAACACTGCTTGTATTTTGAAATAAAGCCTATAATACACAAAATATGCGAAGATATTTTATTCAGTGCAGTTCATTGCTTTATCAGACCACACAAACTTACAGAAATAATGAGTGGTAGTTAAGAGTGATGTCTTCTCATGTGCATGATAAATTCAAATCATTTAAGTCTAAACATGAAAGAAGATATTTACATGAGTTAGTGGAAAGGAAAGAGCTCCAGAACTTACTCTAAACAATACAGCCTTCATGAATTTTCAGTATTTAGTCATAATGAGAACATTTCTATGGAAATGAAACTATCACTTAGTAGTTCTGTGCAATTGATTCATTCATAATAGCTTTTGAGATCAATGATATATTGTAATGCAACTTCTCAGGAACTTCCTTTACCATGAGAATGAAAGGCAGTGAGAAAATCTTTTACAGAGATATAATTCACTATGATCTCAAGCCATATTCATATTTTTGGATCACATTAAAAAATTTAAAGATGAAATATTATGTAAGTACTATAAGCATTAATAATAATGGATGCTTCCTGGGCCTCCACATGTTTCTATCATAACTATATAAATGCTAAGCATCACATAGTCAGGGTTTCAAAATCACAGCAATAAAACCACATGGATGCGTATCATCAACTTCATACATCAGTTCAAAGACTCAGAATGAATTGGAAGAGTAGAGATTTTCATATTAACTTTCTTTTTGGTGTTTGTCTGTGTTTAAGAAAATTAGTTTTAATCATGATAAATTGAATTTAAATTTGGCTTTATCACCTCCTTAAAGGAAAATACTAATACTATAAATGTCATTTTATCTTATTAACCTCTGTCTCACATGTAAAATGGGAGTTAATGTTGGGCAATATGTACCCAAAAATGAAATAAGAAGTCAAAAGTGCATGCTTAGTGAATGCCTAGAATGTAATAAATGCTCAATAAATAATTGTTATTATTTTTACCTACTCCTATTTTCCTATAAGGATATTCTTTTTTCCTATTTTCAATGCAGAAAATTGTATTATGAAAATGAGAAAACTGTTAATTCAAATCATCCCTTTTGCTCAATAATGTTTTCATTAAAGAAAAGTATCAAAATCATATAATTCGCCTGCATACCATTATTAAGTAAATAACTTCAGGGAACATGACAGGAAGATTGATTTAGCAAAATCCAGAAAGAGACATTTTACCTTGCAGCACTATAGTCTTGTGCCACATGTCTTTCGTTGTTACATGCCTTTTGGACTCCAAAAGTGGTTCCAAGTGCTGAGACTGCAGCTCACTGCCAGAGCATTTGCCTAGCATGCATAAGGAACTGTGCTTGTACCCAAACAGAAAGAGAATGATCGATTCCAATGGACACATCAGGTCCTCTCTTTCCTTGCAATTGCAATCTCCCACCCTTTCCATTTCTGCATTAACATTAAGTGAAGAATCCAGATTCACTTTGTCCTGTGTCTGTAGACATCTATGCCTTACACTACAGAATTAGAATGGATACAAAGCTATAAAGCTAAATGTGAGGCACTTGGGAGGCCGAGGCAGGAAAGTCACAAGCTCAAGTCCTGCCTGGGCAGCACAGTAAGACCTTGTCTCAAAACAGAATGCAACTTGGGCCGGGGATTTAGCTCAATGGTGCTACTGCCTGCCTTGCAAGTGCAAGGTCCTGAGTTCAATCCCCGGTACCAAAAAAAAGAAAAAGGAATCAAAGTCATTTTTAAAGAAGGGCTGGGAATGTAACTCAGTGCGAAGGCCCTGGTTCAATTCCCAGTTCTACAAATTAAAACAAAATACAATGCAATACAATGCAACTTCCTTGTTTGCAATTGTGTTTATCAATCTCAGCACTACCAACATTTTAACATTTTAGGTCAGGTACTCACTCATCTGTTTAGGATGGGACTGTAAAATACGTAGCCGAGCCTCTGGCTTACACCCCTAGCTGTCCTTTGCAGCTCTCCTTGGTTGTAACAACCAAAAGCTGTGTCACCTATTTATTTTAGTTCCCTGGGGGAAGAGCCACCCCTGGCTGAGAACCACTAGTTTGAGTCAGGATCCAATAAAGACAACAGATAATCGGTGCAATTGTTTGACTGGCAACAATACTCTTTCAATATATTGCTTCTCCTTTCTACTCTTTATTCTATTTGATTCCAATGTATTTTTTAATGAGCACTTTGGTTTATCTCACAGCATATTCCACTCTGAATCTTGGCATATAGCAAGCTGCTCTCACTTCTTTACGTCTTCCTCTTCCTATAAGTGAGTACTGACACCTGCAGAGGCACTGCGAGATTCTGGAGCAATGTTAGTGAGCAAGAGCACTTTGGAGTTGTCATTGGGTACTTGCATCAGGAGGCACACAGTGTCCGGTTCTTACCGCATTGATGAGATTAGCTCATTTCCTAGAACCAGCACTTATTCGCAGTTGCCAAAGTTAGACATTTCAATATTACTTTTTTTTAATAACCGGAATCAAACTCAGGACCTTGTACTTGCCAGGCAGGCACAACGCCACTGAGCTACATCCCGGCCCTCAATGTTACCATTTTTTAAAGTGTGTGACCCTAATTCAAAATTCTACAAGAATACATTTTCTTTCAATCACGGTTTGGTTTCCCAGAGGTACATTTCATACGTCCAGGGGTGGGGTGGGGGTGTGGCGCTGAAGCAGCAGCGTGGCCCTCTGAGGTTTCCCGCCTGTCTCGCCGGGCGCCTCCGCTCACAGAGGCTTCACCTAGGTTCGCCCAAGCCAGGACTGGCAGCCAGGAAACCCCGTTATTTACAAACTTTACCCAGGCTCAATACCGCATTTTATTACAGCAAATGAACCGATGCAGTGGCCAATGATTTTTAAATTTTAAATTATCTTTTTTTAAATCAAAGGTTTAAAATATTTGAGTTTATTTTAACCCACGGTGGTTATTATCTTTAGCGATATTTACGCATTCTGCTCTCGGGCCAGAAGAACCTTCTCCAGGTGTGGACCCGTACCCACTCGACAGGGGCGCAGAAATGCTTCTGAGGGCCTCGCTTTCCATCCCAGCTGCTCTTATACGACAGGTGGAGCAGAGCCTCATGCTGCATGTGAAGCTGGACAATAAGAAAAGCTGTATATTATAAACCTTAGGGACATTGGTGACAGCACTAAAAATTATAAACAATAAACCAATAGTGAGGATGAAATAGGTTCGTTAAAAGAATCTAGAAAGGAGAACTGAGGGAAAAAGGAAAGAATGATGGTAACAAATAGAAAACGTTAATAATATAGATTTTATTCCATTCATAGCAAAATTTTCGTGAATTTGAAAAGTATAGACATTAACTGACCAAATTTACTTTAGATGTGCTAAAAAGGCAAGACCAAATTCTTCACAAGACACCAACTATACACTGACAAAACTACATATCTATCTATCTGTCTATCATCTATCCACATATATACGATGCAGGAGTTACTGTTAAAGATACTAATTTTTTCATTAAGTTTATTGGTACATTTTAGGTATACGTTATGATCACACTCATCATTGAGAATTTCTACCTGTACATGATGTATCTTGGTTCTTATTTTATCCCAATCCCCTTCCCTCCCTTCAACCCCTCCACCCCTCCCTTACATAAACTTTGTTTCTGTGTTTTCCTTATTTTTTCATTTTTTCTTTCCCCCTTTCCTTTCTCCCACCCTTGCCCTCTAGTTCCCCTTCTCCTTTGAATATTTTCTTATTTCATAATATCTGTTATACATTTTGGTCCTCATTTACACTTTCAGTTTCTCACACCAGAGAAAGAATTCAGTCTTCACAAGTGTGTCCTATTTATTTCACTTGAGAGTATGGCTTTAAGGTGCATCCATTTAGCTAGAAATGTCTCTAATTTATCTTTCTTTATGGCTAATACTCCATTTTATAAAAAACAAAAACAAATCTTCTTTATCCACTCATCAGCTGATGGGTATTTGGGCTGTTTCCAAGACCTAGCTATTACAAATTGTGCTGCTGTAACCACTGGTGCACATATGTCACTGTGGTATGATGCTTTTAATTCTTTCTGGAACGTACTCAGAAGGGGAATAGCTGGGTCAAATGGAACTTCTAATCCTAGGTTTTTAAGGAATCTCCACACTGATTTCCATAGTGGTTGCACCAATCCACACTCCCATCAACAGTGGAGAAGGGTTTCTTTTTTCCTCACAACCCTGTCAGGATTTGTTATTTGTTGACTTCTTGATAGCAGCCATTCTTTCTGGGGTGAGATGAAATCGCAGCATTGTTTTCATTTGCAACTCTTGAATGACCAGTGATGGTGAACATTTTGTCATATTTTTATTTGCTGCTTCTACTTCCTCATCCGAGAAATGTCTGTTCATTTCAGATACCCATTTTTGGATTCGGTCTGATTATTTTTAAGTTCTTTATAGATTCTAGCTAGTAGTCCTTTGTCTGAGGGACAGCTGGTAAAATTTTTTTCCCACATTGTGGGTTGTCTCTTCACTCTGTTAGTGGTTTCTCTTGTTGTGCAGAAGCTTTTTAATAAGATGAGATCCCAGTTGTTGATTCTTTGTGCTACTTCCCATGTGACTGAGGTTTTGTTCATAAAGTCTTTTCCTATGCCAATGTCTTCAAGACTTCTACCTAACTTATCTTCCAGCAAGTTTAGTGTTTCTGTTTTAATCTATAGATCTCTGATCCATTTCAATTTCAGTTTAGTGCATGGTGAAAGATAGGGGTTTAGTTTTAATCTTTGGCAAGTTGAAACTCCCAAATTCATTCCTGGAAGCACAGATTACCATGATTCCAAAAACAGACCCAATCAAGAAAGAGAATTACAGACCAATCTCCCTAATGAACATAGATGCAAAAATCCTCAGTAAGATACTGGCAAACAGAATACAGAAGATCATCAAGAAGATCATGCACCCTGACCAAGTGGGATTCATCCCAGGAATGCAGGGATGGTTCAACATACGCAAATCAATAAATATAAGATACTATATTAACAGAGCCAAGGACAAAAACCATATGATCACCTCAACAGATACAAAGAAAGTGTTTGACAAAATTCATCAAACATTCGTGAAAAAAATCCTACAGAAATTTGTAATAGATGGTCTTTATCTCAATCTGATGAAAGTCATCTATGAAAAACAACAGTCAATATCATACTAAATGGTCAAAAACTAAAATATTTGATGCTAAAATCAGCAATAAGACAAGGTTGTCCACTATCACCACTCTTGTTCAATATAATTCTGGAAACATTAGCCAGAGCAGTTAGACAAGAAAAAGAAATACAATGAATAAAGTTAGGAAATGAAGACATTAAACTGTCATTATTTGTGGATGACATAGTACTGTACATAGAAGACCCCAAAAACTCCACCAAAGGACTTCTAGACTTAATAATGAAATTCTTTAGAGTAGCTGGATTCAAGGGCAACACTCAAAAATTAATAGCCTTCCTATGTATGAATTACAGACTCAGAGAGAAATGGAGGAAACAGTTCCTTTCACAATAGCATCCAAAAAATGAAATACTTGGAATCAATTTAATGAAGGAAGTAAAAGACCTCTATGATGAACACTAGGGCACTCTGAAAATAAAGATCAAAGAGGATATAAGAAAATGGAAAGACATCCCTTGCCGTTGGGTAGGAAGAACAATATAGTGAAAATGGCCATACTTCCAAAACTGCTATATAGATTCAATGCAATGCCGACTGAAATTCCAATAGCATACTTCACAGAACTTTAGAAAACAATCCAAAAATTCATTTGGGACAAGAAGAGACCTAGAATAGCAAAAGCAATTCTAGGCAATAAAAACAAGGTAGAGGGTATCACAATCCCCAACTTAAAACTACAAAGCTACTGTGATAAAAACAGCAAGGTGCTGGCAAAGAAACAGACCTGAGGACCACTGGAACAGATTAGAAGATACAGAAACAACTCTAGACACACTCAGCCTCCTCACCTTTGACAAAGGAGCCAAACACCCTCACTGAAAAAGATGCCCTCTTTAAGAAATGGTGCTAAATACACTATTAATAGAATAAGAAGGCACATTTTAAAATGGAGGGGATATCTGCAAATCACATATTTACCAAAGGACTATTCTCAATAATATGTAAATAATTCTTAAAATTCAAACATGAGGGGATTCACAGCCCAAAGAAAATTGGTACAAACTTTATACAGAAACTTTTCCAAATGCTTTACACAGATAGAAAACAAACACTCAAAAATAGCTTTGACATCACTACACATTATTAAACAGCTAATTAAAACCACAGTGAGATATACTAAAAACTTAGAGCAACATAAACATTCTCAAAGGGCAGCATAAGTGCTGACACAGATGCAGAGCACCGGTCGCACTTTTTTATATAATGCCCTTCAATTTCGTGTTTCTATTTCCTACTTTATTTTGGAAAACTAAGACCTATGTTCATACCAAATCTTGCATGTGGATATTGATATTGGCCATGTTTTTAACCTCAAAAACATAGAGGCTACCCAAATAAGTTGAAAATGAATAAAGTGACTCTGTTACAGTACACACTGGAAAGTACTCAACAATAAAGAATAAGAAAGTACTGATACCTATAACTTGTGAATGTGAAATGTAGTGTGAAAGAAGGCAAATACAAAAGACCATGTATTAAGAATAATTCCATTTATACCTCTTTCATACAAAGGAGAATTACAGGCTCAGAAAAGAAATCAGTGGGTGTCAGGGACCAGAGATGGAGGGAGATTAGACCAGAAACAAGCCAGAGGATTTGGAGAGGATTATTTCTTATTGTTTTTCACATGAATGAATATGATTAAATACTTTTTCAAAGCTCACAGAGCTTGACCCTTGAAATGATGTTGCCTATGTAATTTAATATCTTAATTATAAAATGGAGTCAATTAGTTTTCATTATTCTTAAAAAAGATGGACAGATTATCAAAGTAACACAATATTTTATTGCTCAAGAACATTGAGTACAACAAGAACTATCATTTGACCATGTAGCTTGTTACTGGAAATAATGAAATACAAAGGTGATTCATGGTAATTTTAGGCCAGAATTTGCAAAAATTTCTGCATATCTGTATTTTTTTCAACTACCTTTCCCTGAAACTATGCCTTAAAGATAACACTGTTTCATTCTTTTCTCAATTTTACCATTCAAATCCAAGCTTTCTAAATTCCTATACTAACATGGAAATGATCATTATTCTAAAGATAAATAATTTATAGAGACAAAAAGAAAAGAAAGAGGAGACAACGTTTTCCTCCTCTTTATATCTAGATCAGTATGCAGCAGATCAGACCATGCATGACATGCCACTCCATCTGGTCTATTTCCCCAAACCCTGCTGTCATATGAAAGAAGAGAGAAGCAAATACTGGAGAGATAATGCAATCTTCTCCCAAGATCCAGACATCTAGGTATCCCATTATTTGACTGTGTGTGAATGGGAGAGAAAAGTGCAATAGAAAAAAATTGATAAAGATATTGTGGAGAAGAAGAAAGCATTTAAATGATAAGATTGAAATGAGCAACAGGTCCTCATCAGGCTCCTCTTCCTCTGGTGATCTGCTAAGGTACAGATTGAATTAGAAGGAAATTACCAGCATGGAGTTTGGGGGATGCACTCAGGGCTCTAGAGGAAGAAAAATGTGTCCGGGAGAACTTGTGAGTTTAAAGTAACAAAGATGACTAGGGGCCCATAAAGAGGAGATGGAAGATAGGTTTGTGTGTGCAAGTACAAATGTTCATTCCTTTTCATGAAATAATGCGAAGGGAATCTGTAAATGCTGTGTGCATGGGCCCACTTTCTATGTCTTTTGAGTGTAATATTTGTTCCAAAAGACTAACAAGTATGTAAAACATGACTGGATTTGTCTCCTCTCTAATTCTTTCTGCCTCAAAGAAGTTCCAAGCAGAAAGTCAGAAAGAAGACTATGTTAAAAATTCTCCCACAGTCTCCAAATCCCCAAGTGGAAAGTAGATTCTATCTATGTAACACCGCAGTTATTATTACTCAGCCTCTTTTTCACACAGTCCTCTTCCTTGGCTTATAGTAGTTACTTCCTCTTCTTTGCCCACAACTGGAAACATTTCTCCATTAAATTCTTCTCATAATAACAACACTGAATAGATTATTGTAAACAAGACATCAAGTAATTCAGAGATGGAGAACTCCTAAGTAGAAAATCTAGAAGCTAAATAGTAAATACAAACTATAATTCTAAAGGAATACATGAGGTATAATACAAAAATAGAGCTGAAAAACATTCACCATTAAACAAAATAATAGTTTGACATAAAAGGAAACATAAAAATGGAAGAATTAACAATTAACAAAGAACATCATAAAATAAAAATATGCAAATAACTTTTTCAACATGTAATATAATCTCTGTACCAAAATAAAGCAATTAATTGTTGTACCAAATTTCTTTTAAATAGAGAAAAGAGGGGGCTAAATTAATGCTTCAGGGTGATGAGTTGCAGAGCTAAATATAGAAAAAAGGAAAACTGATGAAAGAAAATCTGAAACAAATGGACAAAAGATAAAACTGAACAGGAATTCTTCAACAATTAAGTCAAAACTATATATAAATGAAGTCTACAACATTTCCAAGTGAAAGAAGCTAGACTGAGAGGCTATATATTTTATGATTGCATTTATATGACAATGTGGAAAAGACACAGCTGTAGGAATGGGAAGTGGGTCAGCGGCTCCCAGGGATCTGGAATGAAAGAAGATGGAATAGATAAAGGAAAGACTTTTAAGAGCAGTGAATTGTAACTATGTGCTCCTCTAACTGGGTGTACATAATACTCTGCATTTGTCAAAATCCATAGGACTTCACAGTACAAAGACTGAACTATAATTTAGGAAACTTTAAAAATCATTTAAGTTACCAGGTGATATCAGAGTAGAAGGTAGACTATGGCAAACTAATCTGACTGTACTACAAATGTGATAACCTCACTGAATGTAGTTAAAGGAAAAACTGCTGACCTAACTTACTTTTGAAATTAGAGGAGACAGCAAAACTAACAGGAGAAAAAACTATAAGTGCTGTATTTGAGTTGGTAAAGTTCTCAATCTTAGGGGTGTAGGTAACATCCGGAATGCAGTTTACCTGAATATCCACTTAATTAAGTATGAGGGTATAAATACTTGGAGACAAGTTTCTCAAGGTCATTTATTAGTTACAGAATAGTTGATTATAAAAAAGAGAAAGGAGAAGTCTACAGTGATCCACATAGTGCTACAGCAGAGGTGGAGATAAACATGAAACCATTGTCAGCTTACTATACTTACAGCTGGACACACATGCAAATATGGAGAGAGATGTGCATATACTCAAACTCATCTCGTGACTTGATTGAGAGATCCTAGTATAAGAATCCTGTATAGCAATGAATACTTCATTATAGAAATCATGATTTCTAATCTTTTTCTCCATTTGAAAAAGACAGGAGTCCTCAGAGAAATGTAAATAACTGATTCTAAGGCTTGGACAAGGAATACACAGAATGAGCCTGGAGCATTTTGCGATGCCAGAGAGCAAGGAAATTCTCCAAGCAAAATAAAAATGCAAAGAAAAGTATGGTAACCCTCCCAAGAGACAAGGTGACAAATGATTTCCCAGATGAAAGAGAACAATCTGGGCAATAAAATAAAAAATGTAATAATTGTAAAAATTATAAAATAAATATCCATGAGTCCATACTGCCATAAATAAATGATGGAGTAAAGATGTAAATGAAAAGAAGAGTCAAAACTCATGCTAGTTTGAACTCTAATGCAGCACCATGGGGTCAGTGTAGAGTTAATGCGTAAGCCCAGACCTGTACCAAGGGCAGAGTGCGACTCTCCAACTAACTCTTCAGGGTGAGAGGGGCACAAGAACTTACACTGCAGGGGGAAAAAGAGCCAATGTAGGGTTAAGAAGTTTTACACACACCCACCACCCAGTAGCAGAGCAGCGTGGACAGTGAGAAACCCTTACGATGGCGCACACGAGGGATCTGCGAGAGAGAGAGAAGACCACGCACGTCTGTGATCTTCTTGGCAGTGCCAGTCTGCTCACGAGAAGACTGTGAGCCCCAGAGCATCATTCCACAGAGATTCAGAGCAGCACCTCAGAAATCCTGAGGTCAGAATAAGAGGTGGACCCCGAGAGACTGCCGCAGTGTAAGGAAGGACTTCGAGAAACGAAGCTTAAATGGTGTTCTCGTTGGGATCCTGGAAAAGAAAATAGATGTTAGGTAAAAACAAAGGAAATCTTAGTAAGGCACGGACTTCAGTTAAAAATTAATTTTAATCAACATAACATATTGCTGTAGGATATCAACAATAGCAGTACCTAGGCGTAGGTCCATGGGAACTTACTCTACAGTACGTATATAACGACTCTAAAAGTTGATTAGAAATGTACTATAGCCTAAATGCTATATAAATTGTGTCCCCGGTCCTACTTGCTAGATAAATTTTCCCCAAATTTCTTTAGGAGAATATTGAAGTTGAGATCAAAGGTGAATGGCAAACCCAACAGAAAAGAGACACGGGATGCCCACCAGTGTTCAGAACAAGTTATGGACAAATCTGAGGTCTCCTTTGCTTTCACTACTGTACTGCAATTCATGAGCCTGGGCCCCTGGAAACATCTCTTTTTTAAAACTGAATTTCTGTCTACAACAGCAATAAATATTCAACATGACAAGCCAAACACTCCAAATCAGGTTGTAATAAGGGCAGTAATAGCACTAGAAAGTTATAAATTAATGAAGAAGATAAATATGTCTGAATTATCCATCTTTGATAAGATCATCATAATTTATAAGTAAAATGATAAGTCTTCTATACTTTTATCTTTTAGTTTTGAATGCTTCCATGAAAGCATGAAGTAACTTGTCAGTATTCACAACCATATCAGATGATCTGAATGAATATTGCAATTTGATTACATTTATAAACCAGGTTATCTCCTGTTCACCTCTCTGATATGAATGAAACTATTTATATCATTGAACTGCTATTTTAAATGCTTATATGATTTAGAAGTCTTTTATACTTGAAATATTTTATACTTGCTTACCTTTCTCTACAGGAGACAAATGTAATTAAGGAAAGAACTATGGATGTTTAAAATGTTAATACCCTTTAAAAACATTGCTAAATTTAAATGCATGACTTTGACTTTGACTTTTTAAAAGAAAGTAATCCATTGATTAATGATGTTTGAAATTTCTTTCCTCCTCGTATCATTCTAATTCTCTAAAGTTGTAGTAGGTCAGAAAACATCTCAGCGCTTTGTTCAGAAGCCAATTACTTTTATGAATACATTAAGAAGGGTAAATATTCACTATATCTCAAGAATGTGGTGAAAGGCTGATGTGAGAGTTTCAAATGATTCCTTCTCAAATTATCCCAAGAAAAAGGAGAGTGAATATTATAAATATGTGCATTTATGACATGTTGCTCTGAAGTTTAAATAAATGTTTGACATTTGTGTCCTCAAAGCAATGTTTGTACAGTAAAGTAAGTAAATGGTAATAAACTTGAGTTTGAACTCCACATGAGCTTGAGATCATAAAATGATTTTACATAAGATTACCACTCTTTGTTTTCACCTAAAGAAACAGTCTGCTAACTTAAGAATAGTAATATTATAGTCAAACAACTAATGAACTAATGACTCAAAGAACTGATGAAACTAATACATATGAAAACAGTTCATATTTAAGAATCTTTAAAAGTGTTTTTAAATTGCTACCAATTGATTTAGCCAAGGAATTCAAATGTGGGCATTTGTAATGATGTCCATAAGCAAACGGCACATAACACACATTTACAAAGTCCTCATGTAAAACAGGCAACTGAGGCATGCCCCTCCCTGAGGCTGATTCATTAGCACTTCACCCACACAGCCATTAACTTTCAAATGTACTTTCCTACCTGCTAAAAATAATGCAAACAATTTATTCCTGAAATGATTGTACATGCTGAGTATTCATTTAAAAATCTATAAGACCACATTAGAGATGCAAGCAGATATGAGCCACCACCTCAAACTCTGTTCAGATATATTTAAAGATAAGAATTTTGAATAGAAAAAATGATATGCTAAAAATAGAGGTACTCTTATATGATGGCATTCTTTATAAACAGTGCTGCTAGTAAACCACCCATAAGAAGTTTCCAATAAATACTGTCTTGTCATTTAAGCCATTTGGTAATGGCGATCTCCGACATAACAATTGTGCTCACAACTGCATACACCATTGCTTACTTACCAGGTTAGTTCCCCATAGTAATAGCTTTTTGGCTAACAAACACTACATAAAGTTAAATATCTGAGAAAAACATATGTGAGGAAATTGAACATTTCAATGGGCAAAGTATTGCTATTATCTTAATTTTCATTTGTAGAAAAAAAAAGATAATTATGTGTCAAATTGTTTTACATTGTATAATGTGTTTTAAAAATCTGAGATATATATATTTTTTTAAGAAATCAAACAAAATTGTAGCGTGGTTGGGAGGAAGAAGCAAAACATTGGCACAATTGAAGAATGAATATGTAAGACAAGCTCAAGTAGTAAGGAAATGTATGCGGAGTTGTATTAAATCCTTGGGGAGCTGGGTATTGTGCAGGACAACATGAAATGACGTAGTCTTCCTATGTAAACTAATCCAATAGACATCGTTCTTAGCGGCTTGACTTTGAGGTCCCGGCTTTTTGAAATTTTCCTTTCGTTCTCCAGTCTGCCACAGGGAAGCACGGTGGTCCTTTCGAATGCTTTGGATGCCCAGAGTGTGCCAGCAGAAGCATCCGGAGGTTGTGGACGAAGCTGGCTGGAACCTTCTGCCCACCCTTAGTTGGGAAGACAGGCGCTTGGCCCTTTTAGGTCCTGCCTTCACCTAAAGACCTTTAAGGTTGAAGCAGTTCTCTGTCTGCAGCTGCAACGAAGGGGCCATCCTTGGAGTCCACCAGGTTGGCGATGTTGTAACATAGCGGGACATATCAGTCATGCATAATCGTTACAGCCAGCTACTGGAAAGGCAATGCGGTTGTTACTTGGCATTAAGAAAATCTTTCCATAAAAATTACAGTATCTGGACTATAATAGGTTTTTCCTTAATCTTGTTATTACTGCTTCCACAGTTCTAATATCTTCATTTTCTTAATAGTTTAATATTATGCACCCTTTATTCTACCATTTTTTGTGATTTCCAAAGCATATAATTGACTTGTTAGAGTAGCAAAAATGGCATTCAGGCTTCTCACCACCGGAAAGAGGTCCTATCATAAATCACACTGAGGGCAGGGCTCAAACAAGGGTTAAATAGTAACCTACAATTTATTAGCATTACAAGTATTGGTTTCATATTCTTTTAAAAACCCTGTATGTGAAATACATGACTCAAAGTCATAAATGTGCTGTCTATGCATTCATTATATGTGGTTATTTTCTAATTCTGTTTCCAGGATTTACCCAGCCTTTATGAAAAATTTGGCATTCTCTCACACATGCGAGGTTTATTGATTCTAGGGTCTTTGCATTCTAGGAAATAGTTAACTATAAAAGAAAACGCTGAAATGGCAATCAGACAATGAAAATAAAACCCAGAAAACTCCTCAGAAAACAACCTATGGATACCAAATTGTTAATCCTTATCACGGTCTGTTAGATAATTCATTTTCTTTATTACTAACATCCAGGTCCCTGTGGTAAGCTCTTTATTTTTCCATATCTAGGATATTTAGTTATTTTATCAAATATATCATAATGTCCTCACCTAGCTTTAAAATTTAGAAAAATATATTTTCTAATGTTTAAAACGCTAAGTGGAGGAATCCTCAGAACATGGTGGTATTGATGGAGGCTCAATTTTGGATGATTCTGACTCTAAACCTAAGATTATGTGGGACATCCATGCACAATATATAGGGTGAGGAGCCATTCTACATAATTTTCAGGAAAATCATCTCATAACTAAATTGTAATTAGGGCTGTCAGAGCCCCAGTCTTCTTGCCTGGGGATGGCTGTGAGAAACAACTCAATAACTTCCGTTTGCCTCTGCTCACAGCTGAGGCTTCAGTGCTTCAGTGGTGCTGTGAGGCTCCAGGGCAAGATCACATCAACTGAGGACATCCTGCTTCCTTGAGAACCAAGTAGTAAACAAAAAAAAAAAAGGAGAAAAGATTCACCCGGGGAGGGGCAAATTCCTTGTCAGTTTAACTTGCCCCACCTACTGTTGTAAGAACCTTTGGCTCCTCTCACCATTTTAATCAACATAAACTCCACCTAAGATCCTCATCAATATAAGATCCTCATCCTCATAGGATCTCTGCCACCCTCTGAGTCATCCCATAGTCCTTACAGTTATTGTATGAACCCATAAATAGTGGCAAGCTCGGAATGTCCTTGTCTTTGCCCACTGTGAGGCACTGACCTCCCAGCCCCCCACACACTCTGAAATTACACAAGCCTCTGTTGTCTTTCTTTCCTTCAGTCCTCACCATCCTCCTTTCTAGGCAGTCAGAGGACTGATTGCCCTCTGATAACACAGAATACATTTGATTGCTTTGTAAACTCTCAAAACCTAAAGTGCAAACAAATAAGAATCACTGAGTTACAAGATCTGTCCAGTAAGGACGTCAGGGCAGGAAGGAGTAAAGGAACTAACAGGACAAAGGAAGAATGTGACAACAAGAGAACCTCAGAAGAGACCAGTAATATACCTCAGAGCTGAAACAAAAGCCACGGTTCTTGTCCTTAGATGTATGGGTCATGTCTACTAACATACTTTGAAAGTAAAAGAAAAATCTTTCTTAAGATTGAGGGACATCAAAGCACTTCAGCATATTTCCTGATAGGTATTCAGAGGTGCTGTAGACAAATGGATGTCTGAAAACTGCTTTTCTCAAAGGCGTTGCTATCCAGTAAGCCACTATGCAGCAGTGGATTTTCCATCTGCCCCCCCCGCCCCGCCCATTTACCTGGAAAGTTCTCACAGAGAGAAGGGATTAGGAGTGGGACACTTGGCCCAGATAGAAATCACCACAGTGGCTTTCTGATGGCTTCTCTGTAAAACTTTATCTGCATAATAGGATACCTTGGTTTACTTCACTATTCTCCCCTCTGCTTTGATTAACCTGCTGTCACCTCCCTCCAGGACCTCAAATTTCTTGCTACACAATATATAAGCTTCAGCTATTCAGCTCCCCTTGGAGTCTGATATTGTGTGTGTGACTCCCACATTTCTATGTGCTAACAAATTTGTAGTTTTTTCCTTTGCTAATTTAACATTTTTCCCCACTAATCTAATGTCAGTTTATTTCATAGACAAAAATCATCAGACTTTCAGGGGGAAAAGAGAAAATTAGATTTCTCAGTTTGAAAAGGATACAGTTTTGCTTGTCACTGAGCCCCCTCACAGGAGTCTCTATTACTTAATATGTTCCACTTTCTTGTTTATTCTCAGTAATGCCCCAGCGGACATCCTTCTGGGTAAATCTTTGTCCATATCTCTTATTTAATTCTTAAGAGTTATATTTTAGATCCCATTTCCTGCATCTAAGATCTTCAAAACTTTTAATACATTTTCTTTCAGTAAGTTTAAACCAAGTTATAGCTACTCATGTATCAAATTGCCATACTACCTAGAACAATTAAAAGAATACCCAATGAATATGTGGTGACTTAATGTACAGATAGAAGATGGAGTCAATGGTCTTGTGATGTAGACCAACTCCTCAAGCCTTGTGTGCTCAGATGTAGGGTTCACGGGAGGTGACTGGATGCTGGGGCTTCAGATGACTTGCTGCTAGGAGCTGAGGCCTGGTTAGCAACCCTTGCTGGGGCTGCCCTGGGAGGGCAGACGCCCCACCCTGCCTCTTCCCCACCTCTCTATTTCCTGGAGACCATGATATGAGCATTCCCTCTGTCCAGGACCTTCCTCCCTGCTCCTCCCGTTGTGGACCCAGTGAGCTATGAACTGAGACTTGTAAGAACTATGAGTCCAAATAAACCTTTCTTACTCTCTTCCTTTAATTTGTGGGTGTCAGTCAGGAGAAAGTGACTAAGAGAGATAAATTGATAGGCAGATGAGAGAGAAAAAGAGAGTGAGAGTGAGAGAGAGAGAGAGAGAGAAATTTAGTTTGAGACCAGGGTATCTGAGAGTAATTTCTGCCATAAAATCACAGCACTATTCATCCCCAAGAAAGAATGCCAACACAACTATTTATTTCCTTCTAAATAATTAGCAATGAGAAAATGTATATCTTCACACATATTTTTTGCTTTTCAGTACTTGGGATATTGAAGCTTTGATTATGACGTTACCACATAAACCAAATTATTATTGTTTAATTAAACTTATCTAATTAGGGGCCAAAATTCTGGAATTAATCTTGATATTGTTTTTCACCTCTAAAAACATGTGCATGCCTTAAATATTACTTATGATTGTGCAAATACTAACAGTAGGAGTTTTTGAAACAGGGGTGTTAAAGACATTAGAATGTATAGAATCAGTTTCAAAAATCTTGAGTACATTTGTTAAGAGTAAGGCACCTTCAAGTCAAAATATGTTAGAAATACATTTATAAAAATGAGTATGGTCTTAATACACTTGAGTGAATATCTTTTTTGTTTCTTTAAATAGTTGATTAAGCTACAACAGCATTAACATTTTCCACAGAAGTGATGCAGCAAGCTGCATTGAGTATATTCTATTAATGCTGACAAATAACACAATGTACTCTTTTTTAAAAATTATTGATAGGTAAAAATTCATAATATTTAGCCTTATTTCATGGATTATTTCTCTTTTTTAGCATTTAAAATAATATCTATCAATGTAATTTATAGCGTGGAGTTCTGGTATTTCCAATTTAAATAATACATCCCACTTGACATGATATATATCAAACTAATTTATAAATTTTACTGAGTTTTAGTACTTGTTATATGACAGAATTAAAATATTATTTCTAATGCCTTATATGAAAAATTATCCAATCCATTCCTTTATTCCTTCAGTAGTCAAGGAGCTATAGCTACACATTTTCTTCTAATATTCCATTTTGAATTACGATAGGTTGATTTTTTTCAAAATGAATAATGATAGCTTAGAATCTAGTGTCAAAACTAGGAGATCACAGTATATTAGTTAGATTTCTATTGAATTAAACATTCCTGCTCCCCAGGCCTCCAACTTCTACCTGATTTGTATGAAATAAATGTAAGCCTTCAAGTTAGCAGAAAGCTGAAATTTATTTGCTGGCCAGGTATATTTGGAAACTGTGGATTTAAAGAAGTACATAAATAACTACGGTGCATCAGGTAGCATTCTACATTTTTTAAAAAGGATAAATCTATATTTGTTGCTGATCCCATTCCCCAAATCTAGAAGAAGAAGAAAAAAAGGAATCAAATTGTCCCTCGCAGAGAATTACTGGTGTGAATCTGTGAATTTGAGAGAAAAGAACAAATTCCGACAGTAGATTCAACTAAAAGAATCCAGTTTGTTTGTATAACAATATAATGAAAACCCCAGGTCCCCAGAAAAGCAAGAAATTTGAAGATTGGAAATAAGAGCCAGTTGGACACAGAGCATTCAAATGATTATATTCCCCTCAAATATATAATTCAAAGCACAAATGTTAGTTATGAGAAACACAAGATCATTGAAATAAGTTTTAACATTTTTCACATTGGTTTTATGAATGTTTACTAAAATATCAAGTGTAAAATAGTTTTAATTTATTAGAGTGACTTTCCATTGGATATTACAGGCTATAACTTTTCAAATGTTTTTCTGTTCCCTTTCCTATTTCTTTATTTGACTCCAATTCTGCCGACATAAGAGCTACTGAAGTTGTTCTAAACTTTCGCTGTTTGCTTTTATGTTACTGCTTTGTCTTCAAGTTCCCTAGTCTAGCTCTTCAACACCTAATCTGTCATCAGCCCTGTGAAATTTTCAGCACAGCCATTTAGTTTTCAGCTTCACAAATTTGATCTATGGTTTTCTTTGACTTTGGAATTTCTCTAAAACATATCTAACCCCTTGCCTAGTTTCATGAACTTATGGAAAAGTCTTTTGCTATCTCTTTTTTTAAATTAAGTTTATTGGTACATTTTAGGTATACAATACAGTTACAGTCATCATTGGATCTTGTACCTGTACATGATGTATCTTGGTTCTTGTTTTTTCCCCATTCCCCTGCCCTCCCTTCACCCCCTCCACCCTTCCCTATTTACAAAGACTTTGTTTCCATCTTTTCCTTTTCTCATAGTTTTTAGGGAAAGGAAAGGAGGGAAAAGAAAAACTATGCGACCTCTTTTAACGTCCTTTTCTATTTATGTTCTCTCCCTCAGACCTGTGTTGCTTTGGATTACTTCCTTTTTCTTCTAAATCTCCTGTTCTTTCTTTCTTTCCTTCCTTCCTCCTTTCTTCCTGCCTTTCTTCCTTCCCTCCTTCCTTCTTTCCTGCTGTTCTGCTTTGTAATCTGACTAGATGTCACATATTGTAATTTTTACTTTGGTAGATATTTATGTATCATTGCACATGGGTTACTTTAGCTTTTACATGCTGAATTAAAGTACCATTGCTCTAGCGTTTACTAATTTTAACTACTGGCCAAAAATCTTTCTGAGAATTCTGCCTAAACTCCTATGAATTATGAGTCTTCCAGTTGGACGAATGGGAGCAGGTTCATTCCTGCCCCTAGGTGAACCGCATGTTCTATAGTGTCTGAGTCTCAGGGAGCCTCTTTCCCGCCCTAGTCATTTCTGGCATGCCGCTCCTCCGCCTTGCTCTCTGCTGCCTATTCTCAGGGCCCTGCAGACCCCTGTGTGCTGCTCTCCTGCTCTGTGCTCAGAGCGGAGGCTGGCACTTGTGACCTCTTCTGTCTCAAGTTCTAGAAACTCTTTATGATTAAAACTCCAGCAATTGCACTTTTTCTCTCATGGTTTTCCCACCCTTCAGGTACCAGTGCCCTTCTTGGATAACCAGACTTGAGAACCATTATTTCATATATTTTGTTCAGTTTTTAGATTTTTAGATGTTTTCAACTGAAGACAAATCCTCTCCCCGTCCCTACACCTTAACTCTAAATACAGTAATGGGTAACAATTCAAAATGAAAGGAGGAACACTTAAAAGGGTAAACTGAGAACACACATGTCATCCAAGTGTAATTATAACATGTTGTAGACTTTGAAATACACTGCAAAGAACTCACATGTCATAAAGTAACATGCATATTGAGAGAAGTGGATAAATAGAGTACAAGAGTTCCAAAGTCCCTTTATAAGCCGGGATATGTAAACGTGCTGTTCCTATTAGATAGTCACAAGTCAATGCTTCAGGCTCTCATCCAGTCTATAGTAACATTAAAACAATCATGAAACCATACATAAATTCAAACTAACAGAGAAAAAACATGGCACAATAAGAAATGTCTAGCCAATGCAAAAGACGATTGATATGGGAGGAAAAGCATGGGTGACCCAATACAAGCACTAATATTTAGATTTAAAATCTGGTGTCAGTTACCATATATCTACATTAAGTCCTTGCATGAAACAGTAATGTTATTAGACAAGTTTATAACTTTAAAAGAACTCTTACTGACACTATTCATCTAAATAATTGTTCAATAGATAAAAAAGAAAAATTGGAAAAAATACATAACTTGGAAATATTAACAAACGAATGATGATATCACTAATAACAAAGTAAATACCAAGGCAATAAAGCATCATTTTAGACAAAGATGGACATATCTTCATAATACAATTCACCCAGCAGAAAATAATTCAAACTATTTTGCAGTATAATTTACTAACAAGATCTTCAAAAATAAGAACACAACATTTTCAAAATTAATAGAAAATAAAAGTAATAAAAATTATGGAAAAAATTATGCAATGACATTTTACCCCAAATTTCTCAGCAGCTTAAAAGAAAAAACTTATATGAGCATGTAAAATTTGGAAAACAAGATTAACAAATTTGATTTAATGTCAATATTGAGAACTCTCACAAAATATACAATACTGATTCTTTTTAAGTACATCAAATGATTTCAAAGAAAGTTTATATATTCTACCATAAGCATGTTTCATCACATTTCCAAATGTGAGATCCTGTTGAATATGTTAAAAATAAAAAGTAAAAAAGCAAATAACGTGAAAAGTCCCTGTATTGAAATTTGAAATACATTTCTAAATAACACATTGGTTATTTAAAAATGCAGTAGAATTATTAAACATTATGACCCGAATGCTGAAAATATCTTTAGCATAAAAATTTGTGGAATTTAAAACTACAACTCAAAGGCAAAATAAAAAATAAATTTACCAATTAAAAAAATACCAAGCTTTGGGCCAGGGTTGTAGCTCAGAGGCACAGCGCCTGCCTGGCAAGCAAGAGGTCCTGAGTTTGATGCCTGGTACCAAAGCAACCAATAAACAAAAACCAAAAGAAACCCCAAAAAACCCCTAAGTTTTAAGCATAAATGATTATTTTTTAAAATGCAAAATTTAGTACATTCTTTCCATCAATTTAATTGTCACCATCAATATAATTTAATAAAAAATCATTGCCTTCATATAGCATAAAAAGCATGCAATAAAATTGAACTTGTTTTCATAATTTAAAAAAAAGCTAGTATGGGAGAAATCAACGGATATGCACTTACTCGAAGTATATGTACAAAATAAGTTTATGATGTCAAATGGTAAAAATGTGAAAATATCTTGTGTATGAAAAAGGGAAAATAATTGTTCATATTTAACTCGGAAAGAGAATCTGGTTAGTGAGATAGTAGTTCCTTATACATACCTTACCCCTTTGCAAACAAATTTTAAAATTCTGCCCTCAAATGTAATTTATTGAAATACATGTTCACATTTTCATTTTACCCATCTTATGTGATTCTGTGTGTGTGCTCAAATGTCAATAAAAATGGATTATAATGTATGAATTATGAAAACTGTATTAATATAAATCACCAGTTTTTCACGTTTATAAATTCTTAAATTCTGTTTTCCTATTTTAACTTGTACACTACAGTATACCCCTGAGAAGATGCGCTTCAGAGTTCCCGGCCTCAGTCATTAGCGGATTTTCCCTTAGAATCTAACCAAAAAATGTTCTCGAAAACCTCCACAATTTCTCAGAAACTGCAAATATCCTAGGCAGTTGTTTTTTGGTGGGTGGTTTGCAAGTAGCCAATCCAGGAGCGTTATTCAGTTCTGCTTGCTGCTGATTGGCTGCTGCCCTGTAGCGCATCTCCACAGGTGCCCCAGCATTCCCGCATCATAACAGGCTGCTCTACCACATGTAGCTGTCTCTAGCCATCTCGGTTTTGTTCTTCTTAAAGCCCTAAGAGCCCTAAGATGCCGCCAAAATGCCCTGCACCTTCAAAGACCTTATTAATACAATATTTTATTAAATTAATTTACATAACTATGGGAGACAGCATATTTAGGGTTTAAGCTATAAAAATAGACACTTTTCTGATCATAGCTGTAATTTGCAGCTTTTCACAATTCTCAGGGGGTCTAGGAACTCCTGCGAATTTCAGGAGCTCACTGTATTTTATTTATCAAAATAAGTAATTTTTAAGAAAATTTTGTCCTTTAAACTGTTTAGCTATTTTATTTTTAAAATTTTAGTTATAACTCTAAAATGTTATTTGTAGGTTTGAAGCCCTGTTCACTCAAGTTTAAAGTATAAATTAATAACATTTGAAATATTTTATTGTAAACAAAACAATCTGTGAACTGGAATTGTGATTGTCGCCTTGGCCAGATTAAGAAATGCCTTGCAGCTTGGGGTAGCGCACTTCCGGGTGTACCCCTGAGACAGTTGGCACCGGGCGGGCATGCTGATGCTGATGGGGAGACAACCCTGCCTGTGGGGGGCGTCATCCAATAAGCTTGAAGCTGATGGACTGGGGGAAGGAGGAGGAAGTCAGCTGGCTGGGGGACGCCATCGTGGAGGGTCCGCTCTCCTCCCAGAAGCCTAGCTGAAGACCCTTGCCTGTTTTCTGCTGATTTTGTTCCTCTAGAGACCTGTGAGCAATAAACCATAAAATAGAGTTTGTGGGAAATATGATCATTTAAAGTACAGCATGATTTAACACATATACTAAAAAAATATTACCAATGTAAACAACACAAATTAAATTTTAAATATGCCATGAAACCTCTATAAAATATCGACCAAGGACATTTTTCTTTATCCCTATTGAAATTATCTTATTTAAAAACTATTCCATACATTGGAAAAAGACAAAATTTCCCCTTTATGGAAGATTATCAAAATTATTTTAATCATAGAGTAACTGTAGTTACATTTAATATATCTCTGAAAAGATGTGTGCAGCAACTTTAATCAATAAAAAAGGACTTGTGTCGCCATGACACATTGTCTAAAAGAGCATAATGCTTTGATATATAATTAAAATACATTACTAAGCACAACACTCACTTCACAGTGCCAATCACTTTAAAGTCATAAGTGATAAAAGAAAAATTGTACAAAATAACTTACTCTAGGGAAGTACTTTTGAGTAAATATTAATGATCATGATTTGATTTAACTACATGAAAAAATGCTGCCAATAGTAAAAACACTATTTCAGGAGAAATAATCTGTTAATTTTAATGACTTTTCCAATGATCAGCCGTAAATATCAGAATGTCATCTTTTGACATGAGTCCTAAGGGAAAATAAAAAGTGATTGAAGTTGACAATTATGTAATAAGATTGGTTAGAAGTTGTTCTGATGATAATTATTCAATAAGAGATTTTAATCACAGCATCTGGCCATTTTGCTCTGTATTTTTAGAATTTAATCAAATGCATGTGATGATCTGTCTATGCAGTTAGAATATTTAAGCAGGAAACACAAAAAGATATTACAAATAAAAAACAAGATATATCACGTACAGGTACAAATTCCCTATGATGAATGTGATCATAATGTATACTTAAAATGTACCAATAAACTTAATGAATAAAAATAAATAAATAAAGAGGAGGGAGATACCCTTTTCATTGTGAAAAGGAAGAAGGAAATGTTGCTTTTAGGGAGTTAACACCTAGTAGTACAGATCATAGGTTTGTATCTCACTGTCACCCAGGAGCCCCATTGCTATACGCTGGCCTAGTGGGGGTGTCTCCCTGCGACCTCCACCCTGGGCTCTCAACTTCTGGCCACCATGAGGTCAGTAGCTTTGCTCTACCAGACCTTTTGCCAAGCCTTCCTGTCTTGCAGCAGTGGAGTGAGGACAAAAGTGTGAGTGAAAATATACTTGCTCTCCTGTAATCTGCGGGTGTTAGGTATTATGACCAAGATATCAAACGACATCATACAATTACAATCTATTACTAACAAAATAATATAACAGATGATATGCAAACCACACATATTCTACATAAATGGATATGATTAGTTATTTCTTATTCAGAAAATAAGAAACAGATTCAAAAACAATTTGAGCTCGTGTGTCTGACTTATTTGACTTAACATTGAGGTCTCAAGGTGCCTTCATTTACCTACAGATGCCTCAATTTTGTCTTTCTTTATGGCAGCATACTACTCCTTTTTTTTATAAATACCACATTTTCCTTATCCGTTCATCTGTTGATGGACATACACACTGTTTCCAAGATTTAGCTATTATTAATTGTGCTGCTATAAACATGAGTATATGTATCACCTTAAAATGATGAGTTTAACACTTTGTTTTATTTTTTCATAAAATAAAAGGCATAATTATCTCTTTCTATAAATCATCCATCTAGGTAGATGCATGGTAGTAACAGAAAAGTAGATTAAAAGTTAAGATTATATCTCCAAATATTGTTCAATAGATTGTCTGGGAATACAAGGAAAGAATGATGGCTTTATGTTCAGTTTTAAAAATTAGTTTCCTTTCATTATCTTCTATTTAATTTATATTTGGGAGCTAATTACACAGTGGTTATTTGTAAGTTTACTACTTCCTACAGCTTTAAAAATCTGCCCAAGCCAACCAATGAGCCATGTTTCCAAGGTAACCACTTGAAACGAATACAGTACTGAAACACATTGTTAGACCATTTACAAAGACACATGGAGAGTCCTACTTTCTGTTCTCAAAGCTCCATATTTAAAAATCTCCAATTCTGATATGAGTTAAAATATTTTCAGCCTTTACTATAGGTTTTTCAGTCAATGGAGACATCTAAGGGCTATTTTGGATTACATTTTTTAATCTTTATCTTTTTACTCTTGATTATTTTAACTGGTTCTTCTGAAATTTACAGGACTTTTCAAAACTAGCTTCAAGTTCTTACATTTCTACTAATTTAAGCTGAAATATTTATTTCTCTTGAGCTTCTGAAGTCTCCAAGTTCTGCATAGATAATGCTTTAGAAAAAATATTTATTTTCCTTTTCTTTTTATATTTATGCAATTTAATGTTGTGTGTAGTAGAAACTTGAATTTTTGGATTGTATGAGACCTGGTATAAAATGTACTGATACTAAAGAGTATTGCTTGGAATTACATTCTTGTAACTGAACAAAAGAGAAATCAGCAAGAAGGAGTATGTGTACATATCTTTCTGCCTATTTTCCATTAGTGTACAGTCTCTTAACCTTCCTATCCTCCATTCCTCCACTTCATATTTGAAACAATGTTGCAGATTTACACAGGGGTTTTTATATCTTAGTGACACTCTACTTACGTTTCATACTTTTTCTCTGCAAGTGCTATAAGCATCTCTCTTCTTACCATGCTGGAATAAACATTTAGCATAATTACTTTACTATGCTAAGTATCGGTTAAGAAACACAATTTTAAAAAGAGACAGGTGATATGAAAAGAAAGGAAGGGAAAAATGTTTCATATTTGGGGGTGAAAAACCTACAGTGGATAGAACTGAAATTCAGAAGAAAGCTTTCCCTTGTGTTCTAATAAACACTCCACAGTTTCCAAGAAACAGGGAGGGCCTGAGAACAGGGCATTCAGAAGTGAACAGCCACTGCTGCAGATTGTTGGTTCTTCATGACTTTAGAATTGCTAGGCCAATAATAAATCCTAATCCTGTGTTTACAAATTGTTATTTGATTTATGGAAAAGAAGAGACACTGTAATATAGGTTAAATATTTATCAGCATTTTGTGTAAGGATGTGAGACAAGGTACAAAGTACAAAAATTACTGATATTTAACTCTTCAAAGCTAGATGTCAGTGATTTAAAAGAAAAAATTAGGTTAAAAGGGTGAACATAAGCCAGTTCATGTATAGAAAATGATAGGCAAATGTTTCCTTGTTTGTGGTGATGGGGATTTAGAAATGAACAAAACAAAGCCCCAACAGTCCTCAAAGGAATTTAGATCCTGGTAGAATGCATTTAATTCAAGATGAATTAATAAGGATGTTCTTCCATTACAGTGCTGATCTGCTTACTTCTTAAGCTAAAATGATTATACCACTCTATCTAGAAAATGAATGTTCTGTTTTGATGGATTTTCCTCACACACAGCACTTCCAGTGAATATTGTTCCGATAATCGCTTCCATTAAACCAATTTAGAAACCATACAGTTTATGTACGAATAAGAAAAGAAGCAAATTAGATTCAAACATATACTGTGCTAAGTTCTGTGGCCACATGTGGAAATTGAGGAGTGCAGAGGAGAAAGGCCACTTCCTTGGGATGCCATTGTCAGCTGAGTGACTCCTGGAACAAAACACCAGCGGGGAGCTTCTGGCTTTCTGTCCTCCTCAAGGCAGCACAGTGGTCACTCACTGAATGGAGCCCAGGGCACGCCATTGCGCTGTAAATGTTTTCTGAAGACAGGATTCATTTTCTTTTGCTAAAAGGTATTTGTAGCATGTTTTAAAAGTCAATTTACACCATTAGAGAGAAAATAAATTTCAAACTTTGTAATATGACTGAAGTAGGGCAATAAATCCAGGTTTGAAATAACAGGGACATACATAATTCTGGAAAAACTATGTGGAAAGCTGTTAGGCATGGTCAAGTTTCTGCATAGGGTCCTTGCTTTATTTCAAAGCCATTAGAAAGCATTTCTCTTGTAGTATTGAGGACCAAATCCAGGACCTTGCCCATGCTAGGCAAACGCTCTAACGCTGGGCCATAAACACAGCCCTAGGCGGCTTTTAAATCCATGAATAATATGATCAATTTAGCTTTTTAAAAATCACTATTTTTACTATAATAAAGAAGTTCTGAACAAGGTAAGAGCATATGTTGGGGGAAGTGTTATCGGCTAAACTAGTAAAGTAGGGGAGCTGGGAAATGACATATCTAGCAGGGTAGTGAGCAGAGGACTACAGATACAGGCAGCTGGGGTACAGACATGTAGCTTAGAGCTACGGTATTCATTTCCGTGCACAAGGTCCTGGGTTCAATTCCCAGGACTGCTAAAATATAAAGTATGAAAGAGAATAGCAGAATGATGACACTTATGTATTTACGGTGAACCACATAAGAAATGGATATGCATTTACTGTGATCGGGAACATTAAAGGAGGGTCGCAGCTAGAAGATGAGATCATAACTTCAGTTTTGGTTTTGGTTTTTTTGGTTTTTTTGGTGCCAGGGATTGAACTCAGGACCTTGGGGTTGCAAAGCAGGCGGCAGAACTACTGAGCTAAATCCCCAGCCCATAACTTCAGTTTTGAATACATTAAATTGGAGATGTTAATTGCCTTACTTTTTTCTGAAACAGAAAATTTCTTTGCATTTAACAGTTGATGGGCTTCATTGTTTTTTTTTTTTTGTATTTTCATTTCATTCATTTCAATATCTTAAACTTTGGAAAGAAAATCATATATACCCAGCGACTCAATATGCATTCTTTTTCACTGCATTAACTTTCACTTAATTTCATAGACCAAAGAGACATGAATCTAAATGCAGTCCTCACAAATAAGGGTAGAAACAACAAACATAGAAATTCTATGGGGTGTTCAAAGCAATAACTATTGCAGATTAGTGCAAATAAAACTTGCGGAATGATACTTCAGTGCACAGAATGTGTGGAATAATGCCTGCCTGCTAACAACATTTTTAAAAGTAGAATGTTAACAGTTATTGACAAATATTATCTAAAGTAGTTTCATGTAACTTCACAGCAAATTTAATTATAAAAGGCATGGTCTCAGTTCACACAATGTATTAGTATTCCAGAATTCATATATACATCTTAATATACTTGAGATTTACCCTCACAAACAAAATATCTTATTTTTTTAGTTATCTATGTGTTAGATTAGTTTTAGCTATTTGTTGTTTTTCTTTATATACTATCCAAATTTGTAATCCAAATATGGAGAGAATTCATTTTGATTTTCTGCTCCATTTTCTCCACCAGGCAAAAAGCTGTTTACCCAATATAATACTGCAAGTTGCTGCTTTGTTGAGTACACTGGATACTGGTATGTACAAGCCTGAGGGTTTGTTTTGATTTCAACACTTGGTCTCTTGGTTGAAAGTCAAATAAAAATAAAATTTGATTTTTTTGTTACTGTCAAGCTTCCTCAATCTTCTTTATCCCAGGCTCTACACTACCTCGTCTATTTGGTGAATTTGTATTAGTTGAGTGCCAGAAGCTAAATTTAAAAAAGAAATAAAAATTTAATTGCTTTATTGTGTCTGCCTGTTTCAATTATCTTGAATCTCTATGTGTTGCTCGTTGAGGCAAAGAGCTATCACTTTCCCTGTTCTTTTCCTCACCTCTGTACCTCACAAGAGTATTGAGACTGAAATAAACACCAGCTAAAATGAGCAATTAATATAAATGCTGAGACCCGGAGTGCATGATACCTTAGTTGAGAGAATTACTAATGCAGGACATGAGCCCATTGGGATTCTAGCAATGAAAGTGCCGAAAGAAAACAATGCAGTGGAACAAAAAGGCAGGAAAGAAAGAAAATTATGAATGAAGAACACCAGAGCAAAGAAATATGGCACCTGATTAATTTTACTGAGAGTTTCCTGGTAAAATAAAGTGAAGCCAGTTAGAAACCAATAATATGAAGAAAATAATGTCATTCAGAGAATTTACTATAATCTGCATAAGCCAATTTTGATATTTTTCATTTCCAAGTGCAATGCTTTGTATTTTATTGATGACCTGGTTTTGTGAACAAATTTTTTTAAAAAGGTTTCTTTTAACTAAAAATATTTAAAATGTTAAGCATCTGTATTTCCCAGTTATTTCATTGGTTACTAAAACTTTGCTTTTGTTCCCTTTTTCCAGGAAATAAAATACCGGGGAATGCTTCCAGCTTGTTCTCTTTCAAAGAATATAGTAAAATGTATTTAAAATTGAACAAAAATAGAAAGAGTTGTTCAGTAGTCCAGCACACGCTTAGTATATGTGAGGTTCTGTGCTCAATACCCTAGACCAAAAAACTTTTTGACAAAAAAGCATTGTGGGCCTTTGTTAAATGGAGAGTATTGAGGAGGTTGAAAGCTAATGGCTTTATCATGGAAAAATCTGTTTTATTCCACCACACTCCGTGCAGTATCTGACCATGTTAGGGGAAACAGGCTAATGTAATACTATGCAGGTCACACACAAACACATGATATAACCACCAGGAATGGGACAGCCTGTATAATTTTCTGAGTATTTTTTTTCAGCTCTTTTTTCACTGCAGTTGGTTCTAGCTGTTAGATTTATGCCAAAGGTTGTGGAATTACCATGCCTCTATTTGGTTACATTATATGGCAAAGGTACTGGTATTAGTTTCATCTATCCATATTCAGACTATATTACAGATGCTGTTGTCTGGCCTTGGAAAAGCTAATTACAATATTGTAAGCTGCCTAAGGAGAGCATGGCAGGGAAGTAGCTAGAGGAGACTCCGATGGCCTTCATCCAGTAGCCAATCAGAAGGCAGGCTGCCTGTCCCGCAAATACAAGGAGACAGAGTCTGTTAATGGGACAAACTTGAAAGCAAAGGAGAAAATAGTCTGACTGATGCCTTAATTCTGGTTTTGAGATCCAGAGTAGATTTACCTACAATTGTCAAATTGATGGAAGCAAAAAAAGGAATTGTGATCACCAGAGGAAGAAGGGTAGTGAAAATAGGGGTTTGCTAATCAATGATCGCACAAGTTCAGTTGTACAAGATGACTAGGTCTAGATATCTACTTGCAGGTGACAAAACTGTATACTGCTCACATGAAAATCTGTCAAGAATTTGTGTGAAGAATCTGTTCTTCACACACACACACACGACTTACCTGAATCCTGTTTAAAATTGTTTCTATGCAAACTGTTAACATATGCATGTTGGAGGATTCTGAGGTTGCAGTAATCCCTTATACAACAATAAAAACAAATTCAGAAGTGCAGAAGACACAAGAAAACTAAGATTTCTTGTAAGTAATCTTAAATTTTAAAAATATATATATGCTGAAGGATTATTTGACTCTTCATTCACATGAAGAAGGATGTGCCCTCCCTTCCATGGGGAATGACATTGATTAATAAATTCTGTTGTTTGTATCTCTCACAAAAATCACATTAAGTTAAATCACATTAGTGAGTTCCTCATATGGCCATTTCACAAGGGTTCTTTTCAGTTGTGGCATCATTTCTTTCTCCAGGACTAATGATGGTAGGGTTCATTTATATAATACTATGATATTTGGCTCAATAATAAATCCAGCTGTAAAGTACAGCATCTTTATTTACAAAGTTTGAGTCCAAAAAGTATGCTTTATTGTTGACACTACTTTGGTTACAAAACCTACATAGAGTATTTCCAGAAGTGGGCACGGTATTTTAAGGATAAAAGTTCATTTTTAAAGATAAATAGAAATTGTGTTTTTAACAAACTCTTTAGAATATCTTTTATGATTTTGACCTACAGTTTTTGGAAGGCTGGATTTAAAAATTCTTTTAGTCTGAACCTTCCTGAGTAGTTTAAGTGGAGACAGTGCCAGGGCAGTTGTGAACGACTCCCTTAGTTTTCATTTATGCTTTTTTGCCACCTCTAACTATTAAGGGAGAAAAACCTATTTCTCTAATTCACAGTGGAAATACGTACCACAACTTTCTACTCATCAAAAAATCATACAGTTATAAAAATTGTGATTTCTCATTGGGAAATGATCCTTGTCCTAGTCACTTTCTTTTTGCTAGGACAAAATACCCGACAGCCACAGCCTGAAGGTGGAGAGGTTTATTTTGGCTTCAGTCTATGTTGTGCTGGTGGAACAGCATGTCAGAGGACTGCTCATAAGGTCAATAGCCAGGAAGCAGAGAGAAAGGAGGAGCCAGTACAAGAACAAGCTCTTCCAGGTCATGACCCCAGTGACCACCTCCACCCAGGCCCCACCTCCATAGATCACAGTTAGCTATGGAACTCATTAGTGGATGGATTCACTGAAGACCACAGGTCCCCGTCATCTGAAGACCTTCAAACACAGCGGGCTTTGAGTGGACCTTTTAGATCTGAAATATAACAGCCTGAGTCAATAGTATTTTCTTTTTAAATTTTTCACTTCTTTTGACACCTGCTGCATTCTTCTACCTGCTGAGAACATGCAAAATTCATCTACTGCCCATAGCAAGCCACAAGCCAATGGGATTAACCTACATATGTGACTCAATGTAATTAATAATTGAGCAATTGATGCAAAAATATAGGTAAATCAAATATTTTTTCCCAGAAAGAAGAGAACAATTTCAATCAAGATTACTTCCATGGATGTGTAGAGCTGTCTGGGCAGGAAACCAAGTAAATCTAGTACCAAATGTACAATAGAGAAGAAGCAAGAAAGAGTCAAGTGAGGGGCCAGAGATTTAGCTCAGTGGTTCTGTCGCCTGCCTTGCAAGCTCAAGGACCTGAGTTCGATCCCTGAAACAAAAAAAGAAAGAAAGAAAGAAAGAAAGAAAGAAAGAAAGAAAGAAAGAAAGAAAGAGTCAAGTGGCTCAGCACTCCTACCCAGGAGTTTGTTAGGGTTAAGCTTGCCTAGGCTTCTGGGAGAGAGGAAATTCACCCAGGAAATGAGGGATGAGAAAGCATGGCTCCCTCACCTCCTCCTGTGAGGAGCAGCCATGACGCTTGCTTCATGTTCAAGAGCCCAGCTCAGATGCATCCTGGGAGCTTCCTCCTGTGACACGCTGTGCTGCCATCATCGCGGGGCAATACAGCCTGCCGGAGAGGGGTGCAAAGCCAGAGAACCTGCCTGCTTTTATAACTAAACCACTTCCAAGACAATGACAGTTATGCAAGTCAACTTCAACCTGGGTTTCAGAGGGGCATTCTAACCAATCCTCACCAAAAGGCAGGGAAAGATGGGGACAGGGAGTGAGAAGGAGAGAATAGTCATAAAGACTACACCCTGTGCCCATGGTAAGTAAAGCTCTGTTCACTACAGGTGGGCAGGATGCTGTGTTTGGTACAGCATTGAGAGGTTTGCAAGTGTTGATACAATGGTGTGCACAGGTTGTGAAAATAGATACACGAATAAAGGATCATATAGGGCGATGTTAAACAAAATACTTCAAATTTCTTACATGTGATATTATGCAAGATCAATTTTATTTTATTTTTAGTTCTGGAAGAAATATTTAATTTTAGTATTCATAAACAAAATTCAGCTATTTCAAAATAGTGTGGTGACTGAGATGCTGGAATGGATGAGATGGAGGAGTTCTTCACATCTTCCTGCCAATCTGTTGCTTACAACAGGTAATGGGTAAAAAAATCGCTGGTATACAATTATTTAGTAGCTCTCTCTTGATTCCTGTCATGAATACAACATTTACAAAGAAAGGGCCACAGCTGTAGGATTTCAGCTGTCTTTTTACTGGTCACAAGTTGACCCTAGTGCTGAGGAACATGCTAGGAGCTGCTTTTTCTTTGACAGGATGTCAGGGCCAACATTCCTTTCCCTGCTGCTGAGAAGAGCTATCTGAGGACCTGCATGTCGGCCTGATAAGGCAGAGGGAAGTGTCTCCCATCGGCTATAATTTCTACTAGGATGGACATTTTATTAATATTTTCCTCTTCCATCTTTTGTTTTGTGAAAAGTATAGAAAGACATAAAATAACATCTCAGGGAGAGAAACATGATATTGTTTGGAAAAAATACATGCATAGTAAATGATATAAGTATTATGTATGATAGAGGTAAAATAAAATCTATAGGATGGATATAATAGTATTTTAGGATGACAACCAACTTACAGAGGAAACTGAAACACATTAATACTGGATTATTATCATCATCATTTGGAATATTAGAAAGAAAATCATGAAGTTCCTATAATTTTATAATGAAAGCAAGCACATTATCAATTCTTATTCAAAATAGAATTATTCAGTGAAATAAATAAAATATATGTCACTAGGAAGCACAGAGTGGACAAAGGGAGATGGAAATGATAGATCTGCATTACATTTATATTATATGCACACCATTGTACTCTTCACTTATTTAAATGCATTGTTTATACAATAAATGGTAACTATTATTATTAACACTGCTATATTGTCTCAGACTTAATCTTTTAATCTCACACATACCATGTTTCAGAAGAACATAGCCAATATAATTTGCTGAAATTAATGTTCTAATTAATGTTCTAGGAACAGATTTTATCAGAATAATCATCCAAAAAATGTATATATTTTATAGCATTTTGTTACATAATGAAACCATGGCAGAACTAAGCCATTAGACTTGGTGACTATGGCATTAGAAGATCCAAGAGCACAGATTCAGTTTGTTATCTAAATGTATTTATTTATCCATGCATGATATCCAGAAAGCATCTGAGAAAATGTGGAAAATTTCATTTTGTTGTAACAATTACTAAAGGAATAAATGGAACTGCAAGTTAGCCCTCAAGTGCAGTTCTTACTACATGGAATTCTGCTATTTGTTAATGAGTCACCTTTGTCTACAAAGATATCTGAATAGGGTTAGCATTAGGTGACAGAATAAAGCTTAAAAATGTGTTCAGTGAGCTGTGTAGAGATTAAGCAAAGAAATTAGGAAGATTAGAAAGGCTAAAATATATAATTATAACTCTATACTTTAAAAAGGAAATAGTGACAAGCAATCAAAGAGGTGTGTTTGTGGGTAGAAAGACTGAGGACGTGACAGGAACAACTGCTGGAACTGCTGGGGTAATGGGCTTGGGGGAGAAACTAGGTCTGGCAGAGTGCGGACATGAGATCCCACAGGTTGTCATGCAGATGTGAGGGGAGCAGTTGATTCACTTGTCAGGAGACAATGGTGAAGGCAAACTGGCCTGGAATGTGCTGGTAATACCAATAGGCATTGTCCAAGAAAACATCACTGACATGGAACCGTAGGTGTTGATCTTACTTGTGTGTGTGCATGTGTGTGCAGTGTAGTGTGTGTCTGTGTGTGTTCTGTGAAACAGACCTTCCACACTGCTGCATTAGTACTAGCAATAATTTAAGAAAGAAGTCTCTTTTTTTTGGTACTGGGGATTGAACTCGGGTCCTTGAGCTTGTGCAGCAGGCGGCAAAACCACTGAGCTGAATCCCCAGCCAGAAAGAAGTCGTTAAGAAAGAAGTCTTTTAGTACTAAGTGATTAGATGAAGCCAAAACAGTCCATATGAATAGTAGATTGGTATAATCTCAATTAAATTTCATAAGCCTCATTTTGAAATTATTTTTAGGAAAATGCAAAACCTATTTCTTATTTTGCAATTAGTTATCATAAGTTTCAAGTTTTAGCTGTGTCTTTTATCCTGGCATTCCTTAAAGGAAGTAAAACACTGTATGGAGTTTATAAATCTTTGTAATTTGGACAATAATTAGAAAATCCCTTTCTTAACCCCTAGAGAATCTTTTGTGTAACATCAGTGATCCTAGTAGTATTTATAAAGTGAGGGCTTGCCTTCCTGTGATTTACAGGAAGATTCTGAGCCAGAGGAATTGGTAAGATTAAAGAGAAAAACTTAGGTAAAGTAGGTAGATTATTAGACATCTGAATAGCATTTCAAAATGTATCTGTTACTTTAAGTATCATGCTACAATTTGGTAAACTATTAACCCTAGAGCTAAGTCAGAGTACCCATATTATGAGAAAGAAGAAAACTGTTTGAAACCATAGAACAAAAATTTACCTGAGGTGAATTCTAGTATTCCTTAGAATATGATATAAAATTTAGATAGAATTTGCAAAAGAAATATGAGATTCACATCATAGATTTTAAGGGGTGCAGTCATCTCCACAATATATTTGACATTAAAGTCAGTAATACATGAGATGACTGTAATAGAGGTGTCTAAGCAGTTCCTTTGTAAAGAAGCATGCTGGAAAATGTAATTCCTCCTTGCCTAGGGGACACACAACTTCTTATGAAGGGAGGTTATTTCCTTGAAGAAGGATAGGAAGTGCCGTAACAGGTATCCTCTGGCTTCTGCAGTGTTTTATTCACTGAGTTGAGGTTGCCTTCAGCAATTATTTTAGAATATGGGCTATGGAACAAGAAAATGAGAATCACCTGGAATGGATTTTAAAATTGCACACTCCTTCGCCCATGCCAGGCCTGAGGATGTAAATCCTTAACAATATTTCCATGAAAATTTATGAAATTGGACCATGCTGTGGAGCTCCTCCTCAGAAAGCTCTGGGAAAGCTAGTAAATATCATTTTCATCACAGACTACAAACATTTATAGGGACTGCAGTGCTAAGATTATGGAAAAGAATTGCTATTAGAATGTACCCTTATGTTTAAGGGGTAGAAGGGTAAGAACTACTATTCAGCAGTTACCTCCAGGCAGGATATCAAAGGAAAATTCTGCAGGTTCTTCTCGGATCAGACCTTGGCCTTAAGATGGTGTGGACATGAGAAGCGGTGACAGGGTCCAGGGTAGAGGGACAGTTACAGAACACACACAACCAACCACAGTGACAAACCTTGGAAAACCCTCAGGAAGATAGAGGGTGCAAGATCCCAGCATGTGAGAGGTAGAGGGAGGAAGCCTGGGCACCAGGGATAGAGGACAGTGAGAAAGCAACTTTCTAGCTTGTCCTGTCACCCACAGTGCCCTGCAACCTTATCACGTGGGTGGTTCCCGCTGCACCAATCAAAGATCAGCACTGAGCTCCTGACTCTGAGGGCTTTGAAACACAGAGGAGTGAACTGAATGGCTGGGTTGGGAATATTTCAACGGAAGCTGTCCAGCTTGCTAGACCCTGGTATTTTCAACTTTTACTCCAATAGGGTAGGGTAATTAATAGGAAGAAGTAACCCTGGCCAAGGCTAATGCTGGTATGAAGTACTGAGAGGTTTCCTGAGGTCAAAGAGAACACACATTACAGTGTCAAACTTCATCTGACCCTAAGGACTTCACTGTACTTAATTTGCCAGGTGCATCAAAGTCCTACATCTCAGCATGGTGATTAATAATTTTCACAGCTTATATCCTAACAGGAAATCTCGTAAGCTCTCTGGGGAATGCAAGCTTTATTAAAATTTCACAATAAAATAAACATCTTGAAGCAGAGGATTCAGAAAAACTCAAAATGTGCACCAAAAACAGCCATATGGAAGGAATGAGAGAGCCATATTAGATGCGGAAGCAAAGAAAAACTACTATAAAAAACAATTAAAATTATTGGTATGAAACTATAAATATTGAAACAGAAATTCAATGTTTGAATTGAGAAATAGAAGGGAAAAACAAAAAAGATTAGAAGGTTAAAAGATCAATCATTGTCCTATTTGAAAATCTACCAAAAGCTGATAAAGAAATGGAAAATATAAAAAAAGTGAGCTCCATGGAGAATAAAAGTAGGTTCAATACCTATGTAATTTGGATTCCAAGTGGAGAGAGATAAACTGAATGGCAAGGAAGAGTCTGGGACTAACCATGATTAGCTGTCACCTGGAATCACAGGTATGAAGTATCAGACTGATGGGGTGCAGAATCGAGAAGACATAAATAAGCAAGAAAACAGCACACAAAACCCTGCCATTTGGTAGCAAATACAGAAATATAAGAGAATTAGAGACTAAGAAAACCCCTGAAATACAGAAGAAAACAACAAATCAAACACAAAGTAATCCATGTCAGATTGGTGCAGATTGAACAGATATGCTACATTTTAGAAAGCACTGGAAACATTTTTATAATTTTAAAAAATCTTTAAATGTAAAATATTATCTAAAATAAAATAGCTTTAAAATTTATAACAAAAAGACTTTAATTTCCTTTTTAAACTCTGCTGAGAATATTTTTTCAAAGGAAGATCTAAAAGGAATATGGAAAAAAGTAGATAAATTTTCAAACAAAGTGTATTCTATAACATAAATGTTGGATTGATTTAATGGAGATTCAATTGTATTCTCTGAGTCTTGTCTACCCTCTTCTGTAGGAATGCTTTTCCGAAGTGGATCGTAGAGCTTCATCCAGCCAGCATCCTCCACTCCTTCTCTGCCAGTATCCTAAATTGTTTGAGCCAATGAAGTACTACGGAGCACACCAAGAGCCTGGGTTGCCTTCCAGCTGGTGCCTGCTCTCTGGGAAACCTTACACCAGCCTCCTATTGTGGTTGCCAGCCCACCTCATAAGCTCTGCAGGCAGCGCATCCCCTTCCCACGTGGTGTCTCCCATTCTGTGGAGAAGTCTTGGCGGGATGGTGGGCTATAGCTCCTTCTCAACCTCTGTCCACACGCATCTCATATAGAACATTGGAAATCCCTGGAATAGCAAGGGAACTTAAAGGTCATGCTCCTGCGTAAACCTTCAGATGAGTCTCTTAATTCAAATTGTCAGTCTGTCTGAGATAGATCACCCTGGCTCTCAGCTCAGAACTCCAGCTGGTTCAGAATCTCTCTGTACATCTACCCAATGCATTCTTTATTTGAATCTCTCTGGTGCTCTCGCTCTCTCTCTCTCCCTCTCTCTCTCAATTCTCTATCTCTTTTTCTTTCACTTATCATTTTGACCTAATATAATTTATACAAAAGTTCTTGAGTATTTATAAATAATGCTTGCATGTGAAAGCATTATTGCTGAGGCAACATCAGCCCCCTCAACTATAACTAGGTCACAACTTTAATAACTCTACCAAGGAAGGCAGAATCTTGGGATGGGCTTGGTATGGGGAGAAGCAGAATTCCCTGGGCTCCTACTTGGGGGCAATCCCAGAGGATTAGGTTGAATCACATTGCAGGAAGCTGCTAGGGGCTGTACTTTGGGTATCACTTTTCAAAACACATTAAACAACCACAATGCACTCTCCTGGCCTGTGATTAACATTCATAACTGCCTTTAAAGTAAATAGGGTCGGATTGCTTAAATCACTGTTATTTATACATTTACCAAATCTGCCAGGCTATCCGTAAATTGAAGTTACTGGTAAAGCCAATTTGATATGTTGATAGACATATAGGACAGCTCTGAGAATTTCCACAGGAAAGAGTCATCTTGAGTTAACACAGACTAAAAGTTTTTATGTGGCTCATATTTTTTTTTAAGGCTGAGCTCTTTTCTGATTAAAGCCTGAATTGATTTGTTAGGCCTGAGTGCCGCTTACAGAAAACCTAGTAAGAGTCACCAATATTTGTTTTAAACAAATTTTTCACAGGAACAAATAGTCCATTTTTTATATTACAGGCAGATAGAAGGAAGAGAAGTAGATAAAACAAAGCCTTATCAAATAAAAACATTATTTAATATAAAATCAGAGTTATAAGTTCAACAGAAACTTACTTGGACATGACAAATAAAAAATATTTATAGATTATTTCCCAAGCTCCACTTTCTCAGGAAAGCTTTTAGTCCTCTTTTGTAATTATTTGTCTCTTAAAACAATTACTTAGATACATTTTAAATTATAAACAGATGAAGATTATAAGAATGTGGGGGTAGACTTAATTTCCATTTGGAACACAGGATAAAAAACTTCAAATTCCTGTCTAGGATACAGTGCATAAATTCTATTAGGCCTTGTTAGGTATAAAACCCTTATAAAATAATTCAACATTTTACTAAACATGTACAATCTTTTTTTTTTTTTGCTACCAGAGATCGAACTTGGGTCCTTGCACTTGTGAGGCAGGCGGCAGAACCACTGAGCTAAATCCCCAGCCCAACATGTACCATCTTAATCCTCTGAATATGGTATTAACTTTCCAAGGGAAAAGTCCTAAATCAATGTTCAAGTCATTGAAAATAGAAGGGAGAAATTATAGCATAAAAATCTTAAATGATAAGATAAAGAGTATGTATGTGTTTACTTTTATATGCATATTTTTCTAGGCCAGTATTCTTTCTAGAAGAGAGTAGTAAATTATGCATACAATGACTAGCAAAGAAAGGTATACAGGTAGTTTATCTTACTTTTTGGAGACACATATATAAGACAAGTATGCATATAATTATCTTTTCATAATCATTTCCTTTACAAACTATATCATAAAAATATATTTCATTAATATTGATTAATAAAACCATTATATCTGAAATATATGAAGTAATGAAGGTGCTTTAATTTAGGAAGAAACATTACATCTCTATTTTTTCTTGAGGATATTCAAAATCAAATTTAAAATATCTTCAATCAATGAATCCAATATTCCTAACTCTGCTTTTTGCTATATGCATACACGCAAATATATGCAGAACATTTTAGTTTTGTTCAAAATCATGTTGGGAATTGTGTACCTGGAAATAGACTGTGTTAATGAAAACACTATATTTTAAAGATAAAAGAGAAGGCATGATCTTCGTAAGAGGAATGATTGTGAAAGCTGACATTCTACGTCACAGTTTTAGGCCATTGATACTACATTTACATGAACTCTATCACACTCCAGAGCACTTCTTTTCAAATGTGCTTATAAACTTTAATGATTATTTACTATAAACTTTACTTGGTATGATGGTTTACAAATGATATTGGAAAGTAAGGATGAAGGAAACAGGCTTTATAATCCTAAGCCTTTGCCAATGAGGAAACATATGGATTCATCATTTAAAATCCTGTACTAACTAGGGCAACAGTAGAAGATTATATTTTTTAGTCCCCTTGACTATAAGACTTGGTCTTCCACACTTTTAGGGAGACATAAATTAAATTTCAGGCTACTGTTTTATTGCAATGGTAAACCAACCAAAGTAGCATTGTTGTTTTAAATCACTAGAATAGTTTTTATTTCTTTAATCAAACTGTGCAGTACAGTTTCATAATAAGAATTAGATTGAAATTCTATCTAATTTAGGTACCCATTCCAGTATATTTTAAGCCCATTTCATATAGAAGTCATATTTTGGGGGCCATATGATCAGGAAATGTAGGAGAGAAAAATTTTCAAAGTCAATTACTTTGAGAATGTTCTACATAAATATTAATGATATTATGAAATATGGTAAAACACTCAGATTTTACTTTGTATTATTTATTAAATAAAAACAAATGTGAAGTTAGTGTCAATGAGCCATAGTCTCATCTGATTACTAATTAAATCATTGAGAAAACAACATCATTCTCCAATAAAAGTTCTCATGCGTGATTAAGTTTTTTAGTTTGTTCTAAGAACAATTAAGCTTTTGTAGTTATTGCACATAAAAGGTAACGTTAAGAGTATACAAGAAAATAAATACACTAAGCCTATTTTAGTGATTAAAACCTTTTAATTTGAATTGTAAATTGCCATATATTTCCACAGTTAAAGTCAATGCATTTTAAAAATGTGTATATGAGATATTAAAATATCTTGAATTTATGGTGAAAATTTATATAAATTTTAATTTGTCCATTAAAATTTTTCAATATATCGGTGTATCTTTATGATTATACCTTCCAAAGAAGTAACTAATGAAAAGCTTAATGCTTCCCTTTGACAAAAGTATTTTATCTTTATAGCTATGCAATTTTTAATTTTCTTTTAAATATATATTTAAGAGAGTTTTTGTTGTGTATCCTTGTATATGTGTGTATGCATAGGTATATGGTATACATATATTTTAGCTATATGAATAAATATTTTTCCTTCTGTTATGATTATATGTATGTATATATTTCAAAATCTCTGAAAATAACTGATTTTTGTTTGGGGACCTTAAGCAATTATGATTCTGATACATCCTAAAGAGCAACATGCTTGTCACTGTTGTTAGGGGGACTCACTGAAGTTACGGAAAATTCACGCTCGAGTCATGAAGGAGTAGTGTGTCTCTTTTGCTCTCCTCAGGGTCTCCACATCTCTGGCCACAGAGTTAGGGAGCCCATTAAGTTTCTCTGCTCTTACCCTCGCTTGACGTCCTATTCTCAACTTACTTTCTATTACAGTTCTTAACATTTTCAAAGTCATCCTTAATACGCCAAGATTCTTTCTCCTTTTCATAAATCTTTGATCTACATACTTTTGTAATTATTCAGTAAACCTTGATACTTGATAAGATCTCCGATCCTTGTGAGTGTGATTATGTTTGGAAGCTTCACTTCTTTTTTTTTTTTTTTTTTT